>JARFJB010000187.1:387500-585000 GCA_036346205.1 Vesta saturnalis
CACGCACACACACGCACGTAAACTCGCGGACGAACACACGCACGCACACACGCACACGCGCACGCACGCACACATGCGCACACGCTCAAACGCACAGACGCGCGCGCGCGCATGTGCACACGCGCACACGCACACACGTACACACGCTCACACGAACACACGCAAACACACACACACGCACACTCGCACACGCGCACACCCGCCCATGCGCACACGAGCACACGGGGACGCGCACGCACACACACGCACGCCCACACGCACACACGCACAAACGTACACACGTACACGCGCACACACGCGCACGCGCACGCGCGCACACACGCACACACGCACATACGCTCACGCGCACATGCGCACACGCGCACACGCGCACACGCGCACACGCGCACACGCGGACACGCTCACACGCGGACACACGCACACGCGGACACGCACGCACGCACAGACGCGAAGACGCGCACACGCGCACACGAGCATGCGCACACGCGCACAGGCACACACGTACACACGCACACACGAACACACGCACACACGCACACACACACGCACACACGCACACACGCACACGCACACACGCACACACGCACACACGCACACACGCACACACGCACCATGCACACACGGACACGCACGCAGCACAAGAACGCGCACGCACACGCACATGCACACGCACGCCCATACGAACACACGCACACACACACGCACACACGCACACACGCACACACGCACACACGTACACACGCACACACGCAAACACGCACACACGCACACACACGCAGACACGAACACACACACACGCACACACACACACGCACACACCACACACACACGCACACACGCACACGCACACGACACACACGCACAGCACACACACGCACACACGCACACACGCACACGCACACGCACACGCACACACGCACACACGCACCACACACCACGCCCACACGCACACACGCACGCGTACACACGCGTAACAGCACACAGCGCACACGACACGCACACACGCACACACGCACACACGAACAGACGCACGCACGCACACGCACGCACACACGTAGACAAGCACACGCAACACGCACACGACGCACACGACAGCGCACACGCACAGGCACACGACACACACACACGAACACACGCACACCACTCACGTACAAACGCACACACGCACACGCACACACGACACACGCACACACGCGACACGCACACACGACACGCACGCACACGCACACGCACACGCACACCCACACGACACACACGCACACACTCACTCACGACACAACGCACACGCCACACGACACACGCACACACGCACAGCACACGCACACGCACACGCACGCGCACACGCACTCACACACACACACGCACGCACGCACACGCACAGCGCGCACGCACAGCGCACACACACACACACGCACACGACAGCACACGCACGAGCACGCACACACGCACACACGACGTACACCACGCACACCGCACACGCACACACGCACACACGCACGCACGCACGCACACGCACGCCCACACGCACATACGCACACACGCACACTCACGTGCACACGCATACGCACACGCACACGCACACGCACACGCGCACGCATACGCACACGCGCACACACGCACACGAGAGCACACGAGAATGCTTCCACACGCACGAGCACGCACGCACGAACACACACGAACGTACACTCGCGGACGCACACACGCACGCACACCCGCACACGCGCACGCACGCACGCACACACGCGCACACGCTCAAACGCACAGACGCGCACACGCGCGCACGTGCACACGCGCACACGCACACACGTACACACGCTCACACGCACACACGCAAACACGCACACATACTCACACACGCACACTCGCACACGCGCACACCCGCCCATGCGCACACGAGCACACGGGGACGCGCATGCACGCACACGCACGCCCACACGCACACACGCACACACGCACACACGTACACGCGCACACACGCGCACGCGCACACACGCACACACGCACATACGCTCACGCGCACACCCGCACACGCGGACACGCGCACACGCGGACACGCACTCATGCCCACACGCACACACGCGTAAACGCACACACGCACACGCGCATGCGCGAACACACGTAGGTACGCACACACACACACACACACACACACACACAAGAACACACGCACACACGCACACACGCACACACGCGCACACACGCACACACGCACACACGTGCACGCGCACTCACGCAGACGCACACGCACACGCACATGCACACGCATACGCACACGCACACGCACAGGCACACGCACACGCACACGCACACGGATACGCACACGCACACACGCACACCACACACACCCGCACACCCGCATACACACACACGCACACAAGCACATACGCGCGCACACGTGCGCGCACACGCATGCACGCACACGCACGCGAACACACGCATGCACACGCACGCACGCATACACACGCACACAGGCACACATGCACACACGCGCACACGCACACACGCACATACGCACACACGCACATGCACATGCACACGCACACGTATACGCACACACACGCGCACACGGGCACACGCGCATGCACGCACACGCACAACCACACACTCACGCACATACGCACACGCATGCGCACACACGCACACGCGCATGCACCCACACGCACACGAGCACACGGCGCACACGTGCGCTCGCACGCAGGCACACACACGCACGACCACACGCGCACGCACACGCACGCACGCCCAGGCACACGAACACTCACACACACACACACAGACACACACACACGAATAGACACACTCGCACACACGCAAAAACACACACACTCACACACACGCACGCGTACACACGCACACACACACACACACACACACACACACACACACCACACACCACACACACACACACACACACACACACACACACACGCGCGCACACACGCACACTCACGCACACGCGCATGCACCCACACGCACACGAGCACACGGCGCACACGTGCGCTCGCACGCAGGCACACACACGCACGACCACACGCGCACGCACACGCACGCACGCCCAGGCACACGAACACACACACACACACACACACACACAGACACACACACGTATAGACACACTCGCACACACGCAAAAACACACACACTCACACACACGCACGCGTACACACGCACACACACACACACACACACACACACACACACACCACACCACCACACACACACACACACACACACACACACACACACACGCACACACACGCACACACACATGTACACATACATACGCACACACACGCACACTCAGACGCACACGTCCTGAGATCTTCGACGACCTACTGAACCGCCGCGTTGATTTTTACTTTTACCTGCTGCCCATCTGGGTAAGTTAGAATTTGTTTTATCACAATTACCCGGACAGTTTCCAGTTGGAAAGATTTATTGTCTGCCTTTGGTAGATTATAAATCAATCTTGTCTGTAAAACACATATACCACAGTCACTTTCCTTGAGAAGCCTGAGGGAAACATATCCTGTATCCAAAATCCTCCTCTTTTCTTTTAGAAGTATGCCTGAAAAGTACTGAGGTCTCCTAAGAGAATTATCCCCTCAGACATATGCCTTTAGGGGTGATTCTTTTACCTGTGGTTGTCCGAAGGGCGTAGGTCTGTTCGATCTAGCATCCTTCTTTTTAACCCATGGTGCGTTCAATTAGATAATCCTTCCTGAGAACACAACACCTACACTTACACGACCGACCTGCAGATATAAGATCGATTGCATAATCGTCCCAAACCTCCTTTTTAGTCTGAGTTTTCTGTAGAACCGTTATAAATCCCGTCCCAAATACTGACATTCATTTATCTGTATCCAGAATAATTAATATCCACCGCTGTGTTAAAGAGAATCAAAAATGACACAATTGTTCGTAAGTGTATCTTATACCTATCTCTCACTGTTCTTGAGTTGTTTTGATTTTTCTATAATCTATATTATTCAATATTTCAATGGCTTTTCTTATGATTCTTCGCAGTAGAAATGTAAACAATTTCCTACTTAATAAATATTTGAGCTTTCAAACTGTTGTTGCCATTTCGTAGCCATTTAATATTGTAAAAGTTTTGTGTGTTTAATAGTAAAAAAAAATAATGGGTTAAACGATAAGGTTTATGTGTTAGGAGAGTGCCTTCTTGCTCAAAGGTTATATGGAATGAAGTATCTTGCTCGACGCAAACTCATTCGGTTCACTCTTGAAAATTGGAAGAACGGTTCGATCCTACTGGGTGTGTGGATTATGAAAAACACAAAGTGGTGTATAGAAATATCAGTAACTAAGAAAAGAACCTAAGACTATGCTTCACAATGAAGAAAACCCCTATGTTAGTAGTAGTCAGATATCATGTCAAACGTCACAACCAACTGCCAATCGGTCAACTACTTTCCCATATTGAATTACACCAGGAATTACGTAATGATGGCTTCGAAAGACGAGTAAACTTTTGCCAGTGGATTAGTACTCAACTTGAGATTAATCCAAACTTTTCATCTGATATTATGTTTTCTGACGAGGCTACGTTTAGCAACAATATTGCTGTAAATCGTCATAACATGCACTATTACGCTCTAGACAATCCATGTTGTATTCGGCAAATGCAAAACCAAAACCAGTGGTCCCTAAATTAATATATTAACACTCCCATGAATGGTCGTATATACCTTCAAATCTTCCAAGAAGTTTTGCCTAACCTCCTTCACCTTAATAATTTCTTCTTATGGGGATATACTAAAGAACGTGTATATGTCACATCTCCCACTGCAAAAGAAGATATGGAAGAAAGGATACGAGACGCTTGTAGAACGATAACACTGGAGATGTTGGTAAACATGGGCCAAAACATTATAAAGCGACTAAATGTATGCATCCAGCAGGAGAATCACCTTTTCGAACATACCTTAAGAAGAACTCATGGGTATGTTAAATTATCCAAAGGCTTGAGAATGTTCGTTTATTTTACATCAACTTCTTAAGATAATGCAATTTTCTGTTGAAGTTAATTTATATCTATGTTAGTGTTTAGCATTTAGTGCAACTTTTGTCTCTCTTGTTTTCAAAATTCAAGGCTACTGTGAATAATCACTAGAAAAACTGGAAATATTGAATAATATACAAAAATCAAAACAACTCGAAAACATTGAGAGATAGGTATAGGACATACTTATGAAGAATTGTGTGGTTTTTTATTCTCTTTAACACAGAATAAAAATATACAGGGCGTTCTATTTGATAAAAGTGATATTTTTGAATCGCCCAGGTTTGAACAAATATTTTGAACACCCTGTAGCATTTATCTCTAATATTTCTCCTTTAGAGCATAGGCTGAAGCTTGGTTTTTCCTTGATCCAAATATAAAAGTTTTCCTATTAAAACACAAGATGGTACATAATAATACGTTATACCTGTCTATGCGAATTTTTGGATAAAATTCCAGTTATTTCAAAAACCGTAAATTTTGCATGCATGAAACATATATAAATAAAGTTTTATAATTGCACACCGAATTCAAAACTCGAATAATATACAAGGTGTTTCATTAAAAAATGCTGACTTTGGAACACCGTGTATAGTCAAGAATAATTTTAAAATGAGGTTCGATTTCTCGTGCATAAACCGTAAAACGAGTAATTGAATAAATCGGTGTTTCAAAATATAATTACTTCGAATTTTAAGTCCCATATTCGGGGAACTTGAAGTCTCTAAAATGCATTAGCATTCACGTGTGGAGGTTCAATTTAATCAACGCCTTATTTCACTACGATGTTTAGCAAATATTGAATTAGAGAATAGATGGAGAAGTTATATACTTTTTAAACACCAACAATGGTTTAACGATTAATTTTTGAATATAAACAGCAATTTTTTTTAGAATATATTATAGGAGAATATCACCCAAGAGAGTATAATAAAAATTTGGATAGTAATGGCAAACAAACTGTCAAACATACCTGAAATAAAGGTTAACGTCTGAAGTCAAACTTTGAAAGGCCTCACCTGTAACGAATAAGTGTGAAAAAGTCAGTTTCTCTTTTAGAATATATATATATATATATATATATATATATATATATATATATATATATATATATATATATATATATATACGCGGTACGTATGTCAAAGTAAAACGGAGATGAAATATTTTCAAGGGAAAATCCTTAGAGATAGGCAATAACAGTAAGGGCAAAGTTAAAATAAAGCTGAGACTTCCAAACAGTTGTCAGAATGTCGAGACATACCCTTGGGACCATACCATTTGTGCGTACTTATACTCGCTTGAGAGTAATTTTCAAGAAGCAAAAAACGAATACATATTACACCTAAAAATTTTTATTTCACATTTTTCGCTACATCTTGCTACAATTTATTATTTGTATTTTAAATACCGCACATTTTTTACACTTCTTTAATTTTTGTAAGAAATTTATAATTTTATATTGTCCTTAATATTATTGAGTATGAAAATATACACTGGGATATTAGTGAAAAGGATGAACGCGTTCAATTAATTTTACTCTTGATTTCGAGATAATCCGAAAGCAACGGAATGGAAGAGGGGGGCATTTAAGTTTAGACTCCCTAATCTCGATTTTCATATAAAAGGAAAGCCGTTTTTCTTTAATTACGGCCATCACCACGTAGTATTATTGTATACTTAATCACTAAAATAACGTTAGGGTTTTTGTATACTTTTATGCCCTTTCTGGCAGTGAATTATTTCTGAGGATGTTTCGCATTCAGCTGTTTTACAATACGAAATTAATTTTTTTTAAACCTTCTATATAACCCTAGGCTATAATTACATTTGCCAACAAAAGCGCTGCGTTTTCACGCTGGGTGATTTTTTAATGCGGAATTTTTCTCTTCAAAGTGTAAACAAGCGAAATTTATTATTTTGTGAATTGAGTCTCTTTCGAATACACAAAATATTTAGTAAGCGCAAATAGCGAAATATATTAGTAATGACGAAAATATGTTTATGTCGTACTTATAAATATTAGGGCAACCAAAATGTAGCATCAATTTAAATGCTACATTCGAAACGGTTAACAGGTGCATGTGTAGCATAATGCTCTACAAAATACAGTTTATTTTCTTACATTTTAAAATATACTACCAAATATTTAATGAATACCAACATAACCGTTTATCGACGCTTCTCATTTTAAAAATCACGTATATTGAAAACTAGTATAACAGTTGCAGCTGCGCTATATTGCATATTTTATTAAATAACACTTAATTAAATTTCCTGTTGTCAGATATACTGTTATGCAAAGTATTTGCTGCAGGAACTTTCATAATGATGAGTTCACATCTCTATATGGTTATAGAAAGTTTGAAAGTTATTGAAAGGATTTTCGGGATATTTGCATAATTTGTGATTTGTTAGGCAAATTTAAAATTCGATACTTTCTTGTGAAAATTTATAAAGGTCGACGTTTCTACATATTTTTACATAATATTCTCGTTCCTTAATACTTAAGGTTTTACGATATCGTTGATAAAAGTTCGTTTATTATGATTTACAACTGTTAATGAAATTAGCATTAAATATTAAAAAAGTTCTACAACTAATCTATGAGCGTAAGTTACTTTAGAAAATCATGTTTTTGAATTAACATTCTTAATTTTAAATAATACAACAAAACAAACCATTAATGTGATATTTATTTCGTAAGTTCCAACAAATTATTTGTGTTGTTATTTGCTACGTGAATATGGTTCGAAAAGAAAAAGAAACAGTGTCAGACGTTGAAACCACTTACATACACTAACGAAGTGCATTGGAAGTTACGTTGAAAGATCTATACATTGATTTAGCTAAAAATTTATAATTATACTAGCATTAATTAAATTAATGTGGAGTAGAATATTAAGAAGCTACATGATTGACATAGCTTAAAATATAGTGTGTTACAATAATTACTCTTTAACAAATTTGATATCTAATCCGTTATAATAAATTATTGTCAGATTAGTTTTCGACCTCGCTGAAACACCTGGTATGATTTTTAATCATTATTTGAAACATAACGTTATATTTAAAATATTTGAAGTAATAAATATTTAGTGTTGGAATTATCACATGTGCGCATTAGATCAAGTTTTTGAAGCCAAAACTTTAAGATGTTTTGGAAACATCAATAAATTTAGTAACAAAACTTCATTATACTGGGTGTTTCAAAAAACGTTCAGCTAATTTCTAGGGTAAATAGGATATTAAAAAATAACGTTAGTTTGGTTAATAAACATGTGCCCGAAAATGTAAAAATAACGCCTTTAAAAACTTTGAAAATGAATATGTAGGTATCGGGTGGCCAAGTAAGAACGGCCGTCGGCCATATCTCAGGAATGGATTATAGCACAGGTTCGGGAAAAAAAATTTTATAACAAAAGTTGTTACCCCAGATAGAAAGAAAAGAACAATGAAGGTAGAAGGATAATAGGCAGGTAGCTTATTGGGCGGGGTGGAAAAAAAGGGTTCGTGGCCAGCTAAACAGTCGGTAAGGATCGTGGGTGACTGATATTTAAAGAAAGACAATAAAGGGGCGCCAGAAGCTTAATTATATGTTTTTTTTTTTTTTTGAATACACGAACCTTCGAAACGATTTCACACTACTTCAGCTTCATAAGTAACTTAGGACCCGTAAGCGTACACACAAGGAAGGATAAAGTAATAAGAAAGGTTTAATTGTATAACCAAAACTTAAATGGATGAGGACGATAAATATTAAATTCAATTTATAACAAACGGAAATTTAATTTTAATCTGGTTTGTTTTCTATTAGCAAAGATCTGAGGGAGATTAGATATCTTAAAGATTAGTACAAAAATATATCTATATACAAAAGAAATTACCGTAACTAAAATCCAAATAACACAAGAAATTATATTAACGGCGCGAACAATCGACGCAGTGGCTAACATAATGATCCACAAAATTTTATTATCTAATTATAATACAAAAACCCAGTACTCGGATAGGCCTCGCAGAGCATCTCAAAATACACATACTTAATATTTCAAAAAACGCAAAAAAGTAAATTGTTCTAGCCTCACATACAGATAGCAGGACAAATAAATCATGAGTATTATCAAAACAAATTATGAATTTACTTCTACGCGAAAGGGGATGAATTACAATAATGAAACAAAACTAAAGGGGTTCAAAACATCCCAAAATAATGATTCTTAATTATGACTATTATCACCTAAATAACTGCTTAGTGACAATAAAGCGTCGTCAACGATAAGCATGTTGAACATGGATAGGTGTAAACTGCGCTTTATACAAGAAAACAAAAGCTTACGTCACATCAATTAATATAATGCATGAGTCGAGCAAAGGTAGAGTGTTCAATGTAAAATAAAAGTAGGTATGTATTTACAAAAAAAAAGGGAGCAAAGTGACACATAAAAATAACTAACTTGGGAAGGTAAGTAGGTACACAATAATTGACTGTTATAATATTTGATACACACAACAGATTTTTTGTAGTTAACAAAGCATGTAGCACAAAGTTGGACGGTGAATCATCAGCACATGAAATCACAATATCCAGAACTGTAGGTGGGTGGACAACGGACAAAACACAACACAGATCTGACCTTAGGCAAGTACTGTTACTCCAGTAGTTGAACTGCTTATAATCGGTGGGCTTTCAGAGAATAGTGTACCATCAGTATATCGTGGTACCATAATAATACATCAACAGTTTCATGATAGTTACACTACCGGCTACAATAAATTAATTTAGTGATCGATATCCAGAATTAAGCTGGTAACATACCTCTACGGTGTAGAGCGAGCCTTTGGAGAAGATATCGACACAATTGAAGCTTGTCCACGAGTGGTAAATAATAGGGTAATAGTAAGGTAGTAATAATGCTAAAATAAAGTAGATAAATTTACAGTGTGGTTAGGCTTCCGATGAATATTTACCCCTACGGTGGAATGTGCACCCGATAAAGAACTTGGAATTGTGTGGTTTCTTTTAATCCTCGAATCGAGAAAATAATTAAGGTAATACCAGAACCACAATAACGGCTTAATTATTTTAATTTCTAAAGGCCACTAATCTTTCAGATCCCCTTTTGATAGGGCGATTTTAATTAAAAAAATCGAGTAAAGAAAATGGCATCCACACAATTCAACCTTCTAATCTCAATGTCAAAATTGTTAGCGGAAGACGTTGAGGGAGAATTTTCACCGGAAGTGCATTATGGAATTGTCAGTAACAATAATAAAATTAAAATTACCAAAGAATTTGTTTATTTACTAAATTTGTCAATTTTTGATGAATAGGCAACCCACAGTACACACATGTACCGGCAGCTAATACCTAACTACAGAAAATTTGCAAGAATTGCCAATTAAACGTAACAGAATCCTCCACAAAAGAAAATTTTCCCAAAATTTTCTCCAATGGCTTATTAACACACGAAAACTTCGAACGTAGACGGATATAGAGCTACAGGAAACACAAGTTACAAACAAAGAAAAAAAGGTAACCAAACACTATTACTCCGAGACGTCCGTTTCCTTATTAATAAATGGTTTTAGGTCCTTGGCATGCCAACTTCCCCTTAGGATATTCCCGTCAGGGTCTTTCAGTTCGTAGACCCAACGAGAGAACTTTCTATTGATAACAAAAGGCCCTACGAACTTTGCCGCCAGCTTCGCGGAAAACTGTTTTGCCGCATCGGAAAGGACATAATTTCTTTTCCACACCCTGTCGCCTACGTTGAACTGGTCAATTCGCCGTCTGAGATCATAATATTTTTGGGCTTTTTCGTAAGATCTCCTAAGTCTAGTTTTAATATTCTCGTAGAGTCGGTGAAGCGTTACGGAACGAGTATCAAGATTTTGGGACCGATCGAAAATTAAGGGTCCTCGTTAATGGTGTTTCCGGCTTCGTTCACCAGACGCATTTCGCGACCAAAATTAACGAAGTATGGGGTCATACCAGTAGATTCGTGCGTTGCGGTACGAATAGCGCACGTGACATGAGGTAAGTGTTTATCCCAGTTACGATGGTTATCCTGGACGTACGAACTGAGCATAGTCTTTAGGACACGATTAATACGCTCCGTAGGGTTGGCCTGAGGGTGATAATTAGCCGTATAAGAAATTTGACAATTATATTCTGTAGAGAACCTAACGAAGTCTTTGCTGCGAAATTGAGGGCCATTGTCGCAGATAATACGTTTAGGCACTCCGAATATTAGAAACACGTTTTGCTCCACCAGTTCTATGATTTTTGTGGTGGTGGATGCACGCATAGGGAAGGTTAAAGGGAACTTGCTGAAGCAGTCCGCAATAACAAGAATAAAGCAATAGCCTTTACGTGAACGAGGCAAGGGTCCGACAATGTCCATGCAGATGACTTCCCATGGCTTGTTGATTTTGGGCTGACCCCCCATTAAGCCCGCTGGACAGCGCTGTAATGGCTTAGTCTGATTACACGTGTGACACCGATTTACGTACGTGGCCACGTCTTTGCGCATTTTGGGCCAGTAGTATTTTTGGTTCAGCCGAGACAAAGTTTTGGAAACGCCCAAGTGACCTGAGATGGGAATGTCGTGATGTAATCGCAGTAACTCGCCGCGTTTGTCTTTAGGAGGGACTATTTTCCATTCGTCAGTTTCCTCCGAGAGTTCAGGAAATCGAACTTGCACGTTTTTATAAAGTTTCCCTTCAGACACGCGCCATAATGGGTATTTGCGAGCCTGGGTGCGGACTTTGTGAACCATGCGCTTATACCACAGATCCTTGATATTCGAATGAGTGATGGCATCGATGACGGGCACAGACCTTGACAAGGCGTCAGGAACGACATGTTCCTTGCCCTTCCGATGCACGATATCAAAGTCGTATTGCTGGAGCCTTACCGCCCAACGTGCGATACGACCGACCGGATCAGCGATACTGTTAAGCCACTTCAAACTATAATGATCTGTCACGATAGTGAATTTGCTGGCCTCAATATACGGACGTAGCTTTTCAATAGCGAACAGTACTGCCAAGCATTCGCGTTCGGTAGTGCTGTACTTACGCTCATTCTTGGTGAGGGACTTACTTATGTAACAGATCACTTTTTCCCCGTCTGGGTGGTTTTGGGTGAGTACGGCGCCAATACCGTAACCGGACGCATCCGTTTGGATAACAAACGGAAGTGAGAAGTCTGGACATGCCAGTACGGGTGCACAGATAAGGTGTTCCTTGATGTTAGAGAGCATCATCGCATTCTGGTGTCCACTTAAAGGACGCATTCTTACGCAGCAAGGAAGTGAGCGGGGCGATAACGGAGGAGAAGTTGGGCACAAATCTCCGGTACCACGACGCCATACCGATTATGCGGCGTATTTCAGGCACGCAAGTAGGGGTAGGTATTTGAATGATAGCCTCAACCTTTTCGGGGTCTACCAGTAGGCCCTTAGAGTTAACCATATAGCCAAGGTAGCGTAATTCGCTTTTACAGAAATGGCACTTGTCCTGACTAAGAGTTAAGCCTGCCTTCGTCAACCGGTTGATAACCTCGCGAAGCACTTGGAGGTGATGGTCGAAAGTTTTGTGCAAATAATCACGTCGTCTAGATAAGTAAACACGTAAGGTTCTAGATCCGCTCAATTACGCGATCAATAAGGCGTTGCCACGTGGCTGGGGCGTTGTGTAAGCCGAAAGGCATACGGCAGAATTGAAACAGGCCCCGATTTGGGACGGTGAAAGCCGTAAATTGTCGTGAGGATTGCGCTACGGGTATCTGCCAATAGGCCGATTTTATGTCTAACGTAGTAAGAAACCGAGCATCCCTGAGTTTATCCAATGTAGCGCTAACGTACGGGATAGGGTACGCGTCCGGCTGACTAACCTTATTTAGCCGACGATAGTCGACGCAAAACGATACTCGCCATCGCGTTTCTTTATCATGACTATGGAGATGACCATGCCGATGTCGAAGGTTCCACGATCCCGTCAGCTAACATTTTCTCCAGTTCGCGATCGACGTGCCTTTGCAACGCAGGAGATATGGGGTAATACCTCTGCTTAATCGGAGATGAGGTGGTTTTAATCTCATGCTCGACAAGATGAGTAATTCTATTTTCGATCCCATAGTCTCAAAGGTTTCTTTTATAAAGTTTTGGAGCGGTTTCAGTTGATCATCAGACAGATGTTCCACGTCCTGAATGGCGTTAACAACGCAACGAGGGGTTTGAGGAAAACTCCCATTCACCGTGACGTAAATCTGGGACAATACCCATTTTCGCCAGAAGTCGGTACCTAATATAAGAGAATTGGGGATGGACGGTACCACTAGGACTTCCATTACGCAGGTTTTCTTTCGTAAGACAAACGGTACAAAAACAGTACCTAGGCTGGCACATTCGTTACCATTTGCAACTATGCAAGATTTCGCGCGAGCTGTGTTAATCTTACAGCGATCTTTTAAGAGTTCCCAACCTTCTTTTCCTATTACGGTATGAGAAGCTCCGGAATCTAACAGACCCAGCACTTGACTGCCAAAAACGGACACCTTAAGATAAGGCCTTTCGTCATGACCGACGCTGGCCAGAATAAAATTTAGAAGAATTTGTTGGTGGTCGTTCTCCGGAAGAGTTTCAGACTGTTCCGTTAGGGGACAGCGAGTTAATCGACCTCTTAACTGCGCTGGTTGGAGTTTAAACGACAGGTAGGGCAAGACTTTGTCGTGAAGTTAGGTTTTCCGCAGCGATAGCAGTGTACCCGCTTGGGTTGAGGACAGTTAACCGATCGATGATTAAGACCGTCACAGTTCCAGCAAACGATTGATGCTACTTCTATAGCGGGTTGTTCCGAGACTTGGGTTTCAACAGTGAGGTCAGTTGAGGTCAGCGACGCGGCTCTAGGTAGTAGGCGCACCGATTTCTGATACGCCAAATCGGGCTCTAGTATATTTTAGTGTTCGAAGGTGGAGGCTTAAATTTGGTTGTGCGTATGTGGTATCCTCTAACTGCTTACAAACGTGAACCAGTTCAGCGATAGTAGGGATAAAGTGTAACGTCAATTGCGATTGTAAATACGGTAATAAATTGCGCTTAATCAGACTAAGTCGAGTGGTTTCTAGTGGGAGGAGGAAATCTCCTGAACAGATTTTCCATCATGGCAATATATATCGCGACAGGTTCGTCCAGACCCTGGGTTCGATTTCGCACTTCGTCCCACAGACTTTCCTCATAATCGCATGGAAGAAACGTATGTCGCAAGGCACTGATGAGTTCATCCCAACACGTAAGGGTGTCACGCACTGACCGATACCAGATCAATGCATTGCCCGAAAAGAGTTCAACGGCCGAAACAAATAATTGATCTTTACTGACGCCTCTTGAAAGGCGTAATTCTTCGACGCGTTCTAGAAAACTCGAGAGATTGGAATCTCCACTAAACTTAAGGTTCCATTTCGTGATGGCAACATAATTCCCTAAGGGGTTGGACGTTGGCGGTACCACTTTTGTGCTACTGCACCTTGACTGCCGAAGTGGGGTGTCGAACTGTGTGCAACTGTTGAATGGAGAATAGGACTATTATTGTCAGCAAAACGTACCGTTGGAGAGTGTCAAAAGATCCTGAAACCTTTCGGTCACAAACCGGGATTGACCTCCGCCGCGCGAGACAATAGGTTCATCATCCAGTGTAATCAAATTAGGTTCCTCAATTATACCGGCATGACTTCCTTTATTATCGCACTGAAATTTGCTTTGCAGTTCATCGTTTGAACAAAACAGAAAATCAACAACAAAAACAAAAAATTTAATGTCGCGTAGACAAAAAAAAACAATGAACCAGGAACACAATCACAAATATAGACGCGATGCCCCACGTTGGGCGCCAAATTTCCTTTGTTACCCCAGATAGAAAGAAAAGAACAATGAAGGTAGAAGGATAATAGGCAGGTAGCTTATTGGGCGGGGTGGAAAAAAGGGTTCGTGGCCAGCTAAACAGTCGGTAAGGATCGTGGGTGACTGATATTTAAAGAAAGACAATAAAGGGGCGCCAGAAGCTTAATTATATGTTTTTTTTTTTTTGAATACACGAACCTTCGAAACGATTTCACACTACTTCAGCTTCATAAGTAACTTAGGACCCGTAAGCGTACACAAAAGGAAGGATAAAGTAATAAGAAAGGTTTAATTGTATAACCAAAACTTAAATGGATGAGGACGATAAATATTAAATTCAATTTATAACAAACGGAAATTTAATTTTTAATCTGGTTTGTTTTCTATTAGCAAAGATCTGAGGAGATTAGATATCTTAAAGATTAGTACAAAATATATCTATATACAAAAGAAATTACCGTAACTAAAATCCAAATAACACAAGAAATTATATTAACGGCGCGAACAATCGACGCAGTGGCTAACATAATGATCCACAAAATTTTATTATCTAATTATAATACAAAAAAAACCCAGTACTCGGATAGGCCTCGCAGAGCACTCAAAATACACATACTTAATATTTCAAAAAAAACGCAAAAAAAAAGTAAATTGTTCTAGCCTCACATACAGATAGCAGGACAAATAAATCATGAGTATTATCAAAACAAATTATGAATTTACTTCTACGCGAAAGGGGGATGAATTACAATAATGAAACAAAACTAAAGGGTTCAAAACATCCCAAAATAATGATTCTTAATTATGACTATTATCACCTAAATAACTGCTTAGTGACAATAAAGCGTCGTCAACGATAAGCATGTTGAACATGGATAGGTGTAAACTGCGCTTTATACAAGAAAACAAAAGCTTACGTCACATCAATTAATATAATGCATGAGTCGAGCAAAGGTAGAGTGTTCAATGTAAAATAAAAGTAGGTATGTATTTACAAAAAAAGGAGCAAAGTGACACATAAAATAACTAACTTGGGAAGGTAAGTAGGTACACAATAATTGACTGTTATAATATTTGATACACACAACAGATTTTTTTGTAGGTTAACAAAGCATGTAGCACAAAGTTGGACGGTGAATCATCAACACATGAAATCACAATATCCAGAACTGTAGGTGGGTGGACAACGGACAAAACACAACACAGATCTGACCTTAGGCAATACTGTTACTCCAGTAGTTGAACTGCTTATAATCGGTGGGCTTTCAGAGAATAGTGTACCATCAGTATATCGTGGTACCATAATAATACATCAACAGTTTCATGATAGTTACACTACCGGCTACAATAAATTAATTTAGTGATCGATATCCAGAATTAAGCTGGTAACATACCTCTACGGTGTAGTGCGAGCCTTTGGAGAAGGTATCGACACAATTGAAGCTTGTCCACGAGTGGTAAATAATAGGGTAATAGTAAGGTAGTAATAATGCTAAAATAAAGTAGATAAATTTACAGTGTGGTTAGGCTTCCGATGAATATTTACCCCTACGGTGGAATGTGCACCCGATAAAGAACTTGCGAATTGTGTGGTTTCTTTTTAATCCTCGAATCGAGAAAATAATTAAGGTAATACCAGAACCACAATAACGGCTTAATTATTTTAATTTCTAAAGGCCACTAATCTTTCAGATCCCCTTTTTGATAGGGCGATTTTTAATTAAAAAAAATCGAGTAAAGAAAATGGCATCCACACAATTCAACCTTCTAATCTCAATGTCAAAAATTGTTAGCGGAAGACGTTGAGGGGAGAATTTTTCACCGGAAGTGCATTATGGAATTGTCAGTAACAATAATAAAAATTAAAAATTACCAAAGAATTTGTTTATTTACTAAATTTGTCAATTTTTGATGAATAGGCAACCCACAGTACACACATGTACCGGCAGCTAATACCTAACTACAGAAAATTTGCAAGAATTGCCAATTAAACGTAACAAAGTGACCTCGAGAAACGCCTGGAAATTATTTTCAGAATTGTAGGTCCACCGATAGAGGGCGTATTTGACAGTTAAAATTTTAAAAAGCAAAATTTTTTAAAATTTACTCAATTAAGGGGCATATTAAATATTATAATCAGATTCCTCGACAAATTCTGCATATTTTTTATTTGACAAGTTTTAGTCTATCTCTTCAAATAAGGGGTGGGGGAGAGTGGGAACCTTGTTACGAAAAAACGCCTTTAATTCAGGTTCTGCTTGGCCGATTTTAATAAACTTGATGTTGTTTGAAAGAGCTTTTGTTAAACAATAGAAAATTTGTAAATTTGAAGCAATATGATTAATAACAAATGCTAGAGGGCGCTGTTTAATATTTTTCTAATATTGTGTTTTCTCTTTACAATTTTAAATGGAAGCATAAACATTTAAGTAGGTCTTTACAAAGTAGACTAAATTAGTAATAAAACAATGAAAACTGCAAGTCGATATCCTTTTCCTATCCTGAGATATCGTAAGAAACAGGTAAATGGCGGGAATTGTTCTTACAACGTCTAGTAGGCTAGTTCGCGTTAACGGAAATTATTAAATTTAGCCTGGATGAAAAGATCTTACATTGGTCTGCAGTAATTTAAACTGTTATCATACTAATGTTATGGTTGCCGCTAGATTACCTAAATGTAATGCTGTCGCTACTAACAATGAGGACAAATTATAACATAATAATGTGATAAATCTAGCATTTTTTTAATTATATAAGAATGTTATATTTGTTTTCAAGCGATGTGTTAGCAAATCAAAAGCATAAAATATCAATAAAAACCGATATTTGCCCAGCAACAACAAATACAGTTTAAAATATGAATTACGATTTACTGATGACAACAAAATTAGTAAAAAGGGCCATGTAAGATATAAAATAAATTCCCTGTTGAAAACAAACAAGCTATGATTTTCTCCCATATGTCAAAAATTATTCATCGTGTTGCATTTAATAGACTTTCTTTATCTTTTCGTACCAAAATGATTCTTACAAATGAAGAAGCATTTGATATGTTGGCAGTTTATTTTGAATGTATGAGAAATGCAACCGTTGCTGCTAGAGTGTATGCACTGCAGTACCTAAACAGACGGCATCACAGCAGAAGAGTTTGTCTCCGACTCGCACACCGTGTGCGTACTACTGGAAATGTGAATCTTCCTGTGTACCGAAGACAACGCAGAGGTAGAACAGAGAAAAATGTTATTGATGTTTTAGCTTATGTAAATGTTAACCATCACTCAAGCACCAGAGCTATAGCTAGAGACTTCGGTATATGTCGAACCACCGTCCAAAATATTTTAAGAGAACATAGGTGACTACTTATTTATTAATGCATGTTTTATTCGGTATTAAAATAATAAAAATGTTTTAATTTTTTTCATTTGTCGTTATATGTTTATGTTCAGTTTCAATAAAACAACAAATTATTTAATGAAATTATCTTATGCTATGTGAATAGATTTTAATTAACAACATGATAATTAAGTGAGGCAAAGTAAACCAAAAAGGTACTAATAATAAAAAATAATGAGAGGCCGGGCGAAAAAAATTCGTAATAACATTACAAGAGTTAATGCATTTAAAGTCCTTTTTCGTTTACTAACAACGAAGGATTTCAATGTGCCTTATTGATCTGATTACTTTATAATATATACTATTTTAGATTGCACCCATATCACATGGTCCTACACCATAGTTTGAATGCTCAAGATTTCGATACCAGGTTGGATTTTTGCAACTGGCTCTCAAATATGGTATACGACGATCCTGAAATACTTTCACGAATTATGTGGACAGATGAGGCTACTTTTCATAGTGATGGTAGTGTAAATCGTAAATCTACTGGTCTGAAACGAATCCCCACTGAATGCAGGAGGTCCAACATCAGGGTCGTTGGTCTGTAAATGTGTGGTGCGGGATTCTAGGTGGAGAAATAATTGGGCCTATTTTTTAATGAGACTGTTAATGGAGGTAGATACTTACATTTTTTAAGCAACGAATTGCCACTTATTTTAGAAGACGTACCCTTGGCCATTCGTCGTGACATGTTCTTGCAACATGATGGGTGCCCTTATTCTAGAGATGTTCGGAATTTCTGAGATCAATCATACCCTGAAAGGTGGATAGGACGCGGAAGTTTATTTATTTGGCCACCAAAGTCTCCAGACCTAACTTGTTTAGATTTTTATTTGTGGGGTCGAATAAAAGATCTCGTTTATGCCGATAGACCCACAACAAGAGCTGACATGATTAAAAGAATATGACAGACAATACGAAGTATTTCAAGGTCATAAATTGAAACTGCTGTTCTCTCCACCCGTCAGCGATTGATTTCATGCATTGAAAATGATGGACGACATTTCGAACATCTAGGGCGACACTAATTACGTAGTTATTTATTTAAGGCTTTAATTGCTAGATTTATCACATTATTATTTTATGATTTGTTCTCATTGTTAGTAGCGACAGCATTACATTTAGGTAATCTAGCGGCAACCATAACATTAGTATGATAACAGTTTAAATTACTGCAGACCAATGTAAGATCTTTTCATGCAGGCTAAATTTAATAATTTCCGTTAACGCGAACTAGCCTAATAGACGTTGTAAGAACAATTCCCGCCATTTACCTGTTTCTTACGATATCTCAGGATAGGAAAAAGATATCGACTTGCAGTTTTCACTGTTTTATTACTAATTTAGTCTACTTTTTAAAGACGTACCTAAATTTTTATGCTTCCATTTAAAATTGTAAAGAGAAAACACAATATTAAAAAAATATTAAACAGCGCCCTCTAGCATTTACGTTATTAATCAAATTGCTTCAAATTTACAAATTTTCTATTGTTTAAGAAAAGCTCTTTCAAACAACATCAAGTTTATTAAAATCGGTCAAGCAGAACCTGAATTAAAGCCTTTTCTTCGTAACAAGGTTCACACTGCTTTTTAAAATTTTCACTGTCAAATACTCCCTCTAGCGGTGGTCCTACAATTCTGAAAATAATTTCCAGGCGTTTCTCGAGGCCACTTTCGTTACAAAAATTTTTTTCCTGAATCTGTGCTATAGTTCATTCCTGAGATATGGCCGACGGCCGTTCTTACTTAGCCACCCGGTACATGAATAATGACTATACCGATATGTTGTTAACATAAGAGGAATGTGATGAAAATACTAAAGCAGCGAAAAGAAGATATGCGGAAAAATTTCTAATTTAGTGAGGCGGTGCCGTGAGACTGGATCCTTTAAACCAAAAAAGGTAAATTCTGGTAGACCACGAGTGGCAAGAATTCCTCAAACAGAAGAAAATATTATAAATCTAGTTGTTGCGGATAACTACGGTAAGTGTAAGAAATGTGGCAAGGGCAAGTAACGCAAGTGTTTCTAGTGTACATCGAGTATTAAAAGAACAATTATTGCTCCCGTTTCACCACAGCAAGTACAAGAATTATTGCCTGAAGATCTTTTCTTGAGAAGATACCTTTGCGAATTATTACAAGAAAGAATGAGACAGAAGCCTGATTTTTTACAAAATATTCTTTTCGCCGATGAATGAACTTTTACTAGACAAGGTATCTTAAATAGTCATAACAGTTACTTCTGGGCAGAGGAAAACCTAAAGGTTAAACGTGTAACACATTATCAACATAATTTTAAGCTGGATGTATGGGATGCTTCAATAGGCAACCGCCTCGGTGCATACCATGTTTTTAATGAAAATTTAAATGGTGATGTTTACTATGAATTTTTGAATAATCGTTTATTTCCGCTATTAGAAGATTTGCGTCTCGATATACGAAGAAATATGCTTTTTATGATGGTGCTCCACCTCATTTCAGTAGACAAGCTAGAAGATGGCTCAACGAACATTTTCCAAATCGTTGGCTTGGTCGAGGTGCTGATGCTCCTATCCACTGGCCACCAAGGTCCCATGACCTGAATCCCTTAGATTTTGATGTGTGGAGTTTAGTTAAAGAAAAAGTATATTCAAGTGAAATAAATTCCATTGAAGCACTTCAAGCGAGAGTTGAAAATAACTTACGAATGTTAATTCAAGAACCACGGGCACTCCAAAGGATTAAGTTTTCACTAGAAAAACGTTTACGATTATGTATTGGTGGAAATGGTGGGCATTTCGAACATTTAATACAAAAACCCGTACCTACTTATTCAATTTTTTTTTTGTTTATTTTATGTTATTCGCTGTTTTTTTTTTAATTGTTACCTTTGTCTGTTATGTTAATGTCATACAGTTAAAACCTTTTTTAACTTCTGAATAATTTACAGTATTTTTACCTCATAGTTGTTTCTGAAACAATCATTATTCCCTGAGGTAGTTCGTACTCGCGCATGGAAATTAATTAATTGTTTCATTTTAAAATAATTTAATTCGGTCAGCATTACTTGCTGAAACCTAAAATAACTCCAAAACCAATAATTTGTTGACTACGTTCAACAAGAGCATCTTTTTTTGTGGAAAATTGTTTAAAAAATACTATTTTTCCCAAAAAATTAAAAATATCCCCATAAAAAAAGTGTGAGGGCAAAATAAGTAGCACCCCCCTTTAGCGACGCTCCTATACAAAATATTAAAAATTTGTCAACACTATCTTTTATAACCTAATCAAAGGTATTTGTGGTCTAAATTTCATTTAAGTATCCTAAACCGTTTCAGAGATAATAAACAAAAAGGATTCTTGGGGCCACTTTTACAGGGCCGTATCTTCTTGAGGAAGCATTTTCGAACACATGTTTATTAACCAAACTAATGTTGTTTTTTAATATTCTATTTACCGTAGAAATTATTGTTACGTTTTTTTGACACACCCTGTATATAATTTTAGCATAACGATTAAAATATTATATCAGGAAATACTATTTCGTTTATTGTCGACTATAAAGACAGCGTGTCCCAGAATGTCGTACAGGTACCACGCACTAGGCCAGAACTGACAGGGATCCAAAATAGACGTTAATTCGTTCAAACGGTATACCAAAGTTCAGGGTACTTAAGGGCCCGTAGTACCAAAAGCAGAGGCCGATATGCTAAAATCCTAGATCTGAATCTAAACTAGTTATCCATAAACATCTTCCAATTACGCTGATACTCCCGTTACACCATGCATCACGCTGCTCACAGTAGTCTAGTTTAGCAAGCAAAGATGATGCGGAGCTTTTGGATTAACCGTCCGAATCAAGAGTAGAACAACCTCATCAAAAAGCTAAAATCTAAAATGGAATGGCCAAATCGAAGGATTTCATAGCTCACACCTTGGGACGCCAGACAACAGAAATCAAACCCACTTCAGAGCGCCAAAAAACCGGAAACCTCAAAAAGCTCTCAGGGGTCACGTGCCCGAAGCAAAAAGTATAAAGAAGGGCCAAACCCCGAGAGCCCTCAACGAAGGTTTGCTCTACTTATGGCGAAGAAGCTAAGACTGGAACGCAGGAACGACATCGGTCTGGCTATACTACTCCGCAAACGGGTAGTTTTACGAAACCTAACACTAGGACCGTTAAGGATAGCATTTACCCAAGAAAACTCGGAAGGAACCCCCACTGAACAAGAGACAAGGTTTATACGCACCCGAATACTAGAAAGGAGCCATACTGTGAAAACTGAGACGGTTTCCACCAAATTTCTAGAATGCTGTCACCGCTGAGAGGCTCTACGCTGGACTGGCTTCAGGAAGAGCTAGCTTTAGAAATTCTATGGACAGTGGAGAGGTTGAAACATTACCAAGTCTATACGGACATACGTTTGTATACGAGATTAAAGTGGAATGTGCCATGATCCTGAAGGGATTGAGATACAGAACGCCGGAATCAATATAAAGGACTGGCGTATTGTAAAAAGAGACAACCCTAAGGGACAAACTGGGACTGTTGTTATGGATCTTGTGGTAAGAAGCGGTTCACATGTAAGCATCGCCCAGACGTCAACCTAACCAGGGTTGCATTTAAAGCTTTCGCTAGAAAGGGTCTACCAAAGAAGATAGAGAAAAAATTGGAGGTGAACAGAAGCTGGAGGTTAGTGGACCCGATTAAGACCTACAACCCACCACTTTGATGTAAAAGGAGTAAGAATGGCCAGAATTGGTGCAAATTAATTACTGCAGAGCTGACTTGGTAGCCGTGGCTAAATTCATGAACAGATATGAAACAGATGTCGCCATCGATCAGGAACCTTGATCGTTGAAGGGCCTACGCTTAAGAGGAGAATGGTCTGAATTAGATTCATCGGAAGGAAAACCCATAGCCCGTACCATTGTAAAAAATATGGCAATTATAAACATTTATCTTTCAAAATCGTTCAAAAGCAAATAACAGACGTTGAATGATATGGGTAGAAAGTACTTTCTTTACTTCTTATTTATTTATCTTTTTATCTCCGCTGTCGTTGTTCTATTTTACTTGTATACATAAACGAATCCTTACTTACTGAATTATCTTGAATTATTCCTTTAGTGTCTACAATCCCTAAACTAGTGACCGGACATTGATTACTAATTAAATACCAAGCTGGTAGTGTTAGAATAACAAACTTAATATTATCTAGTGGAACAACAGTGCCATGTACAATACTAACTCGACATTTCAATGTATTATTTATCTTCAGAGGTTAAGTGGTAGACTAGCGCTTCTGTACTGAGCTTCGTCTCTGACTCATGTTGCTTTATTAATTTACTCCATTTTTATTGTGTCAATAAAGTCATTTTTTTTTGTTTTAGCATCGGCTACTACGGCCATTAGCTATTAACGATTTTTCTTATATCTTCATGAAAAACCACACCTTTTTAAGTACGTTAACAAACGATTAATTCCAGTTGCGCTATCATCAAAAATTGAAACAAGTGAATCTGGTATACTCAATTCTGTCCTTAGGTCTTCATATAAAGGGCAATCTAGCATTATGTGATGGATTGTAATTTGTACGTTGCATGAATTACATCTTTCTGGTGTTTTTTTCCACAGAAGGTGTAAATGCGTGAGGTTTGTGTGACCAATTCTCATTCCTCCCTTCTTTTTAAAGAATGTACGTTTTGCCAAGGGTGAACGGATTTTTTAATTTTTTTTAAATGTGTTGTTGTCTTATCCCATTCTATCTGCCAGTGTTCATTTAATTTTGTTTTTATGTGTCGTCTAAGATCACCTGGTTGGACTGGAATGTTGTCTTGTTTTATTGCGTTGCTTCCCTTACGAGCTGCTACATCCGCATGAAAATTATAGACTTCCCATCGTTCCCCCATGCTGTGTAACATCGCTTTGATAGTGTTTTCTAAAGGGTCTTTAGTTTGTTCTTTGTTCACAAGAGCCGTAATTACGCTTATTGAGTTTGTACATATGATGCTTAAAAGGACGTTTACATGATTTAGGTATAAAATAGCTTGAAAAACCGCATACAGTTCAGCTGCGAACACACTTGACAATGGATTAAGTGCCCAGTAGTGACCTTGGTTTTCCATGTAAATGGCACTACCAACCCCCTTAGATGTTTTAGATCCATCTGTGTGTACTATTTTATTATGTTTCAGTTCGTGTATGATGTTACAAAATATATTTCTATACATTTCATTTGACGTATTTGCTTTTGGATAACTTGCTAGATCTAAGCGGTAGGAAACGTTGGGTATATGCCACGGTGGATACTCAATTATAGATTGCATAAATATTGCCGGTATGGTAATATTTAGTTCTTGAGCTTTTAGCAAAGTTCGTATGAGGGTTGGTTTAGTTGCTGTTGGTTTTGATTGATAATGTTCTAACATTTCCTTATCTTGTAATATTGAACAATTTAGATGGTTAGGTACAGTTAATGTTTTTAGTACATAATTGAACTGTAATCTAAATCTTCGTAGGTTTAATGGTGGCACGCTACAATCTGAGTACACGGATTGTACAGGGCTGGTACGGAATGCGCCATTTACCATTCTTAGCCCTCTTACGTGAATTCTGTCTAACCGCTTTAAGTGGGACTGACGTGCAGATGAGTATAATACACATGCATAATCCATGGTTGACGGTACCAAGGCTTTGTATAACTGCAAAAGTGTATGTCTATCTCCACCCCAGGTAATACCCGACATGCATTTGATAATGTTTAATTTCCTTTTACATTTTGTTTCTAGCTCTTGAATATGTTCGTGAAAATATAACTTTTTATCAAAAATTACACCAAGAATTTTGATGCTGTTTTGGAAGTTAATTTTAAAATCCTTAATGAAGAGGATAGGGTCATCGTGTTCATGTCGGAGTCTACAAAAGTGTATGGCAGTGGTTTTAGAGACTGAGAATCGGAAGCCTATTCTCTCTCCTACCTGCGCTAAATGATTAATTCCGTTCTGAATCGTTGTTTGGAGATCTTCTATGCTGTTTGAAATGTAGAACATGGTCAGATCATCTACGTACAAGCAGCCGTTCACTGGGATTGTACACTTTCAATCAAGTCATTGATTGCAATTAAAAAAAGAGTACAGCTTAGAACAGACCCTTGTGGAATACCATTTTCCATTCTATGTGGTGAAGATTCAATTGCTCCAATTCTGGTTTTAAAAGTTCGATCGCATAGGAAGTTTTTGATAAATAGCGGTAAATTACCCCTAACTCCCCAATCGTGTAATTTTTTCATAATGTTGTATCTCCAGGTCAGGTCGTATGCTTTCTCCAGATCGAAACTTACGGTTACCATATGATGTCTTTGGAGAAATGATTTTTGGATACTATTCTCCAAATAAACCAGATGATCAATACCAGAGTGAAACCGCCGAAATCCAGTTTGTCGCTGTGATAACAATAAGTAGGGTTCCAGAAACCATATTAACCGGTCATTGACCATTCTTTCCAAAACGTTGCTAATGCAGGAGGTTGACCATTCTTTCCAAAACGTTGCTAATGCAGGAGGTGAGTGATATGGGTCTGTGGTTTTCGGGTTTTGTGTGGTCTTTATCTCCTTTAGGAACAGGTATTATAGTTGCTTGCTTCCAACTTATAGGGTAAGTACCAACCGAGTATATACCGTTATATATACTTAATAATTTTTGTTTTTCAGGTATCGGGAGATTTCTCAGCATCGCATAGTGAATACGGTCACTACCCGGCGTGGAGTTTTTCGATTTATTCCGAGTTTTTTGCAGCTTTTCAGAGGAGAAAGGACTATTGTAATCAAAATGTTCGTCGCAATAAAAGTTGATTTCTCGTTCAGTGTTATCCTTTATTGTGGAAAAGTGTGCACTATAATTAGCTGAGCTATTGACCGCTTCAAAGTGTTGTGCTAGGGCTTCTACAACTTCTTCTTGTTTTTCAATTATTTTATTATTGATATTTAGTATTCTGGATGGCTCGCCATAGGGTTTTCCTGCAATTTTTTTAACTTTTTTCCAGATTTCACTTATTGGGGTATTAGAATTAATCGAGGTTATATACTTTCGCCACGATTCTCTTTTATTAGTGAGTATAGTTTTCCGAGAATGAGCACGGGCTTTTTTGAAAGCTACAAGGTTTTGTAATGTAGGTTTTCTTTTAAATACGATTAACAACCTTTTCTTTACCGTGATAGCATTTTTTACTTCTTCATTCCTCCAAAGAATATTTGTGGTTTTTACTTTTTCTATCGTTTGCGGGATACTTTTTTCTGCAGCCTTTATAACCTTTTTAATGAAATGTTTGACATCTTCATCTATTTCTTCTGTAGACAGGTTAGCATAGTCAGTTAACGCTTCACAGAATAGCTTCCAGTTAGCGTCTTTAATTTTCCATTTTTTTGGTACTTTTGTAAATATTTGTCTAGTTGGCAGTTTAATGTTAATGGGACAGTGATCGCTATTTTGGAAGTCATCGTCTGTCGTCCGATTAAGGTTTAGCGCTAGTGTAGGTGTCGAGAAACTGAGATCAATTGCTGTAAAATTCTTTGATTTGCTGTTGAAGTGAGTAGGCTCTCCTGTGTTGAACAGTACAATTGGATTATTGTTTATGAAGTCTTCAATTATGCGACCACGTCGAACAGTATCATTAGAACCCCATAATGTCGAATGTGCGTTAAAATCACCGACTAACAGAAAAGGAGATGGGAGTTGGTTTATTAAATCTTCAAGATCAGTTAAACTCCAACTGAAATCTGGGAGATACACATTACAAATCGTAGCCTTAATTGGTGAAACAATTTCTACAGCAATTGCCTGCAGTGTTGTATTAATGGGGATTGCTTTGGCAGGTATATTGTCTTTTGTGTATATTGAGACCCCTCCACTTGCTCTATTATTTAAATTAAAATTCTTGTTAAAAGTTTTGTACCCCCTTAAATGGAAACTATTGACACCCTTCAAGTGAGTCTCTTGAAGACATACACAAAACGGTTGATATTTAGCTAAAATAATCTTAAGGTTCGGGTAGTGGATACGTAGACCATTGCAGTTCCACTGTATTATATTAGCGTGTTTATCGAATATATTATTTTTAATGTACTACTGGTTTACCTTAAGATTTTTAAACACAAATAATATTTATATAGATATAATTTATAAGACAGACACGTTTTAATAAGTTATATAATGTATAAGATAAACAAACGAAAAATAAATAAAGATTAAAGACAAAAGACAATTTGTAAATATTTGAATATCTTAAGACTAATAACATATAAATTGACTAGACAAGATAATAAGAGTCAATAAAAGAGTAAGATATCACAGATCAAAAATATCACATTAAAATCGATAAAAGATATAATATCACAGATCAGAAATATCACATAAAATCAATAAAAGATAAAATATCACAGACATAAATATCACATCAAAACTCAGACTTTATTTCACCTTTTAGGTGCTACCGAATTAGCAGACGACTCCGCAATATTGTTTGTATCGCAAGTATTTTTCTTGCGCGGGACACCCTTTGGCCATCCCACCTTTTTCTTTTTTTGTTTCCTATGGGAAGGGTCAATAAAGGTTTCGTCTATTTCCCCGACAGAAGTTGGGGATATAAGAGCGGTTCTTTTTCTCTTCTCGGAAAAACTTTCCGTTTCCATATCACTCCCAACATCGGTAGTTGTGCACGATATTTCATGTATGTATTCCTTTAATGTTGTTTTTAGACTGTTTATTTGGGATTGAATGGTATTTTGTAAGACCGGTAGTATAACTTTTGATACTTCACTAACTACTTCTTTATTGTTATCCTTAGGTTGTGTAATTTGAGCATAAGTGCTAGCTGACGTGACAACAGATGTTTGTGGCATAGCTTTGGCTTCAGAAAAACTTACGTTTTGTGTGATTCTGATTTCCAGTATCTTTTTTTCTGATTTGTAGGTCGAGCATTCCTTTGACCTAGAGGAATGTTTTCCGTTGCAATTTACACAAATAGGTTCTTCCCTACAGGCAGTATCTTCATGAGTGGGACAACCACACATGCACATAGGGCTGTTTTTGCAATTTGAAGAGGTATGACCAAACTGCTGACATCTAAAACAGCGCATTGGCTCCGGAATATAGGGTCAAACTTTTAAGCTGTACATTGCTGCTCATGCCTTTCAAACGTTAGCAGTAGCATAGCGGTATCTACTAATGTCCCATTCTTTCTACTTTGCAAACGTTTGACCTCTACAACACCTTCTGATTTCAAACCTTCTTGAATTTCAACAAGCGATGCGTTTAAAAAGTCCCTACAATAAACTATACCTTTGCGACAATTTAAAAATTTGTGTGGCGTAACCTCCACATCCAAACTACCAATCTTTTTAAGTTTTAATAACGTATCTGTCTGTTTTTTCGATACTGTTTTCACTAACAATCCTTCCTTTACCTTGCTAATCTTTCTAGTTTCGCCGGCTGCACTATATATACTTTTACTAATAAGAAAAGGGCTGACTCTTTCAAAATTGCCTTCAGGCAACAATTTAATGGACAGGAACAGAGGGTAACTCGTCTCACTGCCCAATTTTGAGTAAAGTCATTATTATTATTATGATTATTATTATTAGTATTTTTATTATTATTTTTTTGTTGTATTAGGAGCGTCGACTTCTGTGGTCATTAGCTCACATCTCGGTTTATAATTGAGTATACATTATTATAGCATAGGTAATATGATACAATTACTGAGATAGGAGGAAACGTGTGAGAAACGTTGTGGTTATTATATTTTAGTATACATATCAATATGTTTTAGATACTGAAAGGTGGTGAGTATATCATTCCTTTCACTTAGATTACCTGTAATGTTTTGGTTTATATTATGTTTCCTTCTCATCGCTGCATACTTTGGATACTCGCACATAATATGGCGTACAGACAAAGAAATGTGGCATTGGTCACACTGAGGTGGAAGCTCTTCCAACAGTAGGTGCTGGTGCGTGATAGCTGTATGCCCAATGCGTAGGCGGTGCAACTTTACCATCTGTTGCCTGCTAAGTTTAGTTTGAGTGTAGGGCGCCATTACAGAGGGCTTTATTTCTCTAAGTGAACTGTGTATTTCATTCCATTGCCTTTGCCATTCACCCATCACCTTGCGTTTGACAGTACTAATAACGTCAGTTTTTTGTTATTGTAGTACATCCTGCTCTTCACAGTTTGCTGCTGTCCGTGCAGCTTTATCAGCTTGTTCGTTACCTATAATTCCAATGTGGCTTGGCACCCAAACAATGGTAAGTGCATATCCTTCATCTGCCAGATATTTAAATAGTGATTGGATCCGCTGTGTAATAGGGTTTGTTGCATATATTTGTTGTAGGCTTTCTAGTACACTCAACGAATCGGAGGCAATAAGGTAGGCCTTTTCTCCTGTATTTATTGCGCAGTACAGAAGCGCTTGCCATGGGGCGTACTGCTCAGCATATTATATAGATGCACTGCTAGCAAGTGTCCATGTATGGCAACCTTCTCCTACTACAATAGCACAACCTACACCTTTTTCCGTTTTGGACCCATTTGTATAAATGACTTGTCCAGGGGGAAACTCGCTTTGGATCTCAGCAAAGGCTTGGCGATATGGCTCAGGTGGGGTCCGTTCCTGGCCCAATGTATTTAATTGAATTGCTTTAATTTTTGGAATTATCTATGGCGGGATTTCATTTAGACCTTCTGGTATAATTTCTGGCATCTGAATGGCATTTCTCTCCAAGTACTCATAAAATCTTATTCCAGAGGGCCTAGTTATCGTAGGTCTATTTTGGTACTGGTTTTCACTTCGAAAGAAAATTACATTATTTAGGTGTCCAGGGTGGGCCTTAACTCCAATCATGTATGTAGCAGCAAGCTTTTTTCTGCGAATATCTAGGGGTTCCAATTCAGTTTCACAGTATAATCTTTGGATTGGACTGGTTGGAAATGCTCCAATACAATACCGGATACCTGTATTGTGGATTCGATCTAAAGTTCGCAGCAGGCTTTTGCGTGCAGAGCTGTATACTATACAGCCATAGTCAATCCGAGAGAGTATAAGTACCCGATAAATTCGCATTAAGCTTACAGTATCTGCTCCCCATATGGTATGAGCTAAGACCTTTATTAAATTCAAACGCTTTCAGGCGCAGCAGAGGATCGTAATGTGGAGTTCTGAGGCGACAGAAATGGACACAGTGGGTTTTCTGTTCAGAGAACTGAAACCCTATGGATTCTGCATTTTGCACAATTACATCGATTGCCCGTTGCAGCTTACGTACAATTTCGCCGACCGTTGTTCCCGAGTACATTATAGCGAGAGCATATACGTACAGACATTTAATTATCGTTTCATCCGTGTTCAGCGCTATCTCATTTACGGCAAGTGCAAATAAGGTGCAGCTCAGCGTCGAGCCTTGCGGCACTCCATTTTCTGATAAGCGTGATGTCGAGTAGCTGTTGCCAACTCGTACTCGGAAACTACGATTGTTTAAAAATGACCTTACAAAGAGCGGAAGCTCGAAGCCCACATCTAGAGAGCTTTTGGAATATTCCGTACCTCCAATTCATGTCATATGCACCTTTTATATCGAAGAAGACCGCCACCAAGTGCCTCCGGTCCCTGAAAGTAGCTTGGATGCAATCCTCAAGAAGTACATGGTGATCTGTGGTGCATCTGTTTTTTCTGAAACCAACATAGTACGACACTAACACGTTATTCTTTTCCAGGTACCATTGAAGCCGGTTGTTGACCATCCTCTCGAGCAGCTTACCCATACAACTGGTAAGACTAATTGGACGATAGCTACTCGGGAGTAGAGGATCTTTATCCGGTTTTAATACCGGTACTACAATTGCCCCTTTCCATTCGCCAGGGTAGATATTATTATCCCACAGATCATTGAAGGTTGCTAATAGTGATTTTTTTATTTCAGGTGTTAGGTGCTTCAACATGTCATTCGAAATAGCGTCTAGATCAGCAGCTGTGGATCTTGTTTGACCTAAAGATTCATCCAATTCGCACATAGAGAAAGGCAAGTGGTAATCCAAGTCAACGTCTGTACTAAAATTTAAGTCAATTTCTCTATTTAACTTTGTACGTCCAATTCGCACATAGAGAAAGGCAAGTTGTAATCCAAGTCAACGTCTGTACTAAAATTTAAGTCAATTTCTCTATTTAACTTTGTACGTTGGAACTCATCATTATAAGTTCCAGATCTACTAACACTCTCAAATTGTGAGGCTAGGGATTCTGCTATTTCAGTTGGGTTTTCAACTATGCGCCCATCTTCTTCCTTAATACATGTAAATGAATTTGCTTGATATCTTCCAGCTATAGCTTTCACGTTCTTCCAGGTATTCTTAATGCTTTCCTCAGATGTTATGGATGAGGTATACTGGTTCCAGCTGTTACGCTTACTTTCCAATACAACTCGTCTCGCAGCTGCCCGTGCCTTCTTAAAAGCAATCAAGTTTATTATAGTTGGTTGCTTTTTGAACACATTCAGTGCCTTTTTTCTAGCGCCAATCGCTTGTTTCACCTGCATATTCCACCAGAGGACCGTACGCTTCAGCGGTTTAGTTCCTACTTTGGGCATACTCTCTGCTGCTGCTTGCACGGTAGCATGAGTAATCGATTCAATACTAAGAGTATGGGGAACAACCAGGGATTTGCTAAACTTATGCCAGTCAACCTTGGCCGTGATCCACCTCTCAGCAACGTATCTCTCCACTTGAAGTTGCTCTTATTATTATTATTATTATTATTATTATTATCGAATGTGATGTAAATGCATATCTCACCGAGTGGGGGACAAGGAAGAAGCCTCTCTTAAAAAATGTAATAAGTAATAATGTAGAGGCAGTCATCGAAAACAAAGAATCAATCTTTATCAACACACGAAGGAAGGTAACAGACATCTGTAAAGCTATGGTCGGTTGCGTCCATCAGCACATACCAATACACCTACAAATCAGGGCCTTAAACCTTACTGAAGGGCGATTTTTTGAATAGAGGGAGCCCCTGCGGTGTTATTACACATATAATAATAATAATAATAATAATAATAATAACCTTTATTGCCCAACAGCAAAAACCAATTACAGAACAAACTATATAATATTGCAGATATACAAAGATTTATATAAATATATAATCAACCCATCAACTTGAGTAGTAACTAATTATGTGTACTACCAATGATAATAATAATAATATATAATAACAATAATAAATTATATATGTATATATATATATATATATATATATATATATATATATATATATATATATATATATATATATATGGTGCATTTGACAACACTTCTCGATTACAACTGCTGCGGAAAGTATATCCTAATCTCTGTCGATGGTTACAAACCATACTGAGACACAGGAACATTACGGTTTTACTCATTGATGGCGTTGTAAAGGTTTGGGTTGCGCCGGGTGCTTGAAGGGCGGCGCTTTATTGCCAGTGCTGTGGTGACTAATTGTTTAAGCTATGTAAATCACATAGCGACTGTGGTAAAACCGTATTAGATGTGAGGCAGGGACCTTTAAATCTAGTTGAAAACTAGTGTAATGAAGAGAGAATAATTCATCCGACCAAAATCAACCTCTTATTTTTACGAGCAGGAAAAGATGGCCGAAGCGGAAAAAAAACTACAGGTATTTCACCTAATACTATGGATTGACTTTTAGTCCATACCTAGAGAAGATAGGGAACAGCCATAAAGTCATCAGTGTGGTGCTACAGGACCAACACTTCAGTATATAGAAACTTAACAAGGTAGCAAAAAGCTTGTCTTGGAATGTGAATGATTATGACAAAAACTATCACGGTAGTTACGGAGGCCCTCTTAAACTTAGTAAATAGGGCGGAGGCGTTAAGGAAGACATATAGGATGAAAATTAATTCCTTAGAAGGTTCAAGGTTTTGGCATTCGACCATCTTGCATAAAGGTTGTAGAAACAAAATCCGTAGTATAGTAACTCAGCGGATAAGCAGGACAGCTTCACTGGCTACACTGATTAGAACAAGGATCTTCGCTCGATATGATTGGGAGAGTAAATCATGTATTACAAAGACTGCTTCAAAACCAATAATGGTACAGGTGCGGAAGTTTATAGGGGTTTTAGACAAGGCCACAGAATTTCTGTAAGTCAGGGAGAAAAGCGACCGTGTTTCAAGCTGGAGTTTATGCAATCTTGACAGCTGTCACGTGAATATTAAGAAATAATCTTGTAAGCAGGAAACTCTTTAAAGAATGCAGCATTAATATCGAATAAAACCAGAACATCGATCAACTTGAAAAATCGGCTAGCTCAAAACCACTGAAAGCGGCTCGTGCCATTACATATTTACAGATAAAAAGATGATACTGGCAATTCTCAGAGAAGAGTACATCAAATACTGGTCGGAAACTCCAAGTCAAAATATCAAGCTTGGGACTGGAATGGTCACAACCCATTGCCGCACGAATAAGCATCTCTAGAACCTGGGATTGTACAACAGCTCGATATGCAGAGGCTGCGGCTAGGAAGATAACTCTCCTTACAGCGTCTTTTTATAAAAAAACGCCAAAATTGAGCAAGGAGATCTACTCATCAACTTTTACTCCGTGTCTTTATTAACCAACGTCCCAGTCAATGAATTATTAAATATAATCAAAACCAGCTACCAGGGGATATCATAAGTTTAATAGAACACTGCGCCAAAACACACTTATGGAAACTAGAGATACAGACAAATCGAAAAAAACACCAATGGGATCGCCCTTATCACCTTTTTTAGCCAACCTGTTCATGAACGAATTAGACGAACGAGAAAACAGCGAACTATAAACCCAAATTATGTCTGAGATAAATGTAGAAGATACATTTATAAAATGGACACATGACTGTAAGCTGTTAGACCAATTTCTAAGACATTTGAATGAAATGCACGCCAAAATTAAGTTCACGACGGAGAGAAATGTAAAACTATCATTTTTAGATGTGCCAGTTTACAAAAGGGAAAAATTCGGACATAGGGTATACAGAAAGTCGACACAAACAAATAGATACTTAAATTCCAAATCGCATCACCACCTAGCACAACTACAATCCGTAGGTAAAACGTTAGTTACACGGTCAAGACGACTAGCTGACGATCGTAGTATGAAAAACGAAATAGAAGTATTAAAAACTACTTTGTTACAAAATGGATTTACGAACAAGGATTTCCAGTGATAAAGAACCTATCAACAACGTGTTATTACCATATATAAGAGGTACAAAATATAAAATAAGCAAGATACTGAAAACAACTAACATAAAAAAAATATCCAGCGTCAACCAAAAAAATTGAAACGGTTTTACCGGAGCACCGAAAACATATGTATACCAAGCGCCAAACCCAACAACATCGGGGAGTCAATGTGTTGTACGCCGGGTTATTAGGACTTATTTCCTCAAAGAGGGGTCATAACAGTATGAAAATTATGATTTAGTTTGTGATCAGGTCAAGGAAGCAAAGCATCAAACTAAGAAAACAGCGTTGTTATATCGACGTTTTGCCAAATACGGTGTAGTGAATGTGGGAAACGAATTGGAGCTTATCGTGGCTCAAAAAATTGCCACTGTAGGGTAGCTAATATTTTATGTAACTCTAAATGTCAAGGAAGTTTATCATGTTTGAATAAATAATAATTCTTTTATAAAATTGACAACGTTGCGTCATTTATTTAATTCTATTCAACATTGATAGGAGAAGATAGATAGTCTTGCCATTATCCAGATAAAGTTAATATATCTGACTTCCCTACACCCTACAACCATAACATTACATATTTGTTAACTCGGGATTACTCGGGTAATGACAGCCATTTTTGAAGTTTATCCGTAAGACACACACACATATATAATTATATATATATATATATATATATATATATATATATATATATATATATATATATATATATATCTATGTACACGCACACCCACACCCACACCCACACCCGCACACACACACACACCTGCACCAACACCCACGCCTACAACCCAAAACCAAACCCGCACCCACACCCAAACCCTCACCCACAACTACATCCACACCCACATCCACATCCATCCCCATACCCACACCCTCACACACACTCCCACACACACACTCCCACACACACACACACACCCACACACACACCCACACACACACACACACATGCACACACGCACACACACGAACACTCACGCACACACACGCACACACACGCAGCCACAAACACACACGCACACAAACGCACACAGGCGCACACACGCGCACAAACACACACACCCGAACACACACGCCCACATGCGCACACACGCGCACATACGCGCACACACGCGCACACACGCGCACACACGGGCACACACGCGCACACAAGCGCACACACGCGCACACACGAGCACACACGCGTACACACGCGCACACACGCGCACACATGCGCACACGCACAAACACGCGCGCGCAAGCGCGCACAAGCGCACACACGCGCGCGCACGCGCGCACACACGCACACACACGCATACACACGCACATACACACGCACACGCACGCACACCCACGCACACCCACGCACACACCCACAAACACACCCACACAAACCCACACACACCCACACACACCCACACACACCCACACACACCCACACACACCCACACACCCAAACACACCCACACACACCCATACATACCCACACACACACACACACACACACAACCACCCACGCACTAAGCGCGCGCGCGCTTACACGCAACCATCCAACCAACCACCGACGAACGCACGCACGCGACCACGCGCCCACGCGCCCACGCGCCCACACGCCCACACGCCCACACGCCCACACGCCCACACGCCCACAAGCCCACAAGCCCACAAGCCCACAAGCCCACAAGCCCATAAGCCCACAAGCCCACAAGCCCACAAGCCCACAAGCCCACACGCCCACGCCCACGCGCACGCGCACCGCGATAATTAGTTCAAAAAATTAAAGAAAATTACAATAAATGTTCGATGTGAAGTACATTTCTGATTCTTCTTTTCATATCAAGTCCAGTGGTGGAGGTGTGCTGTAAACTAAATCCTTGCTATAACCCCGAAAGAAAAAATTCATGGATGTTAGATCAGGAGATCTAGGTGGCCCTGAAATTGATCCACCTCTTTCAATCCACTTATCAGGAAACTTCCTATTTAAATATTCTCTAACAGCACGTGAGAAATGTGCAGGTGCTCCATCTAATTGCAACCAAATATTTTGTCTAATATTTAATGGAATGCATTCTAAAAGTTCCCAAAAATCTAAGGAATTTTTGACCATTTCAATTGTCATCGAAAAAATACGGGCCAATAAGATAATTGCCAACAATTCCACAATACACATTAACACTCCATCGATTTTGACAATCAACAGTATTAAATAAATGTTTATTTTCGGTTTCGTCATAATGGAAATTGTACCGATTCACTAATACATTATTATGGAATGTTGACTCGTCGGTAAATAATACATTTTCAAAAAAATGTTCATTGTCACTAACTTGATCAAGGACTCATAAGAATAATCAATACATTTTTGAAAGTTTGTGACATATAACCTTTGATGTATTTGTATATGAAAATGGTGGTATTTATGTTTCTTTAAGATCACTAGGCTGATTAATTCCTGTTTCTCTTGCAATAACTCTTGCACTGGTATTTTGGTTGTCACCAACGCAAGCTAATACTAAAAACTCATTATTATCATCATTTGTACAGGCTTCACTTTTAGTTGTTTTGGGTAAGCTACGCCTCCTGTATCACGAAATATTTGCAGTAACCTTTCAGAAACCTTTTTATAGGGATGCACCCGCTCAGGGTATTTTTCTGAGTACACTTTTGAAGCAAGTAAACAATTTTCAGAGCATTCACCAATGGTTAAAATCATATCAATTCTTTCTTGTTGTGAACAAACCATTATTAAATTGAAATTATTTCAACAACTTTCAACAGACTCGAAAAAAATAATAACACACAATGACAAAACTCACGCCCAATGTTATAATTTTAACATTAACAAATGCGTTACCGGCAATTCTACAGCACACTACAAAACTTACAAGATTAGTCACATTAATATTATTTGTTAACATGTAAATTACAAATATCTGAAATCTATCATGTACACATAAGAGCTTTCTGATTATTGGTAACAATTTCAAAAATTATTAAATAAATTGGAAATTTGAAGTTAAAAGGTAATTAAGTAAGCTAAACGATAAACGTGTAAAATACAGTATTTCAGTATGAATGTTCTACTAATTTAATTGAAAGAAATGAACACCCTTTACAGAGGTGTTTACTATTCAGTGAATAAATAGGCTAATGGAACAGTATTTTACTTAAACCTAAGAGTAAATTTGTTGGAGTTAATTTTATTAAGAGATATTTAATTTTTCCTAAAACCCTACACTTTCAGAAAAATTGATATAACTTGAAACACTCTGTATGTAAGTATAGGGAACCCTTATGAAAGTGATACTTTTTTTTTATGTAAAATTCGAAAATGCAATAATGTACGGGGTGTGTCATTTAAAAAAACATAACTTTGATATGCCACTTTTCTTGGAGCACCTTATATATTTAAAAAGATTTTTGCGCTGTGGTGACAGTTACACACCTTTAGAATAATCATTTTTGGTTATACCTAAATGAATTTTTATTAGATGTTACACATGTAGGTTCATATATAACCGACTTTGTCATCAAAAAAAAAAAGAAAAATAAGGACTTATTCATTGGCAATCATTCCAGTTTTTTAAACAGATGTTAGATCAGTGAGATAGATTTTTATTCATCGTGCAGTATTCCCTCTGTTAACAAATTTTAACATCTTTTCAAAGTTCGGAAGAACTACTATTTTTGCGTCATGAAATTAAACCCTAGAGATGATATTACTAACTGACTTGGGAACACCCTTATCTTGAAATACATAAAAATCATATGTTTTTTCACTTAAAAATTTAATTAACTTAGTTACCGATTTGTCGCGTTTTATAATTTTCAATTGTAAAAATTACATCAATTAGGTTGAGTTCTCAAGCTTTTGTTTATTCGCTTACAACCCTCATTTTGAGGATATAATAAATAAAGCGACCAAAGACGAAGCATTCATATAGAGGCATTTTTCAAACAAACGTGCAAAACCAGTTCGTTCTTTGAAAGCTTCCATTTGGTTCATTCGTATTTTAAAAACTCCCACACGTCATCTAGCAAAGAAAATGGTAATTTACGGGCGTATACTGTCTAAAGCAGATTTCCTGTTTATGAGACAACCCTGCCAACTTTAGATTGAAATTCTCGCGTTTGTTTGACACCATAAACCGAGAATTTCAACACATTTCTGATATCTATACATCATTTTTTATATATGTATGTATATGTGCATTCAATGCAGATTTCCTACCATGTCTTGTAAAACCGTACAATGCATATTTCTACGCTTGGAAAATGAAAATTTACAGTATATGTGTAGTCTCTTAACTTACATAAAAGAGAAATACTGAAAATACAAATTGCAAACCTGCGGGCTTAAATAATTCCCTATTTATTAATTTTCCACTCGACTGTTTGCTGAATCTAGGAAAACTTCGGAGCGAAACTAATTTCGGAAGCTCTTGAACGCGCGAATTGAAACATTATGCATTCAAAACGTGTTTTGTGTTTGTACTAATTTCATAACAATATACCTACCTGAGACCACAATGTTGAAGGATAACTTTGTTATTTTTAATAAAAAAAAAAACAAGAACAAAACGAAAAAGTTAATTCTTCCAGAATTACTTTAATTTATCTTTTAATACACTTAAAGATTTATTTCTTTTTTGTTTTACCTTACTTTGCTTTGTATAAGTTTAATACATTTCATCTTCTATAAAATTTCGATTAAACCGCTCACTTATATTACAAGTCATACAAAGTTCCTAATGAAAGAAATCTAGTTTCCGGCAACCGCAATTAATATAAATAAATAGACAAGTGTACTGAACTGTTTTCTTCAACAACTAACCGCATCCATTGCTTTGCTGACGATAACACTCTTCACTGTAGTTCATCTCAGTCTACTCATAGTGATAATCCACCTTCTATGTCAAATAAAGAAATTAAAGCTGAAATGGCAAATTCAATCAACAAAGACATTCAACGTATTCTCGAATGGGGAAGCCATAATATAGTTAAATTTAATGCTAACAAAAAGATCGATCATTTCCTGTTGTAAGTATGAATGGCTCAGTTCTTAAGTTTTCAGACTTTATTACTCTGTTGGGTATGACTGTATCTTCAAATCTCTCATGTGTTGACCATCTTCTGTCAGCTACCAAAACAGCTGCTCATAAAATAGGATTTTTGTGCAGATCTAAGCAGTACTTTACCTCTCGACAACTCCTTCTGCTGTATAAGGCCCAAATTCGGCCTCATCTGAATATAATTTTCACCTCTGGGTTAGTGCTCTCCAATACGCTCTCGATATCGTTGATCGTATTCAAAAGAGAGCGATTAGGCTTATAAATAACCCGTCCTTAACTTCTCACATACAGTCCCTTGATTATAGAAGGATGGTTTCAGTTCTTTCTTTGTATTATCGTTATTAAAACGGCTATTGTGCTGCTGAATTATATTCTTTGATACCATCTCGGGCTATTTTTGCGAGAAACACTCGGTTCGCTCACTAACATCATCAGTATGCAGTATAAATCTTCACTTGTCGTATCAAACGGGCGCAATCCACATTTTTCTACACGGCTTCTAAACTCTGGAATGATCTCCCTAGTTCCTGCTTTCCTCTCACTTATGATATGAGAAAATTTAAGTTAGCTGTTCATATGCATCTATTGGCAATTCATTATCCATCCTGCTAAGTGTTCCTGAGTGCTTTAGCACGATAGGCCAAATTTATCCTGTTCAAGACCACAATCATAAATAAAAAAAATTACTTAAAACGTCTCAAAACATTACATTTTTAAGAAGTAACTGAACTGAATTAAAAAAATTACAATGTTTAGTTTGGAACTATTGATTTTTCATACGTGAACTTAATAGCTGTCATAGTTATTAATGCCGTTTAATGTATAGTGTTACCAACATATCTTAAAACATGATGGCGTCACCAAAAGTATTTTTAATGCACAAAGTATTTTGTATCTAGTGAAGAAGTGAAAAAATATAGTAAAAAGAAGAGAGAGAAATTTCTTTTAAATTAATTAGTTTTATGCTCTCTAATCTAAGTGACAAGTGTAGTGGTTGTTTATGGCAAGTCTTCACAATACAATAGTGTTAAAAAAACAATACACAAAAAAATCTATTTAATTCTGTATTTTACTTCGGGTTTTAAAAGTACATAGTTATAAAATGGCGAGGGAATCGTAAGGGGGTGTTGTTTTTGAAAAACAGTTAATGAGTACCCAACATCTGACCACAGAGATTATTTTTTGAGCAATATCGAACGAAACTTTAGCGAATCTTCAAAGTGTTGCGTCCATGTATCCTAATAGACTATACAAGTAGTAGAAAACATGATGACTGACGTTTTCAATTGAGTCACGGCTAGGTCTTCTCCTTCATTTACCAAAGCTACTAGCATAGTGTTAGTTTGGTTTTGCAAAAAGACTTCATTTTTTCGTTCTATTAGTTGGTAGAACTATGTGTACTTCTAGCATTGAAAGTTTTTAAAATTCCACTTGCAGCACACATTTATAAAATGTAGCTTGTGAGTGAAGAAACCATAGCCAAACTTAAAAAAAGTTGTTTTTAAAACCACTAAGAGTCAATGTGGGATGTTTCTCTTGAGAGAGAAAGTAACTCTGTAGTATTTTCTACAGTTTTGATATTCTTTCTATCGGAGGTAACAACGCTAACCATCTGGCTTTATTGTATCCCAACAGTTTCTGGTATTCAACATTAATACATTCACAAAATTCTTTTAATTGTTCAACTCGAATAATATGAAAGTAGAAATAGCCATAGGTTTTCATAATAATGGTTTCGATGTCAATATGTCTGCTGATGTTTAAATACAGTTATGAAGGATGTGAGCAACACAATTCCCCCCCACCAAACGCCTTTTAGGTAACTGTTAAACCCTATCAAAGACATGGTTTTGGTCACGTCTTGTTGCTCCTCCAAAATTGCGATTTGTGTTGTCAGGACACATACCATTACTTTTGTTGTTAATTCGTATTTGTAAGCCGTTAATAATGTATTCGGATATAATGACTGAAGTTTCACTTGTAACTTCCAAAAGTTTTACTTGAATACCCTTGTCTTGCATCAAGTATAGGACAAATTTTTACGCTCCCGTGATTTGAATAATCCATATAGATCGTTACAAAATATGAGTATGAGGCTTAATGATTCTTTTTGTACGATGTTACACGCAATACTTTCAGATTTGGTTCTGGCACATACAAATTTTTGTAGGAAGCACCTTTTGATTAGCTTACTAGTGTAATCTACAGAACGGAAGGACTGATTGTGGATCACGTTGTGGTATGACCAGGTACATTCAATCACAGCTAGTTTTTGTTCTTTATTTCCGAACGTGTCCTTACCAAAAAAGACGGCACTTTGCTACTATTAGAAGCAGCAATATCTGCTTTTTCATTCTTAAGCGTCGATATGTGTTGAATATTATCTCTCTTTCCACCATGTGCAAGTCTGTGCACTACATTTAAGCACTCAACATCACTATCTGAGGTTGTCTTTTTAATAAATGGACATTCCAAATTTCTATTAAATGTACACTTTCTTTTTGGCATTCTCTGATTTTTTACCACCCTAGATACACACTAAACTATAACGATTGTTTATTTAAAAACAGTTATTTATTAACATTTTACCTTAACTAACGAACAATTTTCACTATATTTTTATACCCGCACCGGTATTTTTATTTTCCACAACGTACAAGACACCGTCGTACGCAAATTATTTTCGCGCTAAACTTGATACATAATACAGCATCATAAGTAGGATCGCGCGCTATTTATTTAAGTCGACCAAAGTGCTAAAATCGACTCGTAAATTGTAGATGTCATCCTATTGTGTCTTATCTTAAAGTCGTGATATTTTTTTCTTAGTTTCTAGACTTTGATTAATTCTTTCTAAACAATGAAACGTCAAAAACGGGACAAAAGGGGAATTTTTTATAAATACGAAACATTTACGGAAATTAGTAAAAATAATTACATATACCAAAAGATGTGTTTCAAAAAGGGACTGTTCCGTACAATACGGGATGAATGGTCGCCTTAATGTAGGTTTGAGTACAGATTATTATTATCCATGACACATGTTCGTTATTTGACAATTTATAAATTATTGAATTTGAGTAGTTTTAATAATGTTTTCTAAACTACTGATTTTTATAACATATTTAAGAGTAATGAATTTTATGTTGTCTTCAATCTAATTGCATTGCCGAAAAAGTGTAGGCGCTATCACTGATCCCTGTGGCATTCCCAGGTTAATACTAACTTCTTTTGAAAAAAACCACGTATTCGCCTTTTATCAAGGAAACTAGAAACCCAGATGATGACCGGTGAGTTTGGCTAGTATGCACTTATGTCAAACTTGGTCAAGTGCCTTTAAAATATGTAAGGCGACTACAATTTTTTTTTACCATATTGTTCTACTGTATTGTTCCAAACTTGGGTCACATACAAAAAAAGATCACCTTTTGAGCGATTCTGCCTAAACTCATATTGGTGGTCACTAAGGAGTTTGTTACTTTCAAGGAAAGAGAGCTCGTTGCTGTTTGATGAGCTTTTTCAAGATTTTAGACAAAATGGAAGTGATGGCAATTGGTCGGTAGCTAGAAGGGTCGGTCTTGTCGCCTTTTCGGGAATAGGGTAAGCACTTGCCACCTTCCATGATGAAGGAAATTCCCCAGAACACATAGAGATCGAATAGAGCTTAGATAGGACTGGTACTAGTTCTGGCGAACATTTATTTAAGACCTGGTATAACTGGTATACTGTCTGAGCCAATCTCCTTACTGAGATCGTGCCAATCGATTCTAGAAGCTTGTACTGAAAATGAATTGGTTTCATAGCGTATGAAGAATAGTAGACTAGGGGCATAGCTTTTCCAAACCTTTGAGATACGAGTTTGATGCTACTAAATTCGCAAAAAGTTGGCGTTTTCTACATAATCATCGCTTACAGATCTGTCAAAAATCTCATGGGGGGAAAGAAGATGTAACAAAGTTTTTACTGATGGCTAAAGACGAAAATTTATGACTACCCAAAGGAGATGTAGCTAGTTCATTGCATTTTCGTTGTTCAAACAACTTTCTAGCTTTAGTGATAACACTTTTACAGGTATTTTTAGCACCAATGTAGTTTGCATGACTATCGGCCGTTTTATTAGATTCACATATAATATTTTTCAAAGATATTGCATCTGCACAAGCCTGATTGAATGAGGGTTGGGTACGTGAATGACCCATGCGATTTTGATTTTTGGGAATGTATAACTTGCCTACGAGGATGACTTCAAATACTGAAAGGGCAATGTGCGAAGAAGAGGACGATTTAAAACAATATTCTCGCCATGGGAAGGTTCCAAAAAAGTTCCATAAATAAGGGCGAAAAGGAAGAATAAGGACGAGGATAGAATAAGAATAAGGAAAGAGGTAACCGCCACCCTTTATCGAGCTCAGAAAATCAGAAACCCAATATTAAGGATCATTTCGATAGCAATTGCAGTTACTATCTACAGTAAGAATGACTACTTAAAAATTAATGGAAGCGTCAAACAACTTAAAAGTATAAAAACGCATTTAGTAAGCTTGTTGTAATAGTTGACTTGCAAGACAACTATCAAATGTAGTTTTATTTTCGTAAAGATTAGCTGTGTCTTTAATAAATTAAATATTATTAAACTGCTTTGAAAGTGACATTCAAGAACACCCCTAACGGACGAAAGCTAAAATGAAATATGTCATCGTTAAAAATCGAATTTTACAAATTTTAATCAAATTATACTGTCGGTGCCACGTGCAAAGTTGGAAAAAACTATAGCTTAAAGGTGGTTAAAATCTCATAAAATGATCACATATCAAAAAAAGAATGTATAGTTTTCAATTACATAATGTGGAATTGTCTGATAAATTGGGGTTATACACCTAAACGTCAAACTTTTGACTATCAAAGAAAAGTAATAACAAGGACGCTTGGAGTGGGTATACGGAAGGCATTAGATAAAAATGTTTAGAGTTAAAGGCCAAAAATTTTAGGTTACAACACTAACAAATCACACGCTTAAAAAAATTAATTAGTAATATTAATTACATTTATTGTGTTAAGTATCTCACATTAAAAAAGCAATCACAATAAGAAGAAACAAAAATTGTTTAGTGTAAACCACAATATGCATATATACTATATATTGATATTTTGATTTTGTTTCAATAAGTGTATACAATATTTCTTTAAAAACGTATAGCAATTAAAAAATAATGGTACTATACAAAAAAAAAACTCTTTCAATTCAATTGTGTAAAGATTTGTGGAACGAACAACTAAATAAAAGGGTTGTGCCGTTTCAATCCATAATTTATCCAGTCCGTCGAGCTCAATTTTGAAAATTATTTACGAGAAAGCTTATAAAACTAAAATTTTAAATTTGTCTTTCGTTCGTAAATCCCAAGTGTTTTGATCCATCCAATTTAGAAGGGTAACGGGATTTCACCCTTATACAACTTGCATACATTTTTATAAGTTATAATCGTATCGACGTCCAAGCCGGTAACATGTCTAAAACAAATGTCTAAAATACATTCATTCGCCTTGCCTCTATCAAGTTGTTTAATTGCTTATTATTTTCTCACAAAGACATAAGTAAATTAGCCTCTTGGTGCTACAGTAGTAATTAAACTTTAATATTTTATAACATTTACAAGGGTTAAACTATTTAACTTAATTTTGAATTTTGTTGATTCAGGATAACGCCTTTACCATGAATTTTGTTATATTGCCATATCTTGGAAATACAGACGTCAATCTATGATACATGTTAAAATAACCGGCTGCTTTGAAATACATTCCAGACAGGCTACATTTACGCCAAATTTGCAAACACGGAAAATCTTTCTATATGGAAATTTCTTTCGATATGAAAGTTATCCTAATCAATTTCGTTCATAAATAATGCGCTTAATATAAATAATATAAGCTACTCTATTTGTTAAATTGGTTTGCACAAAAACCCTACAAATGGTATAAGCATTTATTCAATACTTACTTTTTTATTTTATGTCTAATTGTTAAATATCTGTAATTAACATAATATTACACAACTTGCTTTTTCTTTAAAATCGTAGTCGTATCGTGTCGATGTCACTTAAACGCGCAGTTATAACAAAAACTTAAAAAAAGTATATGAGGAACGGAAATAAATAATTATCTGTAAATAATACTTATAGTAGGAATGTTATATAAACGTAATGTAAAAAACAAAGTGAAATATTTTGAAATTTCCGACCGTATAGGTTAACGACTTGGAAGTTTTAAATGTACTGACTAAAAATATACATAGACGTATTTTAAAAGTATAGTTTCATTTGATGCGTCAATGTACTAAAAGGTACAAAACTAACACCTTTTTTTATCTAAACGTGCTCTTAAACCTACAAAAAATCCAATAAAAATTACACGGTATTTGCAATTACTGAGTAATTAATTAAGAAATGAAATTTATTATTCACAAAAAGGTAAGAATACAAGAAATATGCAATTAAGCATATTTAACCATCTTGTAATTAAAATGATCGCAATAGTTGATTATGGATGAGTATTTATTTGTAGAGTAATCTAAGATAATGCGTAGGTACGCCATGACAAGAACCTAAATATAAAACATGAATCAATTTTAAAAAATACTGGGATTAGATTTTGAAAATTTATATGTCTGGGATGTAGAGATGTTTTGATGCAATATTTATATTTCTTGTAATGATTCATGGAAGATGGCATTTCTGTTAAAACATCGACACGAGATAAATTGGTCAGTTTGACACTTTGTTTAAGGCAACCTAATAACCGTAAAGTTTGCTAGATAAACGTTTAGGTTAAATATCAAAAAACATATAAAGTAAGTGTTTAGAAAACCCAAAATAAAGTTACTAAATCTAAGTAATTTCAGAATGAATGAATTATAGCAATTTAAATAAATCAATTGAGACGTCAATTTAAAACTGAATAGGAAATGCACAAAACTAGGTGCTTTATACAGGGTGTTTGTAAATAAGTGCTAAAGATTTTAGAGAGTGATTGCTGAAGTTATTTTGTAAAAAAAAGTTTCCATAAATGTAGATCCAAATATACTTCGTTTCCGAGATACAGGGGGTGATCCGAATATTTCCACTTGCAGTGGGGTTCGTACGAGAATGCCACAACCTTTTTTAATACAAAATGGCACGCCACCGACTCTTTCCCATTTTGATATTTTTTTAACAATCCGCCATAAATTCTGAATTAATTGGTCTCTTGAATTTTTTCGCAGGACGCACCGTTTTTGAGGGAAAGAAGTAAAACATTTCTTATGTGCAACTAGAAGAAGCAGTTCTCGATATAGTTCCGGAGTCACCTGAAACAAGTTATCAGATTCAAGTTCCATTGTGAATCTGATAACAAACTATCTTTCTTAGACGTGTTAATAGAAAGATATGATGATGGAACACTCTAACACAAATTATATAGAAAAATGACACACTCAAATAGATACTTAAACGCCCAATCACACCACCATCCGTCTATCTGACGAAGAATCAAAAAATGACGAACTTGACAAATTAACAAAAAGTTACAACGAAACCGTTATCCTTTAACTAAAATTAATACCATCATCAAAAAATATACAAATCTTGCACAAAAATCTTCAAAAACTGCTGATGAACCTAAAAAATTAGTTATATTGCCTTTTGTAAAAGAGGTTACTGACATAATTGTAACAAATTTCCTAAACACCAATTCAGAGTCGTTTACAAACCTAATAATTCTCTCCGACAATTTCTTCGAAATGCTAAAGATCATATGCCTGGTGAAAACCAAGGAATATATGAAATTCCTTGTTCTGAATGCTGCCGCTCCTATGTAGGACTGACGAATCGAAGATTAAGTATGAGAGCACAAGAGCACAACTTGGCAATAAATCAGTTCAACACATCTTCCTTGGCTTTCCATCACATGGATACTGGTCACAAAACAAACACAAACAACATTAAATTATTCGCTGCTGCTCACACGTTAAATGAGCGTGTCACACGAGAGGCCATTGAAATTGAGAAGAGACCTTTGACACTTAACAAGAGGGATGATACTTTGAGAATATCACCTATTTGGAAGATTATTATAAAAAAACGAGATACACCTTTACAAATAATTAACACTGGCGAGAGTTCTGACGACCAACCAATTACAACTGCTCTTCAAAAAAGAATGGTATATCAAAGTAATGTTTTTTTAAATGGAATGTCCCATATTTTATCACATTTTTGAATTAAGTACGATAAATAAGATAGACTGTTTCGTTGATTTATTTGGCAATTTAATTGCGAGAAATACTATACTGGGTGTTCAAATTTTTCGGTTCTATTAGTAATACATTCAAACGATAATATCTTCCTTGTCTGAAACGGAACACCCTGTATATTTTAAATCTGCCATGTGACCATTTAAATGATCTTCCAAAAAGTACTAAGATATCTTATACCTAAGCATTTATGTTTCAAAGTTATTGAGGTAATTTTGAAATTTAATGTTTTTTATGGGACTTATAGGACGTCAATGTTTTTACCAATAATGTTGGTCAATCATTTTTTGAATCGGGTAATTAGCAAAGATGTTTCTTCTTTTGTGCGTATGTCTACACATAATTCAAGTTAGTATGACGTAATATTTAATTAAAATATTGCTTCAGAAAATATGTACATTGTAATGACAAAAAACGATGCTACCAAGCTGAATTCTAATCTAGTGTGTTATTGTGAAAATGACAAATATTATTAATTAACAGTATGACAATATAATTGGGTACTAATTATTTTCACTGTGAATATCAAATAATTATTTTAAGTTAAAATGGTTTATTCGAAGCAGGAATAAAATGATATGATTTTAAGAATTGGTGAATGTTATGGAAATTGTTTATTGGCTTCAAGGGTCTACGCAGAAATGTACCCCAACAGCATTCGTCCAAATAAAAAAGTACTAGAGAGATTGTTGCAAACGTTTCATGGGACAGGAAGTGTCGCTTACCCAATACAGGAAAAAACAAAAGTGGTTACCAATAAACTAAAATAACGAGTTTTTGGTATTAGGTTGCGTGGTTGATAATCCAAATACCAGTACTAGAATAATTGTGAGAGAAACAGGCATTAGTCAATCAAGTATCTCCAGAATTTTAAGGAAACACAAATACCACCCATATCATATTGAACTTCATCAAAATTTATATGGAACAGATTTTGAAAAGCGAATTGCTTTTTGTTTAACAATCCTCGAAAAAATCGGTGAAGATAATTTTGGTCGATACGTGTGTGTTGTTTAGCGATGAGACAACGTTTCATAATAATGGCCATGTTAATCGTCATAACTACCAATATTATGATACCGTAAAAAAGCATTTATTGCATACAATAGATCACCAGAATCGAAGGAGTATTAACGTGTATGGTGGACCAATTGGCGATGAAGTTGTTGGTCCATATTTCTTTGATGGCACTTTAAATGGTCGCAAATTCTTAAACTCTTTAAAAAACGACTTTTGGCTACTTTTACAAATATTCCATTGCAGATCGGACAAAAAAATATTATTACAATTAGATGGTGCCCCTGTACATTTTTGACGTGTAAGGGAATATTTAGACTGAAAATTTTATAACAAATGGATCGGAAGAGGTGGCCCAATTAACTGGCCTTCTAGATCTCCAGACCTTACTCCGATGGATTTCTGTTTGTGGGGATATATTAAAAATCTATTGTATGCTACTCCTCCTACTACTGCAGAAGACATGATCGACCGAATTAAAAATGCATTTGGAACAGTCACTCCTGTTATGATGCAAAAAGAGAATAGCACTCTGCATTGAAAAAGATGTCAGTCATTTCGAGCATTCGGTATAGTAGTTATGTTAAATTGTTATGAATAATATATTCGTGATGTTATTAAATATTGTTGAATACCTTTGAAACATAAAGGTTCAGGTATAGGATACCTCACTACTTTTTGGAAGATCATTGAATTGGTCACATGACATCTAAAATACACAGGGTGTTCCATTTGAGATAAGGAATGTATTATAGTTTGAATGTATTACTAATACAACCGAAAAATCTGAACACCCAGTATAGTATTTATCGCAATTAAATTGCCAAACAAATCAACGAAACAGTCTATTGTCGAGATCCTGAATCAATTTTGACAAAATTAGTTTCGTTTGGTAACAATTAATTTTTTTCAAAACGTTGTAATTTAAGAAAAATCAAAATAAATCGAAACGCTCTGTATTTAGGTATAGGGAAACCTAAGGAAAGCCTATCTTATTTTTCATACTTCATTTAAAAATGTGATCAAATATGGGGCACTCTATTTAAAAAAACATAACTTTTCTGAAGCACCCTGTATATTTGAAATCATTTAAAAATGTAGCCTTAATGGGGACACACAATGTCCCTGCAACAAAAATAAAAAAATATATTCAGTTTTCTCATAAAACTCCGTCGCGTCAGTCGTGACTCACTCTGTATATAATGGGATTAAGGTCAGGATAGGATCGGAAGGAACGGAGTTAGGGTTCTGAGGGGGAAGATATTACCCCAGCTTTCGCCACTATATGTTCATGAGGAAAACCCTTAAAAAAATCTCAGACAAGGTAGTCGGTAACGAAGTTCGAATCCATTACCTCCCGAATGGTAAGCATTAAGCATAAGAAAAGTAATCATAAATGTATGTTTATATAGAGCTTATTTTAGTATTGTCGTTAAAGCATTGATTATAATAGACCACACAAAAAAGCTTATTTTTTACTATCAAAGTAATTTATCAACGAAGAAATCAATAAAAAGAACCGCTAAATAATTTATAAGAAATTACCTCCAGTTAAATGCGGTACATGAGCACTTGGTATCAAGTACTAAATGGCTTCTTTAGTTAACCATATTTTTTTTTTTTTATGATTGTGGACCTGAACAGGCTAAATAAGGCCTATCGTGCTAAAGCACTCAGGAACACTTAGGAGGATGGATAGAGGGATAATGAATTGCCAATAGATGCGTATGAACAGCTACCTTAAATTTTCTCATATAATAAGTAAGAGGAAAACAGGAACTAGGGAGATCATTCCAGAGTTTAGAAGCCGTGTAGAAAAATGTGGATTGCGCCCGTTTAGTACGACAAGTGGAGATTTGTACTGCATACTGATGATGTTAGTGAGCGAACCGAGTGTTTCTCGCAAAAATAGCCCGAGATGGTATCAAAGAATATAATTCAGCAGCACAATAGCCGTTTTAATAACGATAATACAAAGAAAGAACTGAAACCATCCTTCTATGCTCAAGGGACTGTATGTGAGAAGTTAAAGATGGGTCATTTATAAGCCTAATCGCTCTCTTTTGAATACGATCAACGATATCGAGAGCGTATTGGGAGCACTAACCCAAAGGTGAGAATTATATTCCAGATGAGGCCGAATTTGGGCCTTATACAGCAAAAGGAGTTGTCGAGAGGTAAAGTACTGCTTAGATCTGTACAAAAAGCCTATTTTACGAGCAGCTGTTTTGGTAGCTGACAGAAGATGGTCAACCTATGAGAGATTTGAAGATACAGTCATACCCAACAGAGTAATAGAGTCTGAAATCTTAAGAACTGAGTCATTCATACTTACAACAGGAAATGATTGATCTTTTTTGGCGGACATAAGGCAACACTGAGTTTTGTTAGCATTAAATTTAACTAGATTATTGCTTCCCCATTCGAGAATACGTTGAATGTCTTTGTTGATTGAATTTGCCATTTCAGCTTTAATTTCTTGATTTGACATAGAAGGTGGATTATCACTATGAGTAGACTGAGATGAACTACAGTGAAGAGTGCTATCGTCAGCAAAGCAATGGATGGGGTTAGTTGTTGAAGAAATAAGGTCGTTTATGTACAGCAGAAAAGTGTAGGCGCTATAACGGATCCCTGTGGTACGCCCGCGTTAATGCTAACTTCTTTTGAAAAAAGCCATCAACTACGACACGTATTCGTCTTTTATCAAGGAAACTAGAAACCCAGTTGATGAGCGCATCATTTAACCCAACGAGGTGAGTTTGGCAAGTAAACACTTATGCCAAACTTGGTCAAATGCCTTCGAGATATCTAAAGCGACTACAACTGTTTCACCGGACTGCTCTACTGTACTGTTCCAAACTTGGGTCACATATGAAAGAAGATCGCCTGTTGAACGACTTTGCCTAAACCCATATTGGTGGTCACTAAGGAGTTTGTTAGTTTCAAGGAACGTGAGCAGTTGCTGATTGATGGCTTTTTCCATGATTTTAGACAAAATGGAGGTGATGGCAATTGGTCTGTAATTTGAGGATCGGTTTTATCACCTTTTTGGGAATAGGTTGAACATTTGCTAACTTCCATGATGAAGGGAATTCCCCAGAAGATATAGAGATCGTATAGAGCTTAGATAGGACTGGTACTAGTTCGGGGGAACATTTCTTTAAGAGAATAGCTGGGATACCGTCTGGGCCAGTCGCCTTATTGAGATCAAGCCTACTGATGATCGATTCCAAGAGCTTGTACCGAAAATGAATTGGTTTCATAACGTATGAAGAAGAGTTGTCTAGGGGCACATCTTTTCCAGAATCATCGAGATACGAGTTTGATGCAAACAAATCCACAAAAACGTTGGCTTTGTCTACAGAATCAGCAACTACCGATCCGTCAATAGATGTCAGGGGGGGAAATGAAGATGTTCGAAAGTTTTTACTAATGGCTTTTGCTAAAGACCAAAATTTACGACTGCCTAAAGGAGATGTAGCTAGTTCATTGCATTTTAGTTGTTCGAACAACTTTTTAGTTTTAGTTATGACACTTTTCCAGATATTTCTAGCACCAACGTATTCTACATGACTGTCAACCGATTTATTAGATTTCCATTTAATGTAACATTTATTTTTAAAGATATTGCATCAGAACAAGCCTTATTGAACCAGGGTTGGGAACGTGAATGACCTACACGGTACTGTTTTTCGGAATGTATAACTCCATTCCCATGAGGATGACTTCAGATACTGAAAGAGCGATGTCCGAAGAAGAGGACGACTTAAAACAATATTCACGCCATGGAAAGGTTGCAAAGAAATCCCGCAAATCACTCCATCTAGCTGACTTAAAACACCACAAGGTTCTATCGGTTTTGCGAACAACAGTGGAATTAGGTACAGTAGAAATAATTTTTGTTAGACAATGGTCGGAAAGACCTAAAGGCGAAAGAACGGAAGCTTTATATATAAGTGGATTTGATGTAAGAAAGAGATCTAGAAGATGTGGAGTATAGTTAGGGTTATCAGGGATTCTTGTGGGTTCAGAAATCATTCGTGTGAGATCACATGAAATAGCAAATATTTCTGCACTATGACCAGCGGGATTTGTAGTAGATGAAAATTGAAGCCAATTAGAGTTATGAACATTGAAATCGCCTACAAATGAGATATCGCAAGATGGAAACTGAGACAGGAGATAGTCATCTTTCATACTAAGGTAATCGAAGAAGTTTTGAAAGTTGCTGTCATTAGGAGACCTATAAATGCAACAGTAGAATTTCACAAAATTAGGACCAGAATGTTTAAACCAAATCACGTCAAAATTTTTATTTTCTAAGGAAGAAACCCTCTTGCAAGCAATTCTGTCCTTGATGTAGGCACATACGCCTCCTTTATATCGAAAGTTAGAGTGAAGATGGTATTGAGGAAATTGCTAGTCGGGTGACTCGGAGCTTTCCGAGGAGACTTGTGTTTCAGATAGAAACAATATATCAGGTTGTAATTGTTCAAGATGTTGGTGAATAGCATTAAGATTAGACCTGATACCGCGGATGTTGCAGTAGTGAACCAGAAAGTTGATACTTTCGATGACCGAGGTCGCTTGGGCCCTGCCCTCCCGGATATCCGAATGGGGCAGGATTTTACGTCCGGAATTTATAACCCTAGAAACCACAGCCATCTTATTTTTTAATTTGGGACTTTTAATCCGATAGGAAGACAGTGAGGGCGAGAAGGAGGAATAAGGATGAGAATAGATTAAGGATGATGGAAAAGGTAACCGGCAGCCCTTACCGAGCTCAGAAAATCGGAGACCCAATATTAAGGAGCCCATGGTAAGGGTGGTGGTACCTCCCCGGCTGGCATGGAGTATACATGCCTACCACCTTTGTGTGAAGGGTCACGTAAAAGTCCCCAATAGTGAAACTATCTCACTAATTCTTATAAAAAACATGTGGACATCCTCAGTTCCGCTTGAAGATTATTAATTCCTGCAGAGTACAAAAAGGATACCCGATGCTACCGATTACATATGTTATTGATTTAATTGGAAAGTACCACCCTAAAATATTTAATTGCAGCACAGCGTTTGAGATTAATTAAATAAGCAATTTGTCAAGTTCACTGGATTATATAAAGGTAGTTAAGTTAAAGTTTCTTCAGGATAAAATTATGACCATTTTGCTCAAAAAGTACAAGAACAATTTTTGAACTTTGCTTCCCAAAAGTTAAAATGACGAACAATTTCCAACTGAATAACGATCTGTTAATCCTTATGTATTATTTGACAAAAAGAATGCTATATTTTATGTACATCGTAAAAGAATTTTTTTTTTTACACACTTCATGTTGAAAGTAGTACTATAGTAGCTAACGAATGTCACAGGTTTCATCAGTTACAACTTACAACGCACATCATTTTAGTTGCATACCCTATTGCACTGTCTCCCTACATTCATCTCATCATACAAGATCATAAGGATTCTAAACGGAGTTATATCGTTATTAAATTAGTTAAGTATTCTGTCAATGATGCTCGCACAAAAGAGAACATTGCATTGGAGACTCATTTGAATGGAGTACCTCATTAATTTGGGTGTCAACATAAACACTGTAAGTCCTTGTTTCGAATTTTGGATTCATCGTCAAATAAATTATTAAATTGGATAATGATGCACCGTCCCTGTATTGGTCGAGATAATGGTAACGAGCATTTTGATACATATCAACTTCACTTCACTATTTATTAAAGCTGCTTCAAAGCACATATTGGGGAATTTTATTTTGCAAACACATTAACGTTTTTTTGGTGGTACAAAGAACTGCAGAGTTGTTATAAACGTCAATAAGACGAAAATTGTCCATATTCAACTGCGACCAAAAAAAATACCCTACATGAAAAAAAAAATCTATTACATAAATAAATTATACATTATCTAATAAAATAAAAGTAATTAAATATCCATTATCTTCACTGAATTTGAGAATGTGCGGATCAAATAGTATTTATTTAAGTTGAAAATTGATATTACGGTTCCTTTTTGTAGATTGGTTGTGCGTTTCAGCGTTTCTAAGAGAACTGTGAACTGTGAACTGTAAATAACTTTCGGTACGTCGGAACGAATTCCCTTATACCTCCATCTTGTTGTTAGGTTGTGGCCGCTATAATTGCGGCGTTTTGTTCTTCTTGTTTGTGAAATTATGATTTTTCTTCCCGTATTGCTCTGATAATTCTCATTGCAAGATTGAAATCTTCGTCGTCATTGGTTGATGTTGCGTTTGTTGTTGTGTTAGCCGTGATGGTTGTGAAGTTCGTTCCGTCTACTCGCCTTGTGTGTGGTCTCGTGACTGTTGTTTCGTTTGTGTGTGTGGTAGGTCGGGGGTGTGCGGGACACCTTCTGTAGTTTGCGGTGTGTGGACCGTTGCAGTTGACACATTTAGGGCTTCCGTTCCCTCGGACTAGGGTACATTCTCTTGTATGGTGGTTTTCTGCGCACTTTAGGCACCTGGGGGTGGCATGGCAGCCACTTGTTGTATGTCCGTATCTTTGGCAGTTAAAACACTGCCCGATACCGTCTTTTTTGTGCGGTGATTCTATCTTCACCCTCAGGTAACCAATTGACGTTAAGTTGAATATGTTTTTTGAATTTTCGTTCCGGTTTAGGTGTACGAGTAGCATTGATGTCTTTTTTCGTTCCGGGCCTGCGTGCATCCGGGTGATTTTTTGGATTTCGTATCCCATTTCGCGTAGGTCGTCTTCTACCATATTAATTGTGGCGTCATCCTTCGGGATCCCCTTAATTACCACTTTTAGGGGTTTGGCGGCCTCAAGGGTGTAGACGTTAAATTGGAGGTTGTCGTTATCGAACGCCTTCGTTGCTGCCCTATACTCGTCGGCGGAGTTTATTGAAATTTTAACACCGCTTTTAATGGTGTTTACGGATTTCGGGCGGATGCCTAAGCCTGATAGTGTTGATATCGCCTTGGTGTAATCTTCCTCGTTGTGGAGGATCATTGGCGGGATTCGTTCTTTTTTTGCTTCGGGTTCCCGGTCGGGGCGGTGTACTTCCGCTTCCGTGCGTTGTCTTTTTTCACCTCTTTTGTTGAAGGTGGTGAAGCCGTCGTTTGATTTGTCTTCGGACGGAAGTGGGGTATTTAGCTCCATTTCCAGCGTAGGCTGAGGCGCCGGGCCCGCTGCTGATTCGGAGGATTCTACCCTCGGTCCGTGCCGTTTCTTTTTTTTCTTTTTGCGCGGGGCCGTGTCTTCATTTGGGGTTTCTTCGATCGGTGTGGGGATCGGTGCCGGAGCTGGTGTAACTGCTAAGGCTAATGCGGCGTTTAGTTCCCGTGTTAGGTCATCTATGGTTCTTTTTAGGTCCGCGACCGATTCTTCTAAAAGTTGTGTTCTTTTTTCAAGGAAGTTGTTGTTATTTTTCAGGACGTCTATTTCGTGGTGCGCCGCTACCAAGCGGGCGCTCGCGATGGTCTCACGGAGGTCGTAATCGTCGCCGCTGGATTCTTCTTCGTTGTTCATCTTGCGACCGGATTTGCGTGGTGAAAACTACACAAATCCGGTACAAGAGACGCGTTTCGAGAGTTCTTAAAAGGATTTGCTCAAAAGAGCGCGCGCGCGAAAAAAGTGTGATGGTTGTACGTGCGATATTCGGCTCGATATCGACTCCCGTCCTGGTTTCTAATTGAAGATGCCAAACTGTATTAATAGTGAAGTAGGGCCGGAACTAGCAGTTTTGTTGCCGCCCGGTGCAAAAAGGTGACAGCCCCCCCCCCTCTCTAAAGTTACCAACAATGAAATATTTGAACAATTTTTATAATAGAAAGAAAGGACGCTAAGCATAACATAACTCAATTTTGTATATATTGATGATTGTTTACATTGAACACGAACAGTCATAATGGTACTATAAGATAATAGTAGGTACAATTAGTAACGTATATTAAATAAATTACATACAATAATACAATACCGTAAAAAATAACAACAAAACAAATATTATTTTCAATTTAGAAAAGGTCCTTTCTCCACTTGCCACATTTACAGACAGGGTCAACAAGATTGTTAAGCCAATGGTGACGTTAGGAGCAATATCTCAAATAGTGATAAGTTTTAATTTTCTATTACGTTTGTAAATAAACCCTAAAGCGGATTATATTTCATCTACTAGCTCAAGTGCGTTCACATCTCACGATTCAACGACAGTCAACAGTATTTTCAAGTCCTCACCATATTTAATTAACTCGTCTTTAAGTACATTTTTTAAATCATGTATGTTGAACAAAATTGAAAATCATTGATGTAGGTATTCATCAAATAAAATCTGGATATTAAAGCATTGGTAGCTTAATCTATAGCAAGAAAATAAAACTTTATTTTGAATTTTAATTTGGGATTTGCGATCGCATCATCGCGCAATTTGTGAAGATAATTAATCGTTTTTCGTCGAACTCTGTGACGCGGTTGTGTTAACTCGAAATCAGCTGAAGTCTACTTTCAGCTTCAAAATATGCTTCTCTCAGAAAATTATGTAGACAGCATGCTGTAATAATGAAATCACCAGTTGTCTCTGGCTTCAAAGCAACAGGCGTGTAGAATACGCGAAAAATTTGAGACAGCAAGCCAAATGAATTTTCAGAAACTCTCCTTGCCCTGGAAAGTCGATAATTAAAAATAGCTTTTTGATTATTAGCAATTGCAGCTGGTCTAGAAAAGGGTTTCATCATATGTGTATGCAATCGGAATGCTTCATCACCTACTAAAACAAAGGGAACCACAATGTCTGAGTTTGGTAAGCTACAAGATGGCGGAAACATATTTCCACTTCTAAAATATTTCCCAATATTGCTTTTGTCAAAGATTCCACTGTCACCTTCTTTACCATAGGATCCAACATCAATGAATATAAATTTGTAGTTGACATCGACAACTGCGAGTAAAACCACGGAGAAAAAATGTTTGTAGTTAAAATACAATGATCCCGTTCGCGTGGGACAAAAGATTCGTATATGTTTGCCGTCTATAGCTCCGGAAAATGCCATTTTTGTCCAAATACTTCGACCTTTTTTTTTAAATCTTCTTGTGTAACTGGTGGTAAAAAGATTGGCATTAATTTCTGGCCTAAAACTGAAAGTGTCGTTTGTACAATTTTGCTTATATAACTATCAGATATTCTAAATGCAAATGCCAGTGAGGGGTATGATTCGCCGGTAGCCATTAATCTGTAAAAAAAATAATTATACTTGTTACCTATTTTTTAGCACAAAATGTAAAAACATAATTTACTTTTTAAATTATTGTTAAAATTTTTTGCAGTGGGAGATTATAGGAAAAGATGGCGCAACATTAAGTACACTTATATAAAAAGAAAAAAAAGGGAAAAGCTTCAACTGGATATGCTACCACTAAATCAAAGCCTTGGACCCTGTTTGATATGTTGTATTTTCTAGAAAAAGTGGACCATAAATGACTGTAAGCATATTTAATAGATCTTCGATTGCTTATAATTAATACAGCACTTTTGTACTGTAGAAGCACATCAAACATCGAAGAGCAAGAAAGTCAAGATGAAGAAGAAACTACCGCTACCGGAAGTATAAACACAATTGAAGAAAAACCTCATTCACCTCAGGAGTTTGATGATGCACATTCTACCTCTGAAGCACCATCTCCTCTGAAGCGTTGAAGTGTTACTCCAAAACGGAACAGCTTACGTTCACAGCCAAGTAAGAAACAAAAATATAATGACAGTCTTACTCGAATGATGGAGAAGAGACAAAACAAACGAGCCAAAATTATAAATTCATTAACTTAAAAAAAAGCGAGAATGAAATCGATGTGTTATTCAAAAGTATTGCTATGTCCTTAAAAAAATTCAAGCGGGAGATCGAAAACGAAGCAAAATTGCAAACTTTAAAAATTGTTATTGATTTAGAAGAACGTAATAACAAACCTACTACCAATACGCCTCAAATGTCACTATCAGAATCGAATTCCCGCAGTAGTTTTTTCTACTCGCCTTCACCACCACCACAGTCAGTTACGCCAGTGTAACCAGTACCTTCAAACATGAAAGATTTTTATGTACTTGCTTTCAATCAATATGAGAATCAATGATGTATTTTAATTACCTATCTATTAGGCCCTAATTATGAATAAATAAATAATACTTACCGCAAAGTAACGGCTAGTTTTTCATTTGGGGTTATAGGATACGGATATTTATTTGACGAATTTTTCGTTATATCTTCTTTTATTATATCCAGAATATAATTAAATTGAGCAAGTTCAGGCTAAAAAATTCCCGACATTTTTTCTCATCCTTTAATCAATGTAGATTTATCAGGATCTTAAAAAATCCTTCTTCAGTTCTTCTCTTAAACATGGGATGGACTTCAGCAATTTTGTTTGGTTGCATCAATATTTCCCCCTCTTCGTCGATTTCTTCCAATGACAGGTATAACAATAAGAGGTCGTTTTTATCGCCCATGATAAATTTTATTTTTATCGTAAACAACTATCCAGTCTCTACCAAAGATCGCACACAACCGACGAGCGAGAGAAAACACAAAGCTTGCTTGGATCATTTGCGTCAGACGCAGTCCGTTAGCTGCGTGCGTTCGCCGCTTCATAGGAAACGTACCTTAACGTGTGCTTAAACTGTATTGTCGTCGATGTTTTTATGGAAGCGGGCGGCTTTGGATTTTTTTAAAGTTTGCATCTAGATGTCTATTAACCTCTATCTGACATGAAGTTTCAAAAGTCTGTTTCACATAGATTATTGTTTTTGTTTTTACAATGTTGCCTATTTTCGTAATGAACTTATTATAAAAGAGGTTGCATGATTATTCTAAAAACATCGTTATTTAAATTACTTCATTTCTCTTAATTTCCATTTTGTAGGTTAGAAGGTCATGTGTTGTTCCAGACCAGATATGTGTTGACACAATACGTAGAAGCACCTCATATTAATAAGTTGGCTCTGCTGCAATAAGCCTTTGTGGCCCATTGTCAATAGTTGTAGAAGATTGTAATCGCTAACCAAATTCAATTCAAGACATTTGGCATTGAATGTAATTTTTTGATGACTCATGTTCTTTTAAAATACCACTGAGTAAGTCATTCAGTGGAACTAAAAGAGCAACTAAACAGTTTACAGCAAAAGCAATACACTAACCAGTTGCACAGTACTTTTTCTTCGTTTCACTAAGTTTTCGTATAGTAATGCGCACTGAATTTTCGATCGGTGTTATCAACTAGATATGTATAGTTCTTTAATGGTTTAGGTGTCTCCCCTTTTACTAAAAAACGTCTTTCGGCATCTGATAAACTAGGTGGCCAAAATCCTGGATCGGAATCTAAGATAACCACAGGTTGTGTATTTTTTTAAGAAGTCACTGGAGTTCCCTGTAGGTTCGTCTCGATTTGTGTTATTATCGGTTACAGTTACCTGATCCACACTATCCTGTAATTTAACCCTGAGTCTGCTTAAGCGTGGGACAACTCTGCATTGTCAACAAGGTATTTTAATTTAATTTTAATCACCGTAAGTACTGTCAAAGTCAGTAAACAAATTATGTGTAACTGTTACTTCTAAAAATAAGAGTACGGTTTCAAATTAGAATAAGCGCGTGAGTCATAAAGGAAAACGCTCTAATGCTTTACACTGTATCCTTGCTTTTTGCGGAACTCCCACCTCGAGGAGATAATTTTTTTCGTTTCCGGTGATGATTTACTTCTTTACAAGCTTAAAAGTGGAGGAGGAAATTAATATTGAATATTTTTTTAAATAAAAAAAAAATTAATAATAGTAGTCGCGTTATTATGTGTGCGGGGATGTTACTTTACCTGTTACGAATTCTGTTAAGCGTCAATAATTTTTCAGATCAAAATCAATCAATACTCATTACAAAAAAAAATGCATTCTGACAGTCCAAGTACCACCCCTAACATTTACCACCCGGTGCAGGGGTACCGGTTGCACCGGCCTACCTCCGGCCCTGACTGAAGCGAGTTATTTTGAACATTATTAAAATAATGAATTCGGTTTGGCCCACAATAACCTGTGATAGTGATAAACAAAGTAGTAATGTAATGGAACAGATTATATGGAATGTTGGTTATCTGATTTAGGTTTTCTGAAATGAGTTCTAAGCACTAAGTACCATTTACTGTTATTGAGTTGAAATGTTTATGTAATTAGATCACAAAAAATTTATTCCACTTACAAAGACTAAAACAAAACGAGAGCGTTTCATGGTTTCTATTTACGAAATTTGAGATGAACGGTACATATTTTTAGTTATTGCTACGTACAATTAAAATCTACATGATGCAAAATGACATTCATCGCACTTGCTTATGCGTTCCTCTGAAACATGAAACTATACTTCGCCGGAATTACATTTTTTGTAGCTTTAAGTGTTTTTTATGTGTCATTTTTTTGTGATAATGAATCGCATAAATTTTTTTGCGAACAGCTGTATAATCCACATTTTCTTAATGAACAAAATTAACAAGAATAAATCTAGCCGATGACTTCAACGTTCGGTGGAGATGTAAACCGTGATAAAAACTATTTTCTAGTTATTTATTCATCCAATCAGCAAGCTCGCCTACATAGTAAAACAATTTTACAAAAAAATCTCTATCGTAAATTTTTTAACTGTTTTTTAACATTTTAATAACGTATTAGATGTCGGAGAGCTTTAAAGATGCTTTATGGATGATGCATTCAGTACACAACCATATTTTTAGACAATCATTTCCTACATCAACAAAACGATTTTAGCAAATTAAATTTGTAAACCAGATTATAAAACGGGTAATAATCAGATTAAAAACAGGTTAAATTTACATTTTTAAAAGACCAAAAGTTTCTCATGTATCGTAAGGTTAAATAAGACTGATGAAATATAATGTGTATATAAATTTACCATGTATAAAAAGTGCAGATCGAGCTTAATTTTTCTACTATTCGATTAAAATTAGTGTGACAAGTTAGCGAACGTCTGCATATCTAATTTTGCTAAAGTCGGTTACTCAAAAACTTGTTATAAATAAGGTTATTCACCTAATCTAAAGTGGACTTTAAATATAAGTTTTATTTAATTACTAGTCGAATTAAAAAAAAAGAAGTCTATCGGCACAATTAATGAAATTTCCAAACCAGATTAGAGTTTTGTATAAAAAAAAGATGCAAAAGTTAGGAATCGAGTTTAAAAGTCTTAAACGCCAAAACCTTTGAATACAACTAATCAGATAACCGATTAATTAAAATAGTTTCAAGTAATTATAGTGCAAAGTATGCAAAATGTATATTTGCAATAGTTAGAAGACTATTATTACCTACTGATTTTAGAGAAGCTATTTTACTTTCTTTGTTTTGATTTGTTTGAAACAAAATTACGTGCAGTACAGTGGCGTAGCGTAGGTTTCTGCCGCCCGGAGCGAAGGCGAAGTTTGTCGTCCTCTTATTTAGGTATTTAAATTGAAAAATTATAGAAACTCCAAAGAATACATGTGTTGTTATGTATTGTACAGGTTAGCTAAGGGTACAGGTAAAGAAGTCGTGTTTTATTCAAAAATCAAAAGAATTAAGAAAGCTTAAATAATGAGGTCAAGTTAGATTTGATGGTAATTCAATAGGTCCTATGAAAAAAAAAACAGAAATTAAACCACACCAAATATTCATCTTAAACTCAAGCTGAAAACGTCTTTTTTTACTGTATGCGGATTTTCGAAATCCTACCAATGATTATTCTTCCTATTGAAAACTCCTGTCCAGTAAATGTCGCCTCATCGGTAAATAGAATATTATTGAGGAAATCTGGGTTTTCCGTTTGCATATTTTGTACAAACTGAGCAAACTGTGGGCGGGTTGGTCAATCTTGAGGCAATAATTGCTGAACCGGAGTATAATGATATGGATGGAGCATTTCTTTTTTCAAAATTCTACAAATGGACGATTGGCCTACCCCCATTATCGCATTTAACTGACGAGTACCAATACCGGAATTTTCCGAAACACGAATTAAAATTGCCTCGTCTTCACCGACTGTGACCGATGTTGGATTGCCATGGTTACTTTTTGGTCGAAAAGATCCAGATTCGCCTAAGCGGTTGTAAAGATTTCTGAATAGTTTATAATTAGGTTGCAATCTATTTGGGTACAATAGTACATATCTTAGGGCCGTCGCATGTCCATTAGAATTAGCCTGAGCACAAACACAAATCATATCACGCATCTCACTGTTGGAAAAATTATTATGTCGTAGCATTTTTGATCAATAGCTAATAATTTTACACGAATAATAAATCACACGAACGCAAAATATGCTAATATTTATTGACACAAGCCTACTTACAAAAGAAATAGCAATATTAGCGCCTGAAAGAAAATCAACAAAATACATTGAAACTTTTAAATGCAAATAACTCAGAAACCGATAAAGTTAGGCGACTTAAACAGACAAAAAAAATTTTTTTAATTTACCTATATAATACCGTGAAACTAGTGCTCTCTAGGAGCAACGCCAAAATAAGCTTCAAATTCGTACACAAAACCGAACACTACCAATTTTCAGATTGATGCTATCAAAACTTTCTCAGCTATTGAGAAATTTCAGAATAAAATTTAAACCTTCAACACCCTGTATCTTTTAAATCACCGATATTCGTATAAAGGCATGATAATGAATAATGAATGAATAATGATAGTGTTGACCCATTCTTTCTGATTCACCCTGTATAAAGAAGGACAGAAAAACTGTCGAATAAAATAATCAAACAATCAATGATTTAGTGGAACAACCATTTTATTAACTTGAACGTAAACTACTATATGGTAAAACTTTAATAAGCGCGAAGTTCAGTTACGCTTTTGTTTTACTTAACCCCTAATAGTAAGTTGCTCAAAGTATTTATAGCACAGCCGAGTTTGGATGTTATTCATACGAAAATACGAAAATAGCTATGTGTAACATTTATACATATATTAAAATAAAAAGTGAATAAATCGAAATTTATAGAACTCTGAAAATTACCTTGCAGTTGCTTGTTAAAAAGAGAAACATATTTTGTTTTAACCATGCGTGTTTAGGATACTGAAGTGTGGTGGTGCATTGTACCAAAAGCGATATTTTAAGAAAAAGACATGGAGTTTCTCCGTTCTGGTACCTCCAGGTACGTTTTCTATCATAGGAAGGGGATTCGGGTACGAACATTGCCACTTAAGGCACATATTCTACCAATGGGGGGAGAATTTGCGTGCCAACACTGCCAGTTAAGACACACACAGGAGGGCGATTTGTCTGCCAACACCGCCACTTGACGAAATTGTTTTACCATACACGTCACAAACCCGGGATGTCGTTTTTGGTCCCTTTCCGATTCCAATTTCAATCTCTATTTTAATTTTCTGATATTTAGCCAAGGTATATCATAATCGTTAAAAACATATTATTAAAAACATAATTATACCACAATGTAATTATTTCGTCATTCATAATGTAGTAAAACACTTATTCACAAAAATCAGGTGATGATAAATCATTCAATCTAAAACATAAAAAGAGTAACAAATACAATATCTGCACACCTGGATAACAATTCTTGTAGCACCTCTTCGTGCAACGGAACCATCTAGAATTCCTCTCCAAGGGGTGCGTATGAAGTTAATCAACGTGCAAACATATAAACATGCACACCTTCAAACACCAAAAAGTAGCCAACATCTCTCTCATTCTCTCTTAATGGTACAGTTAAATGTTCTCTCTTTTGGAGTTAATAGTAAAAGTAGCGATATCTTGTGTCATAATCAGAACTTAGCACACAATTTGTATCACCAGTTTGAGATATAATTCGGAGTTAGCTTTCCAATAAACTATTACTGTTCGGTCCATGCGTTTGCCCCTAAATCAAAACAACTTCATGTGATACAGGTATAAGGTCGCAGTAGCCTACAAGATGCACAATAAAGATATATTAAGCTATGGTTAAAAACAGCTTAGCCAACAAGTAAGTACCCAAACAAGCGAGAAAACATACCAAAGCAACTAAAAAATGCAAAACACGTAGTAGCAAACATTCACGTACACAAACACATTGTTACATTATAACTTCCACGCCATTCCCTTGCGGGGTAGGCAAAACAATCTCTGCCTCTTATTTATTTTTCATTCACAATCTTTCTCCACGCTTTCCTATCTCTGCATACCGCCCTAGCTTCCGGAAGATTCATACATTGTCTCTAACAATTAAAAATGAAATTAAAACTCCTTATCTTTCTTTATTTTATCATACATTCTACTACATTCAGTCAAGTTTTATGCAGCCTACCATTTCCGGCCTTACCTCTCTAGGCTCATCCACATATATTTGGTTTGTTAATCTTGCGATGTTCATTCTCTAAATGTGACCAAACCAACGTAATGTACTGCTTTTATACCTATCCATCGTCGTATTTTCCTCGTTCCTTCATTATACACTCATTCTTCATGTTATCTCTTCTCGTTTTACCACATGCGCTTCTCAGGAATTTCATACCCATGGCATTCATTTCTCTTTCGTGCTTTTTTATACTGAACAACCACGGTGACATCACACAACCTTGTCGCATTCCTTGCTCAATATTAAAGTATTCACGCCACCGTTGCATACTGCCCTTATCCCGTTTATTAGACCTTTATTTACGCCATATTTCATTAATATTTCATTCACTCTGTCGTATGCTTTCTCCAGATCTACAAACGCACAGTACAGGTTCCTTGTTACACTTAAACACTTTTCGATCACCTGATGGAGAGCAATCTAGTCAGCACATCCTCTCCCTGGCATGAAGCCACATTGTAGTGTAATTAAGTTAGAGTGAAGAATTTTATAAACTTGTCCTGTGTCAATCCATTCATAGCGAGTGAAGAGAATGTTGTAAAGTAGATGTCATTTGTAATAAATAAGAAGCTTTCAATGTGATATGGGAGAGGAATTGGGTAGCATTCGCTGTAAACGTTATATTTAATAAATATAGTAAAGATAAGAATGTTTTTATTAATATTAAAAGCAAACCAAACACCCCAAAGTAACACGTAAACAAGTCACATTTTCCCAGGATTATTACAGGGCTAACACATCATGAATAGAACGTTTATCATATGGTGATCTCTATTTCTCTCTCTCAAAAAAAAACCACTTTGGAAGTGGTAAAATAATTACAAAGTAGGTAGAAAATTAAAAAAAAATTAGTCAAAAATTATGTTAAGTTAAAAATTATGTGCAATGAATTAACTTAAAGGAACCGTAATTAGAACGACAAATATGTTAAAATCTAAATCAATTTCGATAAACCTGAAGTGCACCAAAAATCAACTACCAAAATAATTTTCATGAATTGTACCACTGAAGGATAATAGCTCCTAATGCTCTATTATGAAATGATTTAGTCCTGTTTCGGCGTTACGTTTCGTGTGGAAGGGTGAGCTCCAAGGTTTTGGGTATTTTTGTAGTTCTTGTTTCGGGCGTTAACGTACCTCATTTACATAATTTTTAAATTTGAGATTTAAATTTGAGGTTTTAGTATCGGTAAATGCAGTTTTTTTTAAATGTAGGTAACATGTGGTTCTATATTGGTTTTTGTGAATATTTAAAAAAGGATAAAAAAAAATCATGTAATTCTGCATACGTTTTCGTAATTTCTTTGCTTTCATGATATATCTTTAAAATCAAATGTAATAATGTAATTTATATGTTAACCTTTACAATGAAATCGATTTTTTGGTCCACTGTGCAAAAGTCTTCAACTGCAAGTTATTTTATGAAAAAATGAAAAGAGCAACACATTGTTTTAAAAATTTATTTATTAATATTATATTATATATACACAATATACCAATAAGACATATGCAGAATATGAATAATTTATTAAACAAATAATTTTTTAATACTATGTATCAAACCAAACAGTATTTCACTAATTTTAATCAAACTTTAAAACATGCACAAGTTTTTTTGAAGTATTACCTAAGGAAACTCATTTTTCATTCCTAATCCGAAGATCAAGGTCACTATATTTTTTTGCGCGTTTTGATGTATTTAAATGCGTCAGTTTTTTTTTGCACAAACTTGTAATATTTTATTTCCTCTACGATAGCTTTTATATGTACGTAAATATTAGGATACTTTTCAACTACTCTATTTAACCTATTATGCCATCCTTCAATTGCGTTGGTTGTTATGTGACGTTCGTTAAGGATTACTCATAAAAGATCCTTTTCAAGCCACTGCTCTACAAAATAGTCATTAAATTTTGAAATTTTATCGTCAACCGGTTCATAATAAAAAGTCATGCATCAGATCTTGTGTCTTCTGGGAGATATGCTATTGATGCACACATGCGAATGTGGTCCCTAATGTCTGCAATTTCCTTATAGCTATTTACCAACCCTAGCTCCTGGACTTTTCTCCAAATAGCTTGGTAAGTGAAAGTTACATCGTTTTATAGTCGCCGTAGAAAAAACGTTGGTTATGGCGTTAATAGCTGCTTTTTCAAAGTCGATATGTATCTTCCTAGGAGAAAAAATTGTGACACCCTCTTGCAATACTTCAAACAACCTTATATATGTTTTTTGCCTTTTATTCGACAAGAAACCAAATCCACGAGAATTGTGTAAAGTTGTTCGAAAAGAGAAGAACAACCTTTGAACGTATCATTCATGAAAAATTCACTTCCTAATTGAAGTAAGTTGCCTTGGTTTTGTGCAAAAACTATTAACCGATCTTCTTGGCCGTCGTCTATTAATATGTACTTTTGCACAGAGCTCGGAATGCAAATTTGTTGCATTCCAATTTTGGAAGTGTAATTTCTAATGATTTATGCCTTATCCTGCATAGGCTTCCTTTAATAGACGAGAGTGTCGGCACCTCAACAATAAAATTAAGTCCTGCATCTTAGACTGCTGTAAACTCCTCTCAGTAGATTTTGGGTATTGGAAGTAAGTCCTCTCGTGCTCGCTTTTTAGCTTTAAACAAACTAACTTCTACATCGTTTTTAGCAACATTGGGAACAGAAGAATGAACTTTTTCTTGTATAGCAACCTTGATTGCTAATTACCTTTTCAGCAGCATTAGGGACTTTCGAATTTTTTAATGATAATCTTGATAATTTGATGCGCCCGAAACGAAACAATTAGGTAACATTATATTTCGAACGCACGAAACACACCAAATCCAGGTGAGATTTTGCGAACGCCCGAAACAAAACGCATGAAACAGGAAATCACCCATGAAATGCACCACCATATTTTAATGAAATTAATTTAAACGATGTGCATATGTACACACATAGACACACACACACACACACACACACACACACACACACACACACGCACACACGTACCCACGTACGCACGTACGCACGCACACGCACACGCCCGCACGCACGCACACACGCACACGCACACGCACACGCACACACTTAGAAACCTGTTGAAAGATAAAAGTAATGTGCGGATCGGAGTGTGGATCGGACCACTTTTTGGTTATATATAGAGTGTGTTTAGGGCAAAAGTGGGCCTGGAGAAGGAAATAAAACGTAGTACGGACGTCCAGAATTAGGGTAGACAAACTAATGGATAATGGTGCGAAAATAAAATACACAGATGCTGTGGGTAAAGAGTTGAATGTGAATGAAACAGTGTGAAACGAACAAATAAAAGACAACGACGTTGAAAGTGCACGGATAAGCTTGAAAAACTGTGTTGTCAATTGTGCCGTGCGGATATGTGGAAGAGCGACTGTAGGCAGAGAGAAAAAGTGTGCTTAGTGGAATGAGTCGGAAAAAAAGGTAGTATGTAACAAAAAAGATGCGTACATGGCAATGATTGCTGCAAAAAATGAGGCTGAGAAAAACCGATTGTATGAGGTATACAGATTAAGAAACAAAGAAGCGAAGGAGGCAGTGAGAATAAGTAAGGAGGAAGTGGTGGTTGTGGAAGGAGAGAAAATGCAGAATGATTTTGAGGGAAACAAAAAACTCTTCTGGAAATGGGTCAAAAATACAAAACGTAGCCCAAAACAGAACGCTGCAGGAGTGATGAACATGAGCAACTAAATAGTATGGGACGATTGTGTAGTGAGGAAATGCTGGAAAGAATATTTCGGAAAGCTGTACAGTAGTGGGGAAAGTAAGACTAAAGGGTTAAATAAGAGAATGTAGAAGGAATGATGAATGAAACTGCGAAGGATATTGGGATAAATGAGTCATAGAAAACGGTAGAAAGGTTGAAAAACGGCAAGGGAGCAGGCGTAGATGAAATCACTGGAGAAATGCTAAAGTATGGGGGTGCAAGGCTTATACGAAGATTGTGTGAATTCTTCAATGTATGCCTTATGAGTGGAAAAGTTCCCAGGCATTGGAAGAGCGCGATCATTGTACCACTGTATAAGGGTAATGGGAACAAGAGTGATTGTAAGAACTACAGAGGAATAAGTTTGCTCAGCGCGCCTGGAAGAATACTGATTGATAGAGTACGAGAAATTACACAGACTAAGATTTGGGATGTGCAGGGTAGCTTCATACCAGGGAGAGGATGTGTTGATTAGATGGTTGCTATTCAGCAGGTGATCGAAAAGTGTTTAAGTGTAAAAAGGAACCTGTACTGTGCGTTTGTAGATCTGGAGAAAGCATACGACAGAGTGAATAGGGAGAAGTATGGGAAACATTGAATGAATGTGGCGTAAATAAAGGTCTAATAAATGGAATAAGGGCAGTATACAACGGTAGTCGGGCATGTGTTAGGGAGAGAGGAGGTGTGAGTGAATTTTTTAATATTGCGCAAGAAGTTCGACAAGGCTGTGTGATGTCACCGTGGTTGTTCAATGTATACATGGATAAATGTGTTAGACAAGCATGTACCGATACAAATGATGTAATGGTTGGAGACGTAAATGTACGACTTCTGGTGTATGCAGATGGCACAGTCTTATTAAGTGACAGTGCGGATGAGCTACAAACCGCTCTGAGGAAGTTTGATACACTGTGAGAGCATGGACCTAAAAGTAAACGTGAACAAAACTAGGATTGTGGTATTCAATCGGGAAGGTGGAAAGGAGAGTAGAGTATTTACTCTGCAAGATGAAATTGTGGAGCAAGTGGACGAGCTGGTATATCTGATTAGAATGTTTACTGCAGATGGTACAATGGAGGGGGAGATTGGACGAAGGGTCAATGCTGGAAGAAAAGTGATTGGAAGTATGTGGACGATAATGGGAAGCGGAAGCATGAGCCTTACTGCGAAACGAGTGAGTCATGGGCATGTCAAAAAAAGCACGAAACCAAATTAAACGCCGTGGGGATGATATTCCTGAGAAGCGCATGTGGTAAAACGAGAAGGGGCAACATAAACAATGAATGCATAATGATGGAGTGTGGCGAGGGAAAGACGATGATGGATAGATATAAAAGTAGTACATTACGTTGGTTTGGTTACATTGAGAGAATGAACAACGCAAGATTAACGAAGCAAATATATGTGGGTGAGGTTAGAGGCAAGGCTGGGCCTGGTAGGCCGCGTAAAACTTGGCTGAATGTAGTAGAATGTGTGATAAAGGAAAGAAAGATAAGGAGTTTTAATTTCATTTTCAATTACCCCGCAAGGTAATGGCGTGAAGGTAAAGTTAAGTTAAGTTTATTGGAATATCATTTTTTAATCATTATTCCACAAAGGTGTCAAGAAATTAAATATTTTAATGTTGAAAATGACGAATATTGTGCCATTTTATCAAAACAAATAGCAAATATTTTTAACGCGGGTACTATTGTTAGGCTACGTGAAAAATAGTTCCAGTAAAAATATTAAAATTAAATACGAACGGTCAGGAAATACAAATTCAAAATTTTAGATCCGAATATGTTAAACTATCACATTTTAATTTATACAACTTTGATGAAAATGGGGCATGCGTGGATAGAGAAGAAAAGGTATTAGATTTAATTAATAAAAAAGATATGGATTTACAAGAACGCGATAGTATTAAAAAATTGTGTGCTAAATATGCGGACGGACGGCAACAGGATAAAGTCGCGGTTACAAATATACAAGGGAAAATACAAGTAAAACAAGATACTCAATCGGTATATAAAAAACCTTAATCCAAAATAAATAAACGGGTACACGAATTATTAAAGTCATTCTAGTTTAAAAAAGGCAGTCAGTGCAAAAAAAAATGGTGGCAGCAATATTTTTTTTAATCGCTTCAATTTTTTGTTTTAAACAACATATTAAAAATAGAGAACGATAGCGGCCAGGCTTAAAAAATTATTCAAGGTCAAAAGTCACAAAAATCAGTTTTTGCAAAAATCTCGTTTTATATGGCTCGGAGAGCAATTGAGGTGGTTATAAGAAAGAAAGTCCATGAAATTATCTACAGAAATGGACATTTTAATCTTTCACGTACGACGAACCGTTTGCGAAGTATAGAGTGACGAATGTGATCGTCGAGCGCTGTATCCGTTTCCGCACCACCATTGCGGTAGAATACAAGGGCGGTTTTCTTTCATGGTATCCCCAGTAGCCCTAGTCCCTGTTGAGTATAAGAAATTACGTCGATCTTTTGGTTCTTCTCATCGGACGTAGCAACAATTATTTTTCATGAACCAGACAAAGGAAAGGTCAAGACACAGTTTTATAATTTTTCAAGCTTATACAAATATCCTCAATGTAAACAACTTATTTTATTGCTACATGCAATAACCGGATGTGATACCACTTCTGCTCTATTCAACAGAGGAACACTGAATACATTAAAAATGTTCGAAAATCGTCCTGATTTGAATCAAGCTCCCGAAACTTTTCAAGAAGAAAATTGTTCTCAACAACTTATTTTTGAAAATGAAGTGAAAATTATATCGGCAATGTATGAAGCTCCTAAGTCGGAAATATCTCTTGATGTTTTGCAAAATCGCTTCAATAGTGCTGTAAAATTACCATCGCTTTCGCCTAAGACTGCAGCAGCTCAACAACACTCATATCGTGTATATTGCCAGATCCAAACATGGCTGGGAAGAGGCATAGATCCACAACAGTGAGGCTGGATCTTTAATAACATTTGTTTACAGCCCATTACGGCATTGTTACCACCTGTGCCAGATAACATTCTTAATAACATTTTTTGTGATTCTACGAAAGGACGCGGTGCCAAATGTGGATGCGGAAAAATTGGTTTATCTTGCTCCATTGTATGCGGCAACTGTCATGGACATTCATGTCTCAATGCAATGCCAGAAGCTTCTGTTGTTAATTGTTGCGATAATGTTTCTACTGGGAGTGAGATTGATGTTTTTGTAACAAATATCAGCAAAGATAACGAGGATACAGCCCCTAGAACCTGACAATGAAATAGCAATACATGCAATTTATGAAGACGAGGACGAAACGTCATTTTTTTACGCTCAACATGGACTAGGTTTACTGGGGACACCTTGTAAAAAAACGCGCCTTATATTTTACCTAAATGGTAGTGCGAAAATGGATACAGCGCTCGACGTTCACATTCGTCACTCTGTACTTGGCAAACGGTTTGTCGTACGTGAAAAATGAATATGACCATTTTTGTAGATAATTTCATGAACTTTATTTCTTGTAACCACCTCAATTGACCTTCGAGTTATAGAAAATGAGATTTTTTCAAAAAACTGATTTTTGTGACCTTTGATCTTGAATAATTTTTTAAGTCTGGCTGCTATCGTTCTCTATTGTTAATATGTTATTTAAAACAACAAAATGAAGCGATTACAACACTGAAAACCTAAAATGACTGGACTAATTATCAAAGACAGTAAATCAAATTGGTCGGCTCCATTACTCATTGTACCAAATAATCCAATAAGGGTGGGTGGAAGTAAATCGCAAATTGCTATTGAGTATTTATTATAACGAAAATTACAAAACGGTAAAATTCCTTTACCAAATATTACTATTTCAGATATATTTTCAACATTTAGATTTCACACTGAGTAACTATCAAGTAGAATTGCACCCAATTAACGACATCTTGAAGTCTGGTGTTTATAAATTATTTCGATGTTTCAGTTTTCGGACATGTTTTTAAAGGTCTTCTCGACAATGGGCCTCCTCGTACGATCCTGGGTTCATTCTATACCTATTTTTTCGCTCTAGCAAATGACATAAAATGTCAAATTCTCACTTCCGCTGGCTGTGGAAGATAGAACGGTGGTCATTGATGTACTAGTGGTACCTGAAGTGTCTCAACTACTTATTCTGGGCATAGATTTCCGACCCCATTTTCTTCCTGTTTTTCGTCATGGCCAATGATCTATGGGTTGTCTTCCAGTTATTGAGATGTTGTCTACTGACCATCTTCACTCTGTACTACTCTAATAGAACACACACGGATTTTGAACCTATTAAGCAACAATACTATCCACTGTCTCCGAGTTTACAAGCGATTGTAAACAAAGAGTTGGATGACATGTTAGCTTTAGGCAGGGTCTAGTCATGTGGTCTTAGTTAAAAAGAAGGATCAATCTTATCGTTTCTGTATCGACTTCGGTAAAGTTAACGCGGTTACTCAGAAGGATGCTTATCCTCTTCCTTATATTTCTTCAATTGTGGATCGGTTGCGCGATGCTCGATTTCTCTCTAGCCTTGGTACCATCTAATTGATAGGGTTCTTGGAGCGGACTTAGAACCATTCTGTTTCGCCTATCTTGACGATATTGTGGTCGCGACTCTTACTTTTGAAAAGCATATGGAAGTTCCATTACTGATTTTTTAACGTTTGCGTGTTGCTGGTCTGACTCTTAGACGGAACACATTTCAGTTCTGTCGTCCAGAACTTAAGTATTTGGTGGAGTTGATCTGCCTATTTCCACAGTTTATGCTTATTGAGCGCGACGTTTCGGAAGCGGACTCTGCTTCCGTCATCAGGCTTAGTCCTGAGAAGGACTGTTTTCGCACTTGAGTCGAATTCATATGTTATATCTAATTTTTCCCAAGCACTTGACTACTCTCAGATTCGAACTTGGTACCTTTCACTTACTAGTCTGACACCTTTACCGCTGAGCCACTGAGTAATTCAATATATATTTGTTAGAACTTATATCTATATATATTGAGATGTTCAGAAAGAGGTAATAGAAGTATCGGACAGCTTACATGACATTTGGGTAATAAAAAGGGGTGATTTCTAGCTCGATACAAGTGCAAGACACTATTTTATATAAATCTGGTTCACGATGTGATTAAAATAAAATTGTTTGGTATAAACTAATCTGAATATCATTTGCTTAGTTTGGTTTTATCATAAAAAGCAATTTGCTGCTAACAAAATTGTCAAGAATGTTAAATATAACCATTTTTGTAAAGTCATTTTAGTATTGCAATTATTGCAATAAAAATCAATTTTTCAAAGGTAATTTGGCAAGTGGACATTTTACAGGTGTTTAAACATGGACTATATAGTTAGGATTATGTTAGGGATAGTGTATGTTTAGTTTTTGAATGCAGGAAATACAAAAATTTAATAAAAGGGTTATAATATGGACAGTTTAGACATTTTTCGCACATATTTTTGGAAGCGAATTAGTGACAAAAATTATGTTACAAGATTAACAATAAGAACAACATATAGAACAATTTGGTATACAGACATTTATAGTGCCGTACATTTATATAGTGAAACATTTAATAAGAGTGTTAGACGATGAAACTTTTTCAATGCAACATTATATAACATTATGCATTGCAAATAATTAGTGAGAATAATAAAGACAATAAGTACAAACCTTAAACATAACATTTTAAGTGTTAAAACATTTTTAAATATAAATTATTTTCATTTTTAGATTTAAGTTTGGTTAGGTCATAATTTTTAGGTTTTTTATATAATTTTATACTTTTTCCACATTATTAGACTTAGATTTTGCTCTTAAAGCAAATAATAAATGTTCTTTATTATTATGACACAGTTTTTATAAGGATACAGCGCTTTTCTCCGCAAAATTATGCTAAATCTGAGGTGAATTTTAGGTAATATTACAAAAGCTTAAAATTTTCTTTAAATTAAATGTTTCGAACACAAAAGATATGTATTCTTATGTAGAATGTTCTCAGAATTCCATTTTTGCAATTAGTTTTAGTATAGCTTGTAAGTGTAAATAGTTAGAAGCTTATTTAAGGTAGATTAAGTTATTTCGTATATTAATGTTAGGAATTATAGCTTGTTAGGTGTCTTTTTGTTCAAAATTTTACGTAGTTTTCATTTTTGTTATTAATTTTCAATTCCGATTATGCATAAGAAAGTTACGGCCAAATTTCCATTTGTGTCCAATTTGTAATCTAGATCCACCAATCATAGCCATAGTTACTTTTGCAATATGGCTGTAAAAAAAATGAATTTTTGGTAACAACCAGAAACATATAAAAGCAAGCGCTCAGGAAATCACTCTCTCTCTAGAATTTATTCAAAAGTGTAAAAGGTTAAAACAGTGTTGTGAAATTTGTATTTTAAAAGTAAGTTCATAACCTAATTTATTTTCGTCAAGAAGTTTTACGTTTCGAAGAATATTTTCGAGAGCACTTGTTTTTGTATCGACGGTTTGAAATAAATAATTCGGTCTCCGATACCTGTCGTTTTTAAAATAATAATTTTGTTCGTGTTAATTTGTGTCACGGATTTTGTAAAGAATTGCTTTTGTGTTATCCAACTTAAATTATTTCCGTTTATACCAAATTAAAACCCATTTTTATTTGGTCAAAGTTGTTTCATTTCTTCGGACAATCTCTTTTAAACGAAAATTGAATCGGTAGCTAAAATAAAAGTGTTATCAAAAAAATTTTGGTTATTTAAAAATAATTTTAAAACGATATCACTCATTAAGATTTAAAACTATTTAAATAAAAAGTTACCGAAATTAAAAAAAGTGGTTCGAGTTTGCCGATTTTGGAGAAAACATCTTTAAGTTTGGAAGTTGGTGTCTTCGACAACCGAGATTCGAGTTAGCAGTATTGGCTGATGGTAACAACCGTAATCAAGTGGACATTTCCTACATCCAACTGGAGTATCCGAAGACATCAATCAACCGTGAGGACAGTATATGTGAGTCAGATCTTTATAACCCTATTCATTGATATTTTCCTGCAATTTATATTTGTTACATATATGTTTTTGGTTAAGAATTTTAAATATTTACTTGTGTAAACACCTGTAAAGATATTAATTTCTTTTCTTTTTCTAAATTTTCATTTTGATCTAAACATTAATTTTCTAAATTATTCATTTGACATCTTTGACAGTTACTTATTTCACTTAAGTTCATTACAACGCATGCGTTTGATAGCAAATTATATTCAGAATTACTTTTATACTTTCAATTCAATTACATATAGGATATTTCTTATACACATTTACAGATACAAAATTTTTAACTTCAACTAAATTCCCTGAACCCTATCCCCATATGAGATCCTGAGCTAGTCCGGTGCATACCATAATAATAAAAATTAAAATAATTACTTCAATTACAAGCATAAATTATCAACATTTTAAAATTTAAAATATTTCCCAAACTAAATATATTAATTATTTTATTTTCTTCATAAAAGTATAAGTCGCCATTATAATATCAAATTCATATAATATTAAATTATTATTAAAATCATTCATTACAATTTATTGGCGCATCAACGTGAGGGCAAAATTTAGTTGCAGATTTTTGTTTAAAAGGACAAAAAAAAATTTATAGGTATTTAGTTTTCATTTTTCGTTGATTGTTATTTGTTATTAGTTATTGTTTATTGTGTTTATTAGTGTTAGGATTTTTACAAAAAGGGGCAAATTTAGTTAGGATAGTTAGTTAATGCAAGATCGTAGAGTAACAAGATCAGGTAGAGTTTACGGGCCTAAAGATATTGAGGTAAAAGAGCAAAAACAGGATCTTGTTACAACGATGGAGCAAATTGAAAAGAATGTTGAAGGACAACAAGAAGAGGGAAGTCCAGTTAGAGAAAGCAAAAGCTTAGACGTGGACATGATTATAGCGATGCTGATAAAAGTAGATGAAAAAATGGATGTTAAATTCAACAAGTTAGAAGAAAATAGGAAGCAAGACATGAAAAAGCTGAGGAAAATATTGACATTAAATTTAACAAGTTAGAAGAAAATAGGAAAGAAGCGGAAGAAAATAGAATAAAAGCAGAAGAAGAAAGAAAGGAGGATATGAGACGGCTATAAGAGAGTATTAACAGACAAATGAGCAAGTGGGAGAACGATAAGGAAAAATTAGTACACAGAATGGAGAAAACGAAGGAAGAATTAAGTAACAGTATGCACCGAGAAAATGATAAGTTATGGGGAACGATTATAGATAATAAGGAAGAGGTAGATGATAAGATCGGCAAACTGGACAAAAATATTAGGACTGAAACCCGTCTAAGAGAAGAGGCTTCTCATGAAATCAATGATAAAGTAGGAAGAATACAAGACATCCATGAACAAATATGTTTCCAGGTGGAAAGGAACAAGGATGGTAACAAGAAACAGATGGGGGAAATTTGCAATAAATTAAGAATGCACGATCATGACCTAGAAGAGTTGAAAGATAGAGAAACACCTAGAAATTTTCAAATCGGCTGGGAAAATTGCATGTGGAATCAAGAGATGCCATATAAATTTGAAGGCAGAAAGCATGCATCACCGATGCTATTTTTAAAGAATATCGAGGATTATTTTAATGACATCAAGGACAACAAACAAAGGATGCGTTTGGTAAGGAAGATGCTTAAAGAGAATGCCGAACTATGGTACAATTTAGTACAAGAACAATGTACCGATTATAAGCAATTCAAAGAACTATTCACCAAACAATATTGGAGTGACGTCCATCAAAATGTAATCCGGGAAAAATTTTCAAGGGCAAAATACGACAAAAATCATGGCACTTCGAGGGAGATTTATGTTATGAAGAAATACCAAATAGCAAGATACTTCACGCCACCGATGAATGAACAAGAGATAGTACAATATTTGGCAAGACAATTGGAGAATAATGTGGCAGAAAACATTATTCTGCAAAATATAGACAACATAACATCACTATTACAATTCTTACGAAGATACGATGCGTACGAACAGCATCAAAATAATTATGAGAAGAGAGAATTTAACCCTAGAAATGGTTGGAATGACAGGAGGGATTACAATTACAGGCACGAAAGAGAGGAAAACAGGAGAGATAGCTATAATAATAGGAATTATGGAAATGACAGGAGGGAATATCAAAATCAGTATTATCGTGCTGACAATCGTAAAGAATATTTCCAAAATGGTAACAATAGGGAAAGTAATTATAGATCGGGAAGAGAAAGGAACAACTTCCAACAAAGAAGAGGGGGATATAACAATGGCTACGATAGAAACAAATTTAATTATAACAACCAAGGCAAAGATAATGAACGAAATCATCAAAATGATCGGGAGAGTGAAGGAAAGGATCATCGTAGAAATGACATGACAAAAGAAACTAGAAGGCCGTACCAAGAGATCGTTGATGATCAGAATCGAAGGGTGAATAACATCCAGGTACGAGAAGATAAGGAGGAACCGAGTTGTGGAAGAATTAGTTGGGTAAATGCTATCGTACATGCAACCCAAGACCAAGAAGAGAATACGCAGAAGGACTTTGACAAGATCACAGTTCAAAATTTTTAAACACGAGCTTCCTTGTCAACAATGTAAAGACAAACTACCAACATCCCACGGAATTTTTAGAAATTGAACAGAATACAGAACCAGATACTGTAAACATTTTATTACCTTTCGTTAACATTAGAATTAAGAATTTGGATTTATTAGGATTAGTTGATACCGGCTCAGAAATTTCATTAATACAGGAGAAAATCATCGTAGAGAATAATGATTTATTTAAAGATGAAATCATCAGGATAAACAAAATAGAAGTTATGGCAGCTACCGATAAAAAGCTTAGCACTATAAATAGGATGCTACATGCTGAAGCTAAGGTAGGGGAACAGATTTTTCAAACACAATGGTTTATAACTAACAATTTAAAAATGGAGTTAATAATTGGAATGGATTTGATTAAGCAATTAAGATTGATTATCGATGCAGAATATATGAAGATAAGAATTGGTAAAGATGAATTAAACTGGGTACAGCCCTACAATAAAAGATTAAATTTATATAAACCGCATATCCAGTACTTGAAGGTGGAAAGAATTATAAAGGATGAGCAATTCGATATCAATCACATTGGTTACAAGCAAGAAGTTATAAACATTATTCAAGAAAATTTGGTGTTGATAAATGAAGTACCTAGCGTAGCAAGTAAATATGTACATAAGATTGAAGTGTCAGACGATTCTCCGTTCCATAACAAAATATATCCTATTCCCTATGCCAGAAGAGAGCAAGTTAAAAAGGAAATTAATGAAATGCTAGAAAATGGTATCATAGAAAGATCAAAAACCAGTTATTTAAATCCGTTGGTTGTTGTTAAGAAAAAAGATGACAGCATTAGACTGTGCCTTGATGCAAGGAAGCTCAATTCCAGATCAAAACCTCAATATGAAACTCCACAAAATATGGACGTGCTACTTAGTAAAATTTGGGAAAGAAAGATCTTTACTAAGTTAGATCTTAAAAACTCATTTTGGCTAATACCTTTGGAAAAGTCGTGTAGAAAGTACACAGGTTTCAGTATCGAAGGAGAAATATACCAATTTAAAGTGGTACCTTTCGGACTTAGTTCTTCGTCTGCTACATTAGTTAGAGCTATGCAAGAAATTTTAAATAAATTCGAACATTTCTGTATGCATTACATTAATAAAAAAGATTATACCAGAAAAACCCTGGAGACAACAAGAAGAAGAAATTGAAGTCGAAGATTTGCTACAAGAAGTCAAAGAAAGATTGTGGAAGATTTTGAACAATTATGAAAAGAAACATTCTGCCAAAATTAAAAAGAAGGTTACATTTAAGGAAGGAGATTTAGTAATCATACGTCGATTAACAGTTGCAGACAGAGCACGAAATATGTGTGCAAAACTCTTACTACCATATGAAGGACCGTATAGGGTAAAAAAATGTTTTGGGGGTACTACATATGAATTAGTCAATATAGAGGATGATAGTAGTAGAGGTAAATTTCATATTTCTATGATTTATCCATATTTTTGATATTTTTTTTACAAAAATATCTTCATTCTTGAATTGGGGAATTTGAGATGTTAAGAAAGAGGTAATAGAAGTATCGGACAGCTTACATGACATTTGGGTAATAAAAAGGGGTGATTTCTAGCTCGATACAAGTGCAAGACACTATTTTATATAAATCTGGTTCACGATGTGATTAAAATAAAATTGTTTGGTATAAATTAATCTAATATCATTTGCTTAGTTTGGTTTTATCATAAAAAGCAATTTGCTGCTAACAAAATTGTCAAGAATGTTAAATATAACCATTTTCGTAAAGTCATTTTAGTATTGCAATTATTGCAATAAAAATCAATTTTTCAAAGGTAATTTGGCAAGTGGACATTTTACAGGTGTTTAAACATGGACTATATAGTTAGGATTATGTTAGGGATAGTGTATGTTTAGTTTAACAATAAGAACAACATATAGAACAATTTGGTATACAGACATTTATAGTGCCGTACATTTATATAGTGAAACATTTAATAAGAGTGTTAACGATGAAACTTTTTCAATGCAACATTATATAACATTATGCATTGCAAATAATTAGTGAGAATAATAAAGACAATAAGTACAAACCTTAAACATAACATTTTAAGTGTTAAAAACATTTTTAAATATAAATTATTTTCATTTTTAGATTTAAGTTTGGTTAGGTCATAATTTTTAGGTTTTTTATATAATTTTATACTTTTTCCACATTATTAGACTTAGATTTTGCTCTTAAAGCAAATAATAAATGTTCTTTCTTATTATGACACAGTTTTTATAAGGATACAGCGCTTTTCTCCGCAAAATTATGCTAAATCTGAGGTGAATTTTAGGTAATATTACAAAAGCTTAAAATTTTCTTTAAATTAAATGTTTCGAACACAAAAGATATGTATTCTTATGTAGAATGTTCTCAGAATTCCATTTTTGCAATTAGTTTTAGTATAGCTTGTAAGTGTAAATAGTTAGAAGCTTATTTAAGGTAGATTAAGTTATTTCGTATATTAATGTTAGAAATTATAGCTTGTTAGGTGTCTTTTTGTTCAAAATTTTACGTAGTTTTCATTTCCGTTTTTAATTTTCAATTCCGATTATGCATAAGAAAGTTACGGCCAAATTTCCATTTGTGTCCAATTTGTAATCTAGATCCACCAATCATAGCCATAGTTACTTTTGCAATATGGCTGTAAAAAAAATGAATTTTTGGTAACAACCAGAAACATATAAAAGCAAGCGCTCAGGAAATCACTCTCTCTCTAGAATTTATTCAAAAGTGTAAAAGGTTAAAACAGTGTTGTGAAATTTGTATTTTAAAAGTAAGTTCATAACCTAATTTATTTTCGTCAAGAAGTTTTACGTTTCGAAGAATATTTTCGAGAGCACTTGTTTTTTGTATCGACGGTTTGAAATAACTAATTCGGTCTCCGATACCTGTCGTTTTTAAAAAAATAATTTTGTTCGTGTTAATTTGTGTCACGATTTTGTAAAGAATTGCTTTTGTGTGATCCAACTTAAATTATTTCCGTTTATACCAAATTAAAACCCATTTTTATTTGGTCAAAGTTGTTTCATTTCTTCGGACAATCTCTTTTAAAAAAAAATTGAATCGGTAGCTAAAATAAAAGTGTTATCAATAAAAATTTTGGTTATTTAAAAAATAATTTTAAAACGATATCACTCATTAAGATTTAAAACTATTTAAATAAAAAGTTACCGAAATTAAAAAAAGTGGTTCGAGTTTGCCGATTTTGGAGAAAACATCTTTAAGTTTGGAAGTTGGTGTCTTCGACAACCGAGATTCGAGTTAGCAGTATTGGCTGATGGTAACAACCGTAATCAAGTGGACATTGCCTACATCCAACTGGAGTATCCGAAGACATCAATCAACCGTGAGGACAGTATATGTGAGTCAGATCTTTATAACCCTATTCATTGATATTTTCCTGCAATTTATATTTGTTACATATATGTTTTTGGTTAAGAATTTTAAATATTTACTTGTGTAAACACCTGTAAAGATATTAATTTCTTTTCTTTTTCTAAATTTTCATTTTGATCTAAACATTAATTTTCTAAATTATTCATTTGACATCTTTGACAGTTACTTATTTCACTTAAGTTCATTACAACGCATGCGTTTGATAGCAAATTATATTCAGAATTACTTTCATACTTTCAATTCAATTACATATAGGATATTTCTTATACACATTTACAGATACAAAATTTTTAACTTCAACTAAATTCCCTGAACCCTATCCCCATATGAGATCCTGAGCTAGTCCGGTGCACAACATAATAATAAAAATTAAAATAATTACTTCAATTACAAGCATAAATTATCAACATTTTAAAATTTAAAATATTTCCCAAACTAAATATATTAATTATTTTATTTTCTTCATAAAAGTATAAGTCGCCATTATAATATCAAATTCATATAATATTAAATTATTATTAAAATCATTCATTACAATATATATATATATATATATATATATATATATATATATATATATATACACATATATATTAAACTTTTTTCGTGGTTGCGTTTCAGAAAGTACCAGCTCGAACACCAATCCAACGAGATTAGAGAAACCATTCAAAATCGAGTGAACGAGCAAGACTTTGATAGGATAAATACGGCTACCAGAAGTAAATATTCGAAGACCAAGGCAATGCACAAGGAAATTCAGCAGAATAAACTCGAAAAGCTAATGAAGGAGAAGAAAGAACCAACTAACATCAATCAAAAAAACACTGTCACAAACATCTCTAAACGACAGTTGAACGAAAACGAAATGCAGGTTCTGGACAAAGGCTTGAACTATACGATAACACTGAGGTATATTCCGAAAGTAGATTTAATAACCGCAGTCGAAGAAACAGCTAGGAAATTAGATCCTGAAGAAGCCGAAGAACATAGAAGTAAGGTTAGATCAGTCCTGCATCCATCTAGACGAACTAAACCTAACCTCTCTAACCTAGAAAGGAGAGCGGTCATTTCCCTTAAGAATGACCCAACGATCAAAGTTCTCCCGGCAGACAAACGAAACGCGACTGTGGTAATGGATATGGACACTTACAACAGTAAGGTCCAAGAACTACTAGACGGGGGCGATTACAAACAAATACCAAAAGACCCCACACCATCAATCGAAAGACGGATATATCTGACGCTGGCAAAACATAAGGGGGAGTTCTCCGATTACCAGAGAACTAGACTCACCCCACACTACAGCAAACATCCGCATCTGTACGGCCTACCAAGGATCCACAAGGAAGGAATTCCTCTGAGACCAATTGTGAGCTCAAGAAATTCACCTTGTCACCCATTAGCACACCATCTGCTAGGTATCATCACACCCTTATCGAGAAAAACCGAATCTATGGTCAAGAATACGCAGCACTTCGTGGAAACCATCAGAAACTTCCAACCAAACCACGAAGAAATACTGGTAAGCTTCGACATTGTGAGTCTATTCACAAACGTGCCTACCGATAAGGCACTAACTATCATAAGGGACAATATGGAAAAGGATGAAACGTTAGACGAACGCACGCAACTCTCGGTAAACACAATAATGGAACTTCTGACAATATGCATCAGAACTACATATTTCCAGGTAGAAGAAAAATTCTACCAACAAGAGTTTGGGATGGCTATGGGTTCCCCACTATCACCCATAGTGAGCAATATCATCATCATCATCATCATCATTAGCTCACTCCGTCCATCGTTGAACGTAAGCCTCCCCTAATGTTTTCCACCGATTTCTGTCGTTTGTTTTCTGCAGCCAGTCATGACCAGCGATTCTCTTTAAATCGTCTGTCCATCTTGTTTGTGGCCTTGCTCCGCTCCTCTTATTTTCGCGGGGTCGCCATTCCATCATTCTCCTGGTCCATCTGTCATCTCTTAATCTTCCAACGTGCCCTGCCCAGTTCCATCTTAGTATACATATACGCTGTATGACGTCCGTTACCCTTGATTTTCTTCGGATCTCAGTATTGGGTATGTGATCTTGTAACGTTACATTCAACATTCTTCTTTCCATTGCTCGTTGGGTCTTTTGTAGCTTATCCATTATGCTTTTATTTAATGCCCATGTCTCTGTTCCGTATGTGAGGACTGGTAGCACATACCGGTCAAAGGTTCTTGCCTTTAAAGTATTCGGCACGTTAGATTTTAATATGGTCTGTAGTCTGCCAAACGCTGACCACGCTAGTGAAATTCGTCTGTTTAGGTCTGTTGTTAGGTTGTTCTTGGAAAGCTCCATTTTTTTGGCCTAAATATATGCATGAGTCCACTCTTTCAATTCTTTCCTTTCCTATTACGATTTGTTGTTCATGTAACGGCTCTATTTCATTTGTTAGATATTTTGTTTTATTTAAGTTTATCTTGAGTCCTATCTTCCTTGATTTTGTGCTCAGCTCATTAAGCATTTCGTGCAGTTCTTTTTTATCATTTGCTATTAATATAACATCATCAGCGAAACGCAGATGATTTAATTTCTCGCCGTCTATCGTAATGCCTGTAGCGTCCCATTCTAGTTCCTTGAAAACGTCTTCTAAAGCTGCGGTGAAAAGTTTAGGAGAAATTGAATCTCCCTGCCTCACCCCACGTTTTATTTTAATTTTATTCGTAGTTGTTAGTGTCGTTACTTGCATAGTAGCATGTTTATATATATATATATATATATATATATATATATATATATATATATATATATATATGTATATACTAAATTAGGCTTGAATACCTGTTGTCTACTCTACTATTGCTTAGGGCGTTTAGTACGGCCCATATCTCTACCGAGTCAAAAGCCTTTTCGTAATCTATTACTGCTATCCATAACGCCATATTATACTCGTTAGTTTTTTCAATTAGTATTCTCATCACTTGTAGGTGGTCTAAAGTTCTAAACGCCTTCCTAAATCCCGCCTGTTCACGGGGTTGGTAACTATCCAGCTTGTTTGCGAGTCTTTGTGTTATAATTTTTGTAAATATTTTGTTAATAACAGATAATAGACTAATAGGTCGGTAGTTTTGTAACTTATACTTGTTACCCTTTTTGAAGATAAGTACTACTAATGCATTTAACCAGTCGTCTGGAACCTTACATTCGATCAGGCATTTGTTGTAAAGAATTCTTAATTGCTTTATTATAAGTTTTCCACCATATCTTATCATTTCCACTATTACATTGTCTTCGCCTGGAGCTTTTTTATTGGGCATGTTTTTGATAGCATGTTCTATTTCGTGATCTGTTATTTCGGGAATTTCTTCCGATCCTACATTTATTACTGTAGGTCTTGGGTCTTCTGTTTTTCCTATTGGCGGTTGTGCTTTTGTTTCATATAGCGATTGGTAATATTTTTCTATCGTTTTTTCTATTTCTAATGTTTGGGTTATTTCTTTATCTTCGTCATCTATCAATTTTAGTATTTGGTATGTTCCCTCTTTCATTTTCGCAAGATATCTCTTAGGCTCTTTCTTTCTTCCAATGTCTCTCTTATTTTTAAATTCTTGTATTCCCTTAAATCAGCTCTTATTTTTCTTTTGATTATTTTATTTAATTCGACTATTTCTGTTTTGTTATTTATTCGATCACCTTGCAATCGTCGTCTTCTTTCTATTAAGTTTAGAGTGTCTGCTTAATTTCTCTTTTTTATCTTTACCCATAGTTGCAATTTTCTTGGATGCATTTAATAAGCACTGAGTTATTATAGTATTCAGAGTATTTATTTCTTTTTGTTGTATCTGCGAAATTTCATTTTCTGATATGATTTTTTGGTACCTACTCTGTTGTTTTCATTTTAAGTTGTTCATAGTCTATTTGCAATTTTTTATTATGTACCATCTGTCTTCTCTCTTTCCCTACATTTATGATCACCTTTGCTCGTAGCATTCTATGGTCACTTCCCACACTTATTGCATTTAGTACAGTAGTGTCTTTTGTTATGTTTTTGTCATTGCTTATTATGTAGTCAATCTCATTTTTGGTCGATCCGTTTGGGCTACGCCACTTCCATCTTCTACTTTCGGGCTTTTTAAAGAAGGAGTTCATTATGTATAAGTTGTTTTCTTTTGCAAAGTTTATTAGCTGGGTTCCTCTTTGATTTCTTGTTCCTGTCCCATAAGGTCCAACCTCCTTTTCTTCAACCCTCTCTGTCGCTTTTCTGCCTATCTTGGCATTGAAGTCGCCCATTAGTACCACGTACCTTGTTTTGTTACTTTTCATTGCTTTGTTTATTTCTTCATATAACTGTTCGACTTCTTCGTCCTCGTGTTCTGATGTTGGCGCGTATATTTGTATTAGCTTACATGTACTCTTTTTGTTGATTTTTATGTCCACTAAGATTACTCTGTCCGATATAGCTTTGAATTGTGTTATGTTCTGGGCTAGTTTCTTATTGATGAGTATTCCCACACCTCCTTCTTTTAGTTCTTGTTTTCCTTTGTAGAATAGCATGTGTCCACTTTTCAGTATCTTACACCCTTCTCCTGGCCTCCGTGTTTCTGGTAGACCTATTGCTGTCCATTTTACTTTATTTAATTCTTCTTCTAGTTCTACCAATTTATCTTCTGTGGACATTGTTCTTATGTTGAACGTCGATATGTACCATTCTCTTGTCTTGGATATTCTAGGTTTTCTATGTTTCTGGTGTGTATGTTGCTGATTGGCTTTTTTGATCGGATTTGTGCCCCCAGAATCTGTGGAGCTGACTGAATTTTCAGTGCGAGATTCCGAGTTATTTCCTCTACTCGCCTGGGGTAGTAAGTTTTCATAATTCGATCTCATTTCATTCTCATTTTGGGGGTTTTTGGCCTGACTTGCTACGCTGGCCAGACGGGTTGGCAAGTAATGGATGGGATGTAGGTAGGACAATGTGTCAAGGTATGATGGGAAAGAAGGTTTTGGGACATGATTTTCTCCCTGTTTATAGGAGGTGGGATAAAATCAAGGCTCGCGTGGGCAGGGTCGCTTCCTGAAGTAGGTCTATCCTTCACTGGGATTGTGAAGAATTATCTACCGCTACTCCGCAATATATATATATATATATATATATATATATATATATATATATATATATATATATATATATATATGGAAGACACTTTGAAGACCAAGCGATATCCGAATTCACAGAAAAACCAAGGATATGGCTTAGATACGTGGACGATACCTTCGTAGTTTGGCAACACGGCAAGCATAAGCTAGATGAATTCCTAGATCATCTAAATAGCCGCGCACCACCATCAAATTCACAATGGAATTGGAGTCGGAACAAAAACTGCCATTCCTGCATGTACCTGTACACAGGAATGACAACACTTTCACGACAAGTGTATACAGGAAACCTACCCACACGGGGAGGTACCTACACTACAACTCCAATCACCACAAAAACGTGAAGTTAGGCGTAGCAAAATGCTTGTACGATAGAGCAAAAACAATATGCTCAAAACAAGAGGACCTGAACAGCGAAAAAGAAAATGTCGCTAGAACACTCAAATAAAATGGCTACCCCGTTCTAACACCTAACCTAAACAGGGAAACGGTAACCGAAAAAGAAGAACCTAAATATACAGCGATAATACCATATATACAAGGTACCTCAGACAAAATACGAAGGATAGGCAGCAAATACAAGATACGCACTGCCTTCAAATCGACCAGAACGCTCAGGGGAATACTAACCAAAACCAAACCATACAATGAAGATCAGAATTCCAAGAACTGTGTATACAACCTACCATGCGAATGCGGCAAAGCATACATAGGAGAGAGCAGTAGACCACTCAAAGTGAGAACTCAGGAACACAAGAACAACGTCCTCAAGGGCGAAACAGAAAGATCAAGAATTGCTGAACATGTCAGGAACGAATACCACCGCATCCAATGGGTTAACATACAGATAGTGGCAAAGGACGAGAATACAACTCGTCGGAAACTCAAAGAAGCCACATTCATCGCACTAGCAGAAAATCCAATAAGCCAAGCTAGTGTAGAAATGAAACCCATATGGATTCCAATAATGCGCGAAGAGCTTAAGCGCAATACACGTGCGCAAGAGGTTACGGCGCAACATGCGCAATAAACTTCTGCGCAACCACGAAAAAAGTTTAATATATATATATATATATATATATATATATATATATATATATATATATATATAAGTTCTAACAAATATATATTGGTTTACTCAGTGGCTCAGCGATAAAGGTGTCAGACTAGTAAGTGAAAGGTACCAAGTTCGAATCTGAGAGTAGTCAAGTGCTTGGGAAAAATTAGATATAACATATGAATTCGACTCAAGTGCGAAAACAGTCCTTCTCAGGACTAAGCCTGATGACGGAAGCAGAGTCCGCTTTCGAAACGTCGCGCTCAATAAGCATAAACTGTGGAAATAGGCCGATCAACTCCAATAATAGGAAACCACAGTTACAAAACACTTATAATGCAGAATTAAGTATTAAGTATTTTGTGTATTTCGTTAACAAAGATGGGTTGTTAGTAGATCCAGACAAGGTATCTGCTATTGCCTCTATAATGGTTCCAAAGTGTGTTACCGATATTCGACGAATACTAGGAATGACCAGTTGGTATAGACGTTTTATTCCAAATTTTACTTCTCTTACTGCTCCACTAAGTGTACTCAATAGAAAAATACCTCTTTTGAGTGGTTTTTGGAATGCCAAGACGCTTTCGAGTTGTTAAAGTAATGTTTAATATCTGCTCCTATTCTCTCTTGTCCTGACCTTTCTTGCCCTCTCTTTATTCAAACCGATGCCTCAGATTTCGGTTTGAGTCAGCGTTGGGTCAACATACTTCTGAGGGTGAACAGGTCATTAGATATAGAGTCGTTCTTTATCAAACACGGGACGTCATTGAAAATTTCGGCCTTACATTGAAGGTACACACTTCTTGGTTGTAGCTGACTATCACCCACTAATCTGGTTAAGTCGGTTATAGATTTTTTCAGGACGATTAGCCCGTTGGGCAATTCGTCTCCAACAGTACCACTTTGATGTTGTTCACAGGAAGGGTAAGAACCACGCTGTGCCGGATACTCTTTCTCGCTCCGTACCAAAGCTTGACTCTGTGACTGTTGAATCTTCTTCTCGTATTACTCTCTCGAGCACTGAATCTGGGTATCTGGCTATAAATAATCGTGTTATTTCCTGTCTTAAACAGTTTCCTTCGGGTTTCGTGAAGGATGACCTCCTATACAAACGGGCCAAGTCTTCTTCTTTATCTAATGACCTTCCAGACTGAAAGATGGTAGTTCCTAAGGATCTTATCTGAATATCACTCATCTGCTACTGCTGGACATTGCGGGGTAACCATGACTGTGTCTCGAATCTCTTGCTATTACTACTGGCCAGCGTTGCGTGCTCACGTATCTCGGTATATCCGAAAATTTCAAACTTGTTCTATGGATACGCTTGAGCAAGCTGCTGTTCCTGGCATCTTTTCTCTAGGTACGGTTCCTACAGTCCCTGGCAGGTGCTGTGTGCTGACCTTGTTGGTCCCCTTGCGATATCGTCGAAATATCATTCTTTATTCTTGTTGTAGCAGAACTACTTTACCAAATATCCAAGCTTCTTCACTCTACGAACGGCTATGGCCATTGTTGTCTCCAGATCGTTGAAGAACAAATATTTTTAGTTTTCGGCACTCTACAGTACATTATCATTGATTACGGAGTACAATTTCAAAGCAAAAAGTTTCCTATGCTATGTTCTCAGTATCGGTCTACTATTCTTTAAACGCTTAAGCATCATACTAGGTCTAATCCGCCGCCGGAACGGATAAACCGGGTTCTCAAAACTATGCTGGCTTTGTACGTTAAGTATAAGCAACCTACTTGGAATGTAAACTTACCGAAAATAGGATGTGCTATTCTAACCGTTAAGCACGATGTTGCTGGGTATTCGCCGTACTTTGCTTTTTTGAACGTGATCACATCTTATATGGCGATCTTTTTCCTGATCCTGCTAATTCTACCTCTCCTCTGATATATCCTGACCGTGATTAACCTCCTTTGCGTACTATCAAATTTAATGACTCAGTTCACTCACCGGATGAAAAGTTCTACTTTGCATATTGAGAATCGTTACAACTTTCATCGTAGACATGTACGCTATAAAGTCGGCGATTCCGTTTGGAAAAGGAACATTGTTTTATCTGATGTAACCGGCACCTTAATGCCAAATAAACTCTGAAGTTCGTGGGTCCGTTCCTTATAAAAAGAGTTGTGTCTCTGGATTTACGAAGTTCAAGATTCTACGGGCAAATCGTGCGGAAGTTATCACGCTAGAGATCTGAAACCTTTTAACTATTGGTGATATCCGGAAACGTCGTTCTCTTCTGGCGCCTAATTTTCTTTGCTTTCTCTTTTTGGACGGTTTGGTTGGGAATTGTAGGGAAGGAAGTACGGAGACCTCTCCTTCTTCATCCGTTGACTGCACATCTGGTGCCTTCACTCCTCCTGTCTGAAGTTCTCTTAAGAGCTTTCCTTCTAACTTTCCTTAGGAAGATCCTTAGGGACTTGCTCTTTTCATGTCACTTTCCTATCTGTTGTTTTTGATCTAAATCTATTCTTCGCTGTACTTAATGAATGATGTTGCGACTGGACTTAAAAGAAACGGGATGGGTTCGCCTTCAATGTTCGAATGTCGGTGACCACGGGATACCGGCAATCAGGTTCAATGGGGTTATGTTTTCAAACGAGACTTCCTCTTTCTCTCCGACTATCTCTTAATAGCACCTATGCCATTTCATTAGTGCTAGTTTATGGGGTCATAGCGTTGAGTTGGGGTCTATAATGGTCTCCTTTTTACACCTTTTCGGCAACGGGGTAAATATTTTGGGCTTTTTTTCTGTGGGTTGGTATGGGTTTTCTTGGAAGTTTTAGTTTTTAGGCTGGTGGCCCTTAAGTTCCACTGAGGGTGGGATTCTTTTCTTGGGGTTGGATTTAATTTTTTTCTTCCTCTCTAACATTGCTTTGCACATCTTCAGGTTTCGTAATACACCACATGGATAGGTGTTTCCTAGAATGAATGAGACGAAGACAATTACACCTACCCAAATCATCCCATCCTTATCCGCTTTTTTTCTTTACCTAGTAACAAACCTTTTTTTTTCCTGATTTTTGTTTGTTTTGGAAGTACTATCGGCTTATTTGCCGAAGCACTTGGAGTCAGATTGTGCTTTCGTTTGTTGCTTGAGTTTTTTGCTTTAGTGTCTGTATCTGGTGGCATATATGTCTATTTCGCTCCACGCTTAAACCAACCTTCTTCCTTCTCTTTGCTCTTAAGTGGGGTGGGTTTCATTGTTTGCCTAGGGGTTGAGTTAAATTATAGGGATTTCGCATTTATATATTTATTTTGGATTTCCGTTTGTTTAACACCTTAGATCCATCGAGGGTTGGGATACGGAACGAGGTTGGGCTTAATGGTTTTTAGGGCTTTTTCTCCTGAGTGTATACTCGAACTTCTTTCTTCATTTTATCTTTTGTCCTTCCTTTTGGTTCGTCCACCGAGGTCTCAATTTTACTGGGGGGTGTTTAACTATTAAATATCATCGTACATACTATTGAATTTATTCCTATCTTTCCGTGTATTTGTTTCACAATTTTGCATTACCATTTCTAAAAAAATGGCAAATTCTTTCTCCGGCGGGATTTCTGAAATGAAACAAGAAAGCTTTGAATTGTCCTAGTTTTCTAACTGCATCGGTTAATGCGAGATTTTATCAAAGCTTAGTACATTAATGGAGTATGCTTTGGATTTATGGATTTTCTTCTATTAATACGTTTCGACGTATATATATATATATATATATATATATATATATATATATATATATATATATATATATATATATATATATATATATATATATATATATATATATATATATATATATATATATATATATATATATATCTTGAATTCAAGTGAACCTTCAACCTCGCATAGAACAAGATCTACAGAGGCTCAAGGTTTTGATATTAAAACTCATTGTTTCATCTGTACAAAACATATAGATTTCCAAGAAATTAAAAAGCCTGTACAATATAGAAATACGGCTCATCGTGTTGAAACACTGACAGGGGACACTTTTTTAGAAAGGAAGAATGCATACATAACCAAACATCTCAAGAACAAGCTTCTTGGCCATTACGGCCAGAATATAATTTTTACTGAGCTCCCTGGTCAAATTACGATAATCAGCTTCTACTAATAACACAGTAGACAGGAGGTCAAATTCCGAAGAAGAAAGACTGAGGGTGGTTGCGGATACTGCTGAAATAACTAGATCATACATCGCAACTCAGTATACAGGCTTGGAGGGTGCACTCATTTGTACCCTGATCACGTGGAAGTACAAACTACTGTCGTCAATGCCACAGTCGCTTCAAGTTTTTCTTGATACTGTAGTGCCGTATAAAGGCACCAATGTAGATATTAGTAAGCCAAAAAATCTGCAATAGGCCATGCTCTATAAGTCCATGCAGGCCGCGCTCTTACTTATCACCACCTTTAATTGGTTTTAATATGTATGTTCATAATCATTATGGTTCAAGGTTTTTGGTTGATGTTCTAGATAGACTTGGTTAAGGAGCAAGTTCTACCGAAGTTCACTGTTATGAGTACTCTCTTATGGCACAAAATACACTGGAGAGTTCCTCAGAAAGCTACATATAATTTGTTTATGATAATGAAGATGTAAACATTCGAACATTGGATGGCAAAGGAAATTTTCATGCAATGTTCTACTCATCAAAACACTACTCTGTCAAACAACATCCCACGAGTTTTAACAGTTCCAACTGCTGCAGAAATTGCTGCAAAGGGCTTAAATATAAAATGCCTACAACACCAGGCCTGAAAGCAAAAGTGATAAAATAATTATGTTAAGTGGATGGTGGGATCCTGTAAAAGTCTTTCTTCTATACCGTCTTGGAATGGTTATATACAGGTGGAATTTCATGGTTCAGGTTGTGGTTTGGAAAGTAGCATAAACCGGTTCCTTCTATAAATCTTGAACCAAGCACCCCGAGCACGATCTATACGGCACTATAATTTGCATCTGACCAAAACAATGGTCAAAAAAGCTGCTTTGCCACATTTAATCAGCCACTGTGCGCAAAAGCTTGGAAATCATTTCTTCAACTTCAGACCCAAAAAGTACTCTTGATAATGTTAAGGTGAGATTAGGCGGGTTTCTCCTTTTAATTTATTTTTTAGTAGCCAGATACTACATAATCACCTGGTGGTCTCGTAATAACTGGACATGCTTTTGCCGGATCTTTTAAAGGGCTCACTTTTTGACCTAGTTATCACTGGGAGTTATTCTCCTTGGTAATGACTGACAACTACCAAATGAGGATTTACTTGTACTTCAAAAACTCTACACTGACTTCCCCACAAACGAGACTCATGCTAATGAAATCATTGCCTTGACGTCATTACGACGACTAATTAATGTATTTGACCAGACATGCAATACGTAGTGACACAGGAAAGTTGTGGGTGCTATATTTGAGATTAGTTGTACTGATACGCCTTTACATAATGTCAGAACGTAGTACTGGTGATTTCACACTCCGCCTGTCCTGTATCAAAGCAATACTCCCGTATTTCAATTCCTCAGGTCACCTTCAATGTGCAAAATATGCACACCACTATGTACAGGAAATGGAAGACTTACCACAGGTACTCAGTAAGGAAGAACAGAAGATATGTATTTCTGTCACTGACAGTAACTTAGCTAGATTTGTCCTTGCACGTGTATCCTGTTCTGTTTTTGCAAATGCGTCTGAAAAATTATGCCACATAAATCCTGAAACTGCTGAACAACATATTAAACTGCGAGACACCCGCCAATCATAAAACCATAGAGATTTCGGCTATTTTGTTGACTAAAGTCACATTCCCCTTTCAGTGATGAGATACATCGAGGTATAATGTCTTTGTCAACGGGAGCAGTTGTTTACTAGAATATAGTGTATTTTAAAACCTCAATTTTGACTACGAAAATTGATGGCGCATGACAAAAACTGTCAAGTTTGCACTTTGTGATGTCATAGAAGTTAGCACTCCAATTCTTTTGGTCTCAAAACTGTGTTTATATATTGGACGGAGGACATTTGCTTCACCATGTTGTTTGACCTAAGCCTGCAATAAAATCTTTTAGCGTATCGTGCTCGTTACAGTTTAAATGTAACAGTAATTTTTGATGGCTATGAGAGACCAGCAGCCACAAAAAATCAAGAACAAGATAAAAAAGCGAATCGAACTCAATCGAGAATCATAACGTTGGACTTAAACATGACATTATCAGTGACTCAGACTGAATTTCTCGCTAGTGTTACAAATAAAAGCCATCTAATAAGTGATCTAAAACCACACCATGATGCAGCTGGTATCTTAGTCCTACAAGTTTCTGCAGGTGCTGACTTTTTGATTGCTCCAACAGCTTTTCAAGAGTGATTTCAAGGTACTAAAACCGCTGTAGTTGGCACAGAGACTGACCTTCTAGCACTTCTGATCGATGGTGTTAAACTTTCAGATACATTATTGTTCATAAAACCAGGCGGCAGTAACAAAGTTCACCCAGTAACTGAAATTAGTACGCAGTATGAAAGACTGTATTTTGTTTGCACGCGCATTTTCTGGATATGAAACAATATCCGCCATATGCAGAAATGAGAAGAAAATGCCTTGGAAAGAATCAGAAAAAAATTCGGAACTTCAAAGATTTTCAGATATTTTTAAAGATCCAGCTGCCCAACTTGACTTTCTTGCGATACACGGAAACACAAAATGTAAAACATTTAATGAACTAAGATACTTTATGTTCAACAAACTGATAGCTGGACAAAAGATTACTTCAAGCTTTGATTTGTCAGTGATACTACCTACTTGAGATGCCGCACACCTATGTGGGTTTACTACCAAGTGCAGAAATGGCTTAGAAATGATCTGGATTTATCTTCATGGAGTTGGCTGGAAAAAGATGGGTTTCGAATACCACAACCTATGACATTCCCATGGGCACCTGAGAGACTCTTGAAAGAAGGAATGTGCTTGATCAGGTGATATCAAGCCAAAGACTGCAGCAACACTCTACAAACCGTTGATTTAGATGAAGACGACGTAGACAATAACTATAAGTTAGGTACACACTGAATAGTGGATATTCATACCTTGTCAATATAAATACGGTGGCCGTATTAAAGTAAATTGTAAATATATTATTCAGTTTACATTAAAATCCCAAATACAATACAATATTTTATACTTTACCTTCATACCTTCATTCAATATCATGCCATTAGTCAAGAGTAAATAAGCTTTTCAAATGTCTTTGAAGTGTTGTTTTAATCCCGCCTTTCTTGACTGGGGAATATATATATATATATATATATATATATATATATATATATATATATATATATATATATATATATATATATATATATATATATATACAGGGTGTCTAGAATCTACCCACGTTCTATGGCTATCTTTGTTATTGTAAGACATACAGAGTCCCTTAAATTAGCAAAACTATACCGATAAGAAAATTCAACATTGTTGCCAACTTTAAGATATCTGAAAATAACTAAAAATCGTCCAAATTTTCAATCGGCTATATCTTTTTTAATATTCAAAATACGAAAAAGTTATAAGAGAGATTTTTATGAGAAAATGCGAATAAAAATTTTTTAGTAATTATTTATTATCTGTTTATATTTTTTGCTGTTACTCGTCGTTGTAAGTTAAATTTATTTAGAATTTTGTGTTTTGATAATGTAGTACATTATTTCTTGTTGTTTCCACAAATTTAGTAATAGAATGTGAGCTTATTTTGTTATTTAAATGTTCACGGTACACTTTAATTTGTTTAATAAATATTATAATTACCTTTTTTTTTTGAAAATTGTGTGTTACCTAATAATATTAAATATACAAAGCTACACATTTTTGAAATCAGAAAAAATAAACCATCGAATGAGTCCGTAGCCATCTATAGTTGCCATTTAAAAAAAATGTATGTTTGGGTTGTAGCTCGAACAATAATTACTAAAAAATTTTTGTGCCTAAAAATAGCTATCAAAAGTTTCTCTTATAACTTTTTCGTATTTTGAATATTAATAAAGATATAGCCGATTGAAAATTTGGACGATTTTTAGTTATTTTCAGATATCTTAGAAAGTTGGAAACAATGTTGAATTTTCGGTATTTCAATTATTATGAAATTCTGCCCAACTTTGCTAGTTTAACCGACTCTGTATCTCTTATAATAACAACGATAGCCATAGAACGTGGGTAGATTCTAGACACCCTGTATATATATATATATATATATATATATATATATATATATAAAAGTATAATGGTTCAATCGTCAAATTGAAGATTAGATATAATATAAAATTGCCCATATTTTCATTTCGGTTGAAATTACCTTCAGGGCAAGCTTTTTTGATTGAAAAAGTTTTCCCTGAAGATTATTTCACCCGAAATTGAAATATGGCAATTTTAAATTATATTTTAATTTTTTTTTGACGATTGAACCATTATTTTTATATGTAAATTATAATATAAGTCAATTAAATATATTTTGATTTGGCTGATTGGTTTGACTAATCGATTTGTTTGGGGTTAAACCGAGTGATTGCTTGAGATTGATTTGATAAATGATGGAATAATCAAGTTATTGTGTAATACTTGTTTTTCCACAATTTTGCTTTGGTAAATAAAAATTGACAAATGTCTTATTGAAAATGATTAAAGGTAACAGAAAACCAGCAGTTATTCACTCTTGTATCAATCTCTCGAAAAGTTCTTTCAATACAGCATTGGTAAGTGATTGTTTCTAGATTTAACTCTTATTTTATTTATTTACTTTATTTAATTTCCTGTACAGGTTTTAATGTTATGCTATAATTACAGATATGGATTTATCTCATATAAATTCATCAACACTGGATATTATGAACTTGCTTGTAACAATTTTTATAAAGTTCCGTATTATGGTTGCTAGATGTTTACAATTATTTGTATAGTTAGCGGTTATTTAATTTTTTATGTAATAGTGTTGAAATTTGAGGTACATATTGAGACGTTTTTTAAAATTAAGATTTTGATACAGTTTTCTTTGTTTTTGTGTTAGATAGCCTGAAGATGGTCGATGATTATTAATTAATAATTAATCTTGTAGACCGAAACATATCTACCAATTATTACAATTAAATTATTAGAGGAAGCCTTAAAGTTGATTGTCTATTATTTAGTAATATTGGTTAAATAAATATCCTCTATGGAAAAATGGATTTATATACTATTCATAAACATGCTTTAAACCATTCAAAAACATTAAGGATTTTGATACCAGAGTCGAATACGGGATACTCAGTTTGGGTGTCACATCGACAAAGTATGGCGACAAGGTCGTTGTGGAACTGGAGGACTTTAAATGCGTGTTATCTGACCGTTTCCACAAGTATTTCAAAGTCGAGGACCAACGTATACATCAATTTGATGAACCGCTGAAGGTTAAAGATGTTTCAATACGATCTTTAGGGCCAGGAGATAAAAGTATTAATTTAATACTCATTTACAAAAACGATTTTATAATTGTTATGTTATGTAGTAATGACATTGACTTAATAAATAAAATCATTTTTGACTCGTACTACAACAAATCTTTTTATTATCGATAGTCGAACTCCATTACAGAAACACTATTTCAAATTTCCCGCCTTGACGATTGCAGGGACCTGCATTTACTTTTAAAAATATACCACTATGTGCAGCCACGATCAATCTCTGTTACAGAAAACATTCATTTGTCCATACATCACTAGATGGCGACACAAACAAATTAAAATTTCGCCCAAAAATATACCGCTAGGTGGAGCCACCTTTATTACAGAAAACATTTATTAGTCTTAGAAATACAGCACAAACAATTTCAAATTGTGCGCCAAGAGCGCCGCTACAGGAGAGCACAGACCCTAACACAAATTCCTATACCTGTCTTACAAGTTAGTATTAGGGGCCACTTATTAGAATACTATTTGCAATCATGGGGGCCACGACAAGGGGGGCGCAGACCCTAACACAAAGTTCTGTACTTGCCTTATGAGATAACATTAGGGCCCCCTTATATGGGATAGTTATTAGAATAAAAATTCAAATTTCCCGCCGTAACCAATCATAATGCAGAGCCTTAGGCCTCCAATTAGAGCTCAGAGGCTGGGTGGACACTAAGTACCAATCAAAAATCAGAGGGGCGGACGCACATACGACCAATCATGTAAAAAGGGCGTGGTTTGTCCTTAGGACCACCAATCAGAACACTGTATCCGTGCGTATTTGCCCACCCTCCAGTGGTGGACTTCTAAAAAGGCTCTTAATACTGCCAAAAGGACCCTTATTACGGGTAAGCACCCTAAATACGTCATTAAGGGGTTGAAAATGGCGCCTGAAGAGAAGTCCGTAAAAACGGGCGGGAAATGGGCGCCCTATGTGGGCGTGGCCTATAGCTAATTAGTGGGTTTTCCCGTGACGTCACCAAAAAGAAAACGGCGCCCAAGGTGCCTCCCTTCTACTATTGGGCCATAAGTTAAAAGATACAAGATGCAATACAAAATCGTGTAACATTCAGTAAACTACGTCAGTTAAGATGCAAAACAGAATGGCTATTGGACACAGCACAAGTTTATAAATAAAAATTAGACAAAACAGGAAAATCTCGAACACGAAGTACTAAATGCTGGACCTTATGTAGCGGTAATATCCCAAGCATCAAGAAGTGGAAAGTTCCTTTTCTAATTAATTATAACAATACCAAGGAGTTAAAAATGACAAAAAGTAAATTAAGTGAAACATTTCCGCATTACCTTTAGTCTTTAGAGTTTCTTCTTCTTTACAAAATCCTGCTCTTTATAAATGAATTCAACAAAATTAAGCGTTACATCGTAAAAGCATTCATGACACTAAAGAAATATACAATTAATTTTTAGTGTCATTTTGTATAAGACAAACAGCTAGTAACTAGCTACAAAAGAGTGGACATTGTAATATGTTACGCAATTTAAACTTTTTATATAATTTGAAATTATATACAGTAATTGTATGACATTTAGTTAAAATGTTCACGGCAATTTCACGTACACACATTTATTTTTCAAATTAAAAATGTTTATTTGTAGTGGCAAGGTAACGTTTAACTCACGCTTCGTGATCGAGCAGGAAAAATAGTGGGGCAAACAAAATCTGCCTTTAAGTTAAAAAACATATACAAAAATAAACGAGATGTAATCTAAAATGAATAGTTAAAATGTATCATCTTTAATTTAGATATAATCTGATTTAATTTTAAAATTGTTGTATTTTGGTTTATGACACAAACCAACACAAAATATATTGTTTTTGATTTGTTTAAAAATCGAATTCATTTTTTATAGCTATTATAAATTCAGTTTCTGTCATTTGTAACTCATTTATCACTTTAGTTAAATATTAACTTTAAAACTACTAGTATTTTTTATTGTTGTTGAATATAAATTAGTATTAAACAGAAGTAGCAAAACTCGTAATAGTGACCGACCAAACCCACTGTTCAGTTATTGTGTTATAAACGCTATTAATATACAGTAATTGTAATTAACATGCAATTACATGAAACGATTTATGTTTTGTAATGTTTTATTTCGACATTTCATTTTAAGTTTTTAACTACTTTTTAAAAATGAGAATGGTTAAATGCGTTTCGGAAATAATATTGGAGTTTAACACTTTATCACAATCACTAGGGTACGTGTCAATATTAGGCAAATTTTGATCAAACATATAATTATAACAAAAACGTGTACGTTACGTTACAGCGTTTTTATTTTGATTTTCCTCTTTTGTCAATTGTATTTCACTATTTCTCAAAAGTATTTCCTATCTCTATTTAAACAGAGTGCTGGTTTTGTCAAACAATTTCCTTTTCTGCCGACACTATGACACTTGAATTTTATTGCCTCCATAGGGACGAGAAAGTAGGCGTTTCTAAGGCTAGCCCGGCAAAATACTAAAAAAAATAGCTAGGAAAGAAAAATATTTCTAAGAGATGGCGCTACAATAATATATTTTACCTAATAACAACTAGCGCGTTATAAAAGATTCAATTTGAATTTGATTTAAATCAAATAAATCTATAATCATGGAATAAACCCCAGTGACAAGGATATGAATAATTTTACCTTGCCTGAAATTCACGAGAAACCGAAAGAGGTTTCGATGAATTCGCTACCTGAAAAATCAAGAGGCAAATAACAACTTCAGTATAAACTACGTATTTATGAATAGATGTAGTGCCAAAAAAGAATAGCGAAAACGTGATTTTGGCATTTTTATCGGATCTTTTATAAAAATACCAGTCATCAACACTGTGGTCAATTCATTCCATGTTAAAATCTACGCTATTAGTTAAAAATAATGTAAATACAGGACATTTCACAAAAGTGACCGCATTTCTAAAGAAGCAATCTGTTGGCCACATTGTTAAAAAGTCAAAAACTTTCGACCAGCAGGATATTGAAAAGCTTCTTGCAATCGCACCGGATGAAATATGTTTAATCACAAAGGTAAATCATTATGTTGTGAATCAAAAACTATAATTTTACTCTTCAAAAATATTATTTTAGGTAGTGTTGATTATAGGAGTGGCCGGTGCCTGCAGAAGTACTGAACTTACAAATAAATATGATGATAGATCATATGGTCAACAAAGACGATATCTTACTAATTCACGTTCCAGGCATAAAAACTCATAAGCGGCGAACTTTTACTGTATGCAGTACCGAACAAAAATAAAATGCTATTGATGTATCAATCTGCAAAAAATACTTTAGTCTACTGAAAATATGAATCGTCAACGACTATTTGTGAAATATAATGCTGGAAAATGTTCAGCTAAAAATGTAGGACATCATACAATTGGTGCAATTCCTTCTAAAATAGCTTCTTATTTAAACCTGACAAACTCCAAAGAATATACCGGACATACCTTCAGATGAACATCTGCTACACTTCTTTCCGATTCAGGAGCAGACATATTATCGTTGGAACGGCATGGTGGATGAAAATCAGCCGCTGTAGCAGAAGGCTACGTGGAAGACTCAATGAACAACAAAATTACAATTGCTAAAAAAATTTGGGTAACAAACATCAACCTAGATCTAGAATAATACACTCGAAGGATGTGCCTACTTCCACCGCAATATACCATCCACTAAATGAACCAGCGCACCAGAAACCAGTATTGAAACTGAAGTTATGGAAAACCCAGTAATTACTAACGGCTTATCAGCAGTAGTCCCGAGAAAAAACTCATCAGCTTTAACACATTATAGACCTACAACTATCTAATTTATCTAAGCAGGGAATCACTTTTACTAATTGTACATTTCAAAGTCCCATTTTTAACAAAAATATAAGAAACAATACTGCTTAACTTTTTATGAATTAACTATATTATACCTACCTCTTTCATTTTGTTCCATTATAAAATTTGTTTAGTACGATTAATGTTCTGTCTGTTGGTACAACCTACAGTTACATGGTGTCGGCAATGTAAACCATGGCGGTAAAGTGGTTTTTCTAGGCTTCAAGAAGTATCCAGACTCGCTACAGGTCGCCGTACATTTCTTCCTTCAGCCTGGAAAAATGTCACTTTGCCGCCGAGGTATACAATGTACTATTTTTGGCAGCGGCGTTTCCTTGTTTGTCAAATTAATTTCACATTATCATTAAATCGTAATAAATTCTGAAAGAAGACAAAATAGTAAAATACGAGATACGTACTCTTATTATCGGAGCAACGAATGGAACTTCGGCAGTCTAAATAGGACGGCAATTTAATGTATTGTCAGGCACTGTCAGAAAACATTTACTGGGCGTACAAAATAACCAACGAAGTGGAAAAGATAAGAGTTGGTCATAGCCCCAAAAAATTTACTCAAGAGTAGCAAGAAGAAATCTGCAATTTGATTGACGAGGATTGTATCATGACACTACAACAACTTGTAAAATAGAGGGTGTAAATGGTAATCGTATAAAGAAATAAGTTTAAAAATTCTCCTAAACACAAATCGTTAAACTAACTGGAGATACTAACCACTCACTACAAATAATGCCTTTGACTCAGTCGGATGATTCAAGTGGGCCGATTCAAATCTTTTGATTTGCTTAATTACCACAATTTCTGCTGTGTTATTTTCACTTAACATAAATAATAAAAATGCAACCAATAAACATGATCTCGGACGCCAAGTTATTTTTTAATACCTAAACCGAGGTTTACACTAAAAATTTTATCAAATTGTAAAAAATAAAGAAATATACAGACTATGTTTATTAACATGTAAAATTTAGGGTTATATAAGATATATCTTAAAACTAGCCTTAAATTACTAAGAAATCATTACATAAATACCTGTTTGTAAAATTTTTCTACACAAATTTTTTAATAACCTCTGGTATCTAAATGATTAGGGAAATTTCAACTGAGGTGATGCCATCTTTGCCACAATATTGCGCAATATCTTGAAATAATACATTACGTTGTAAGCCATACCCAAAATTGGAATTTTCTTTCTTAAAAATTTATCTTCTTGAAATTGAATAAACCAATATTTATTGCATTTCTTTAAATTTTCAATGCGAATTGCAATCATAAAATGAAAGCATACGCAACAGTAAAATTAAATGCGCACTTAAATTGTAATAAAAGTGTAAATCAAAGTAAAAATAAAAGAAAATAAAAGTGCCTGAAAAGAACAAATGTTTTTAATATAATGCGTTAAAATATCTTACCATCAAATTAATGGCACTTTCACTAAATTTAGGGGAAACCCAAAAAATGCTTCCTACTAACACAATAGTCATCAGGAAGTAAAAAACTGGATGCTTTGAAATTAGATGATGATGAAGCCGTGCGCGAAAAATTTGCGCAAAGAATTAAGTCAATGATGACGCATTGCGCGAACGTATTGAGCAGAAAAAGTAATTTAAAGTGGGAATATAAACCTTTATGAAGTATGCACTATAAACCCCTAAAAACAAGTGCAAATTAAGTTTCCTACCACATACCTATATTTCAATAATTCAAACTTTCTGAATGAACGAAAGACTTTAAATTACTTAATACAACTCAGAAAGGGTTGTTACAAACTAAAACCCAAATTGTTAAGAGCAAAATCCACAATTAGTGATAAGCCATTGACCACTGACAGAGCGACAAAGGAATGTCACTATTCTGTAAAACGCCTTTCCTTTGTGCCAGAAAGGCGTAACACCCCAGATACTATTCAAAGTAGGTTCGAATATGCTGTTCAATATAACAGAATAATGATTGACAGAACATATTTTTTACGGATGAATTTGGAATTCAAGTGAATTCTAGAAGATCATATGGAAGATCACAGAAAAATACAAGAGCCAACAAAGTCAAGGCCCAATCAAGAAGCCGTAATTATTCGGTTGCCGCTGCAATGCAATTCATTATATTTATTCACAGTTCAAGATAGGCCATACAATGTAGACCACTTTGGACAACTTTAATTAGTCACTTAGACGAAGATCATATACGAGGCGCATATTTTGTAATGAACAACGTCAGCTTTTATACAACGGATGAAATTCAACAACTGATAAAAGCTCATGAGCATGTTCCATGTTTTCTGCCCCCCGCACAGTCCTTTTTAGATCCTATTGAAGAGCTGGTTAGCCAATGGAAAAATAATATCAAGATAAGTTAGCTCACAACTGAAGAACAACTGTCTGCAAAAATTCATGATGTTTCTGAAGATATAACGGGAGAACATTCCCAAAATTATGTTCGACATATGGAGACATGCTTGGGAGATTGCCTCAACAGAAATGAAATTTTGAACTAATTCAAATTTTTTTATACGTAAGTATTGTGTTACATAATATAGTATAGTGAGTATTGTAGTTATTTTCTTGTTTTTCTGTTGTTTGTCTTCAACTCTTTGTGTTATTGTTTATTTAAATGGAAAAGGAAAAACATCATTTGCAATGACGTGAAAGGATTTTCACAAATAGTGAATTTCACTTAACATACTAATGTCAACGTGAAGTAAATATGAAATAGTTTTGAGAAATAGTGAAATACAATTGACAAAAGAGGAAAACCGAAAGAAAAACACTGTATGGTTAGCAAATTAGTCCTACTCTTCTAGATTGCAAACACTATCTTAAATTTTTTGGAAAATTTATCCAAATTAATAAAGATATCCTACCACTATACGTATCTCAACGAATCTAGTCAAAGGTCAAAAGTCGAATATCTTTTATCCAACAGAAGACAAAGTTTGTCTTATAGAAACGCGAATGTAATTTGGTTACAAGTTAGTTTATTCGTATATCAACAAATTAATTCTTTACGCGCATGTTCTGTGTTGCTGTTTTTAGCGTTTTTCCTTGTTTTGACTTCGATTTTCCTCTTCAGTTAAGAAAATAGTGCTATATGATAGATAGAGAAATGGAAGGTGCATACCGAAATTGTTACAGCGTTTTTATTAGTTTAACGACTGTCCGCTACATTGTAAGATAACCAAAAATCATTTCTGTTTTATACCGGGTATTTACTCTTAAAGTCCAACATTGGCAATTAAGATGTGTATTCAATTCTTAAGCCTTTGGCAGTTATTTCCATAATATTAAGCAATAAAGACTTCACATTTTTTAAATTAAAAATGCGGAAACAACAGCAGCAAGGAAAAACAAATTATAGTAAATATTCAAGCAACCCCCCCGTTTTGAGCTAAGCAATGCCCTAGTATACTGTAAAAACTATTTCGTACATTAGCTAACTGTCTGTCAGTAATTAACACGCATTTGGCGACTATTGCTTCTCTCAACGAATTAATATCTGGGCGGCGTCTTTTGTACATTTTGCTGTAAAGGTTCTCCATAAAAAGTTTCAAGGTGCCAAGTCTGGAGACTAGCTAGCCGATTTATAGTAGCACCTCTACCAATTCAATGATTTTAAAATCAGTTATTAAAAAAAACTTTAAGATCTAAACCCAAATGCGCAAGGCAGCCGTTTTGTTGGAATCAGATCTCCGGATTTTCTCTTGCAACTTCTTCCAATTCGGCTCCTACCTAAAAGGTTTAAATAGGTGTCTGAAATTAAGTTTCCTTCAATTTAAACAGACCGATATTATTATAATTAAAAATCTCAACCCAGATATTAATTGTTTGAGGATACTGAGTACTTTTTGAAATATTAACATCAATATCAAAATATCTTGATGACATGGCGGTTTATAGGGATGATATTTATATTTCTTTAACATATTCCATACCCGTGACTTACATAAACCACTTTCAAGAGAAATATGTCTCAAACTGTGTGTTGAGTCTTCATTCATCATCGCCAAACATGATTTTCTGTGCGGTCAATTGTTTATCGATTTCCTGTAAAATGATTGTTATTTTAGAACATTTTATATGTACATTTCATACAAACTTTCTACATTTAAATTATCCAAACGTTTATTACATCACTTGTACTATACATTTCTGCGAAACATTAAATATACTTATCTAGCATAGTTTACGGTATGTTACTAACTAGGGTTGGAATAATATCTTTTGTACAGTTTTCTTTAAATGTCAACTAGAAGTGCGTAGTCATTTGTTAAGAGCACATAATTGTAAGTTGTACAGGAAAGTTTTAGAAACGTCTAAAACGGTCAATCTCATATACACTGGTTTGTTTATAAAAGAATCCGGCGTCAAATGCTAAGCCAAGAGCTAGATATGTAATAAATGGTCCAACATATAGGCTATGACTAACACGTCTGTTCTTAAGGAAAAATTTGAATATTGTCCTAATGTTTGTACCCCAAAGGTACGCCGTGCTTGAATCGCGTGTAAATAGTTTTACTGGCCAACACCTTCGTTATTAAGCTGACTGAAATGCTTATTCTGGTTTAATGTATCATACGATTCAATTTGTTTATAATGGGAAGATACCTTTGTGCACTAACAAATTAGGCTCATCGTGGCTACTACACGCGGATCTCGTAATTAGCTTTTTATCATTATCTAAATAAGGAACAGAGTTGCTTTTTCCGGTAAACCCATAACTAGCTCTCGTGAGGAAATGGTCCTCATAACCACTCAAGCTATGGAATACGACCGGGACCGTATATAGAAAACAATTTTGATGCGTCGCACCCGCACCCCATCAGACGGTTATGGTCCCTGAATATCAGGTGAAAAATCCGATTTGAACTGTAAGACAGCAGCACGTTCAATTGCTTTTGCCTAGTTTGATCATAAGAGTATTTAAGGTAATATGGAATGCTGAAGGGTACATGATTATACGCATGTATTGATCATGATCACATTTCTCTAAAATACTTCTAAATCCTCATATAGTACAAATGGAACCATTTCTTGGTATGCGACATATTTATGTTCTAAATATTTATTACTATCATACGAAAATGTAAAAACAATTACTACGTATTATTAAAATACTTAGATCTTGGTTTTTTAATAGTGTATTTTTATCTTTATATTTATGTAAATTTATACGTTTTGATAACAACAATGGTTATTGTCCGCAGTAAAAGATGATATCTGTAAGAATTACTTGAGATGTTACAACAAATTTATAAAAGATGAAAAAGACGAAACCGCGAACATAAGCATGCTACCAATATAACAGTTTGATAAACGTATAAAGCCAACTATGGATTATAATTTTAGTAAAGAATAACTAGATCCTTGATAAATTAAATATTGTTAAACTTCCTTGAAGATGACAAATCAGAACCCCTCTAATGGTCGATGGCTAACAGAGAAAAATGTCGTAACTAAAGAGTAAAATTTAACGAAATTTAATTAAGTGTAAAGTTGTGAGAAAGTTTATTTTCAAATTGATAAAAGAATTCACAAATAGAAACTTGGCATACCAATTAAAGATCTAGTCAGATCTAACAAAGAAATAAATTTTTGTGAATAATTAGAATTATTATTGTACAGTGAAAACACGATTTAGTACGTTCAATACCATTTTTAATTTAACTATATATATTAAATTATTGTAGTGCTGTGGTAACTTAACAAATAATTGGTAAAGCATTTACTTCGAGATTTAGGAAAAAACATCAAAAAACCTAGGCATACCAAAAACTAAACTTAAACAAAATTAAGACGTATCTTTGTTTAATTATAATATGCCAAAACCTATTTAAGCGGATACTCTCTTTTTGTCTATTAAATTTATTAGGATGTTTATGTATCCCAATAGCTACACTTTGTAAACGAATGTAATAATGAGTTTGTCTTGGCAATATTTCCATATTATCAATTTGAGTGTTATGATTTAAATTATTTAAAGCATGTTCAGCTACTGTATATTTCTCTGGTTGACCCAATACACAAAATCTCATATGTTCTCTACGTATTGAACGAAAGTTACGTTTTGTGGTTCCAATCTATACTTTTCCATAAGAACAAGATAAATTATACACTACGGAAGATGTCAATGGGTGTGAAACATCCTTAGGCGACCTTAAATGTTCTTCAGTGTTCAGTGTTTCTTGTAGCTTTAAAAACAGTCCTAATGCCATGAATAATTAAGATTCTATTTGCAACACTATTTATAAATGGAAGTAAAGCAGTGTGAAATAACATTTTTAATATCTTTAAGTGAATATCCATTAGATGACGAGAATGATAGTTGGTAATTTAGGAACGTATCTATGATGTGTGTCGGCTTTCAGTAAACCTTAAAAGATGAATTATCAATTTTAAATATTGGTATGTCAAGAAATGGTAAACTTCCATGAGTTTCCTACTCGATGATAAATTGGATGCTTGGATGAATACCATTTATAAAAATTACAAATTCATGTAGATATTTTTGCAGATTTTGAAAGATATTGTTATTTCGAATACGTACATACTGGGTTTAGTGAAAATAATTTGTAAGAACGAGAAATAACCCAGTTTTAGTTACTAAATTTATTTACTTTAGATTAATGAGAATAATAATTTAAAAAAAAATATTTCAAATGTTCAAAATGCTTGCCGTTCACCTCCTGACAATATGCCAGCCTATTAACAAATCCTTGCGTCACTCTTTTCAAGACTTCTCCACGTATTAGTTCACATTTATAAATAATTCTTTGTCTCAATTCCTGCAAGCATGTTGGTCGTTTAACGTAAGTACGTGATTTTAGATAACCCCAAAGAAAAAAATCTAATGGGCTAAGATCCGGAGATCGAGCAGGCCGTTCTATGAATCCTCTACGTCCAATCCATCGATTTGGAAAATTCGCATCCAGAAAATCCCTAACCGTCTATCATTCTACCATTTTGTGGAAACCAAACATTTTGTGGTAACTGCCCATTCTGTTGAAGTTCAGGAATAATTTGGTTATTCAGTAAATCTAAATACTTGTCACCATTCAAGTTTCCATCTATAAAAAATGGGCCTATAAGCCTATTTTCGACAATTTCCATTCAAATATTCAACTTCTGTGGATGCTGGGTATGTGCTTCATGAATCAATGAGGATTCTCATTTGATCGATACCTTGAGTTATGGTGGTTAACTGTTTCATTTAAACAAAAAATTGCCTCATCGGAAAACACTACGTAACATGCAAAATGTTCGTCGACATTACAGATGTCCATCAGTCGTTCGCAAACCTCCAGCCATCGGTCAAAATCATCGTCTGACCATTCTTGAACAAATTGTATCTTATACGGATGATACTTTTCAGTTTTCAATATCTTCCCTACAGAACGTCGGCTTATACCATGGTTTAGTGCCAAAATTGTGGTAGAAGTTTGAGGTGATTCCTCTAAATCAATTGTAATGTTTTGTCTCATAGTTTCGTTCGTTGCTGTCCGCGGTCTTCCAGTTTTTGGCAAATTTTTGACCATCCTAGTTGCATTAAAACGTTGTAATGTTTTAGTAACTGTTGAAAGTGGTATGGGGTTCCTTTCAGGATGCAGGTCATTAAAAATATGACACACTTCTTCATGACTTCTAACACGATCACCATAACCAATCATCATTAATATTTCAATGCGATGTTTTTCACTTAAATGAACCATTCTTAATTGTATAATTTATTTCCGTAAATTACTATTTGACGGCAATTGTTACCTACTATAAAAAAAAGATAGTACTCGTTTATTTCTTACTAATAATACAAACAACATCAATTTGTTTATCTAAATGGTTTTTTACTCTAATGTATAAACACTTAAAAGTGGTTAATTAAAGTGCTGTATTTCCTCGTTTTTACATTTTTTTTACACTAAACCCAGTATGTACGAATTCAAAATAACGAGATATTTCAAAATCTGTAAAATATACAGCGTGTCCCATTTCAATAAAAAAAGATGGGGGTATTTCCGGTTAAACCGGAAACAAAAAAAATGTACCTCAGATGCATTTTGCTCCCTTGCACTTAATTGCAAAATTTCAAAGATATCGTCCGTTTCGTTTTAAAGATATTTACTTGGTTCCTTACTTTATCCCAACCCTGTATACAATAGTATTCGACTCAATAGATTGGAAACTATACTTCGTAAACTACATTTCAACGACAACTTGGTGGATGACAATGCAGACAAATTATACAAATTACGACCGATAATTAGATAGCTAAACTATAAATTTCCAGAGCACGGGGGTTTGGAGGAACATATTGCTATTGACCACGATTCCGTACTATGGGAAACATTACGCCAAGCAATTTATCAAAGAAAAAGTTTTGGATTTAACAATTGGACTTTGTGCACAAATATTGGATATTGCGTTACATTTGACATATATACAGGGAAGTCTACAAGTGAACATACATTTGGCCTTGGAGGAGATGTCGTTTTACGGCTTTTGAAAAGCGCTAAGGGTAATTCCAATTTGGGATATAAAATACACTTCGATAATTGCGTAGGCTTACTACACCATCTCACAGAATTGAAAATCTGTGCAATGGGTACTCTCCGAGAGAATAGAATGGAAGGCTACATTTCCTTCTAAAAAAAAATGGAATAAGCGGCAAAGGGGGCCATATAAATGTATGGCAACTGAATCTGTGTTGCTAGAAAAATGGGAAGATAACAGAGTTGTATCTGTAGCTTCTAATTTTTCTTCAAATGATATTGTGAAAACTTCCCACTGGTGCAGGATCTCTAAAAGTAATAAACAAATAGAGCAACCAGAAATGATTGCTGCGTACAATTCCGGGATGGGAGGAGTAGATAAAGTGGACAATTTGGTCTCGGTTTACAGAACAAGAATTAGACAGCGTAAATGGTATTGGTCAATTTTCGCGTATCTATTTGGTGTATCGGTTTCCAATGTCTGGCTGTTGATGAGAAAAATCCTACCGAAGGATCCCAATTTTTCAAGTTTACTAGTTTTTAAAAGATACGTTGCGCAATCTCTACTACATAGGTATCGAACTCCACATTCGAGAGGACGAGTATCTAAAGAGACCAATGATGTTAGGTATGACAATACAGGCCATATTGTTTTATATAGTGTAACCCACAGAAGATGTGAGCAGTGTACAAAAAAAGCAATAGTTGAATAGTTGAAGTAGAATGTTCACTACAAATAGAATGTTCACTACAAACATTTTCTTTGCACGATTGACAAAACTGTTTTTGTTTTCTGGATTTTTTTGTGGGGCACATGTAACATCTCCTAACACAATATCTACTTTTGACTTTTTAGAAGCTGGTCCTCCTTGTTCTAAAAATGCATTTACACATGCATTATGAGTGTCATTCGCACTAAGATGACCTGAACAAACCAAAAAATGCTTTCACTTCTACGTCATCACAAGGTTTCCATGTCGCATTCGCCAAAACTCTTGCAGCTTCGGTGTTTGTATATGACACTATTTTGTTTACTATGTCATCTTCTATAAACAAATGAAAGGCATCGATAGGATCTTCAATGATTTTTCCTGGTGGTAAAATGACTTTATGCAATTTCGATTTTATAATATTATAAGATCGTGCCCGGCCAGTTGCGTACGGTTTGTTGCTCCACTCTGAACTACCTCTCCCAACTAATTCTAACGTATTTTTATCGACTGTGCCTGGTTCCCCAGAATTTTCGCCTTCTCCAAATACTTCTTGAATACCATTTGCTTCACTAGCAGTTGAACAATGATCTTCGTCATCCGGGTCAAAATCGCCATCTGTATCCCAGTTACTGACATCATTATCTTCGTAAAGAGTTTCACAGATTTCACGAATCTACTGAGAATTGTAGTTATTCTAAGAAATGCAAGTAAATTAAATGAGGGCCTGGAAAGCCCCCAATGCCCGTTTATGTCTAAATGTCTAAAAGGCATTTTTATGAAAAACAGGTATTAACAGAACAATAATTTGTAATAGGTGCACCTGGGCCTGCTAGACTCCACTTGGCCGGACACGTGTTAAACTATAGAAAAATATGAATTTATTTAAATCGGTTTATTTATTTAAGTAAGGAATGTTTCTTTCCAACATAAACGTTTGTATTATCTCCTGACTTAAATGTATTTCTTATCTGTAATTTTTTGCAGTATTTGAAATATGTTAATAAAATTGTTTGACAAAATTAGAGCAACTCGACCTTTAAGCACTGTTAGTACTCTACGTAGAGGATTCTGTAGCGAGTCAAAAAAGGAAAAATTCTCATTTTTCAAGAGTCAATATTTTAGAAACGGAGATAGATAGACCAAGGGTATATTATACCAAAAATGGACATAATCTATAGGGCGTTCCATTTAGAAAAATCGAAATTGTGGTTATATCTTTTATTATGAGACGCCCGGTATAAAAAAATTTTATTGTAAAAAATGCGCAACTAAAAATAGTAATCGACGTGTTCAAGCTTTTTTTAAGTAAACAAACACTTTAATTTTAAATTAATTTATACATTACTTTATAGACGCATTGAATTTACCTTTATATACGAGAATAGTGTAAAGGACATTTCAGGACGCTACAAAATAGAAGTTTTTATTAACATATTTAGAAATAAAACCAATCAATATTTTTGTGGTGTCATTGAAACCTGTAATAAATTAGTTTCAAAACTCATTAGTTTAACTTCAGCATAGAATAAAAAAATATCAAAGCGGTTCTATCTGCTATGACAAATTTACAGAGTTGGTCTGTTGCTTTATTGAGAAAAAATCATACATATTAGCGTTAATTTGATACTGACGGGAAATTTTAAAATGTTTATTTTGTTTACTCGAAAAGTGTTATTAATTCGACATGGTTAAAGCTTCAATCACTTGGAACAAGTCTTTTTGTATATACGCGGTGATTATAACTGAACGTATAAAATACAAAATTCAATCAAACTCCAGTTTAGTCATGCATTAATAGGTTACGCTGCTAGCCTTTTTGCACAAAATGGAAAGTCATAAAGCACTTATTTTGCACTGTAAAACAAAATCAGTAACGAAAACTCTTTATAAAGGTAAAATCCCCTTTACACTACTAAAATTATGTACCTCTAAGAAAAAGCGTTGATATAAGTAGAAACTAGAATTAACCCCAGACTGTACAAGGGTAAAAAAGTTGAAATATTAAAGTAGGGTAAAGAACAGCAAAAAAAATGTTTAAAACTCAGATAAAAATATCTTATCCATTCCAGACTGTCTTGAGTTTAAATGACCGGGATAAAGCGAAGGTGTTCAATTTTAAACAAGAAAATAAGTTTCCAACATTTTCTTTGTTCCTATTCTAAATGTTGATAATTTCCTACTTTGATTTAATTATAGGCAAGTGTATTCAATTCAAATTAAGTGAAACTGCTTTTTTAAAGGGTGGCGTTGGTAGTTTAAAGTCTCCGATTCAATGAAATCATATTAAACAGATGTTTGTTTGTGAGATTTAATCAAATTGCCATTTTCTTGTAACATTTATAATTAGATTGGGTTAGGTCACGTGGAACATGAATAGCTTCAAGGGCTTGAATTACATTATTAACTAAGTTTTGATACTTTAAGGTAATTGGGTTTTATAAAAGTAACCAAGATTAATATTCTTAATTAAATTTCCAAAAGTTTTAGTTGTTAGTCTTCACTGAGAACTAGGTTGCATGTAGGTATGTGCGGTTGTAGATAGAAAGTGGCCATGAATTGTTAATGATTCAGAAAAGAGTTTACAATTTTATCTCATTTGTACTAATCCACAAAGTGAGAAATAAAATTAGATGTAATAGGTTGTAAACCCCAAATAAAGGTGGTCTAATTACTTCGACTCATCTAATACCTCAAATGGCTCAAATTGACTTAGTAATGGGTTATGTTAAATTTATATATATATATATATATATATATATATATATATATATATATATATATATATATATACGACAACATTTTTTAAATCAAGCTCAAGCAGAACAACAAATCTAATTAACCTATATTGGTGAAATAAACCGATATCTAGAATTTGACATGCTTTTTATTTAATTTGTAAGTTTCTAAATTATAATGTTCATTGACAATCGTTGTATGCATAACAGGTTATACTGAATCGAATGCTATTTTGTTCTTAGGCTCCGTTTACACGGGGATACTGTATGCGAGATACCGGTATCTCGGAGACACATTTTTACATTGCGTCTTACGGAATCGTTCGTACCGGGACTTCCCGCATACAGTACTGTATTAGACAGAAAATCACATTTCTGATCGAAAAACATTCTAGTATTTTTTTTTGTAAAGTTAATTGTTTTCGAGTGATTTACAAAAAAAAACGATTTTTTGGTGTGGAAGTATTGATATAATTTGCAGCGGTCTTTTTTTTTACTTATAGTATTCCTGAACAGGCTAAGATTTACGTTAACATGCTAAAGCACTCAGGGAGGGTTTAGGGATATTGTCAGGCTGCTGAGAAATGTTTATGAATGGCTCCCTTAAATTTGCTTAAGTCAAAGTTTGGAGGAAATTAGGAATTGGGTAGTGCATTCCACAATTTGGTCGCCGTGTGGAAAAATGTAGATTGCGCTCGTTTAGTGTGGCAAGATGGAATTTTGAGAGCGTAATTATGGTGTGAATGGGCAAACTGAGTGTTCCTAGCGAAAATGACCTACGAAGTTATTAAGGAGTGTATTTCGGAGGCAAACTAGCCGTGGTAATAGCGATAGCACCAGGAAAGAACCGAAACTATTCTTCTATGCTCAAGAGACTGTAGGTCAGAAGTTACAGACGGGTCATTTATAAGACTTGTAGCTCTTTTTTGGATGTGGTTTATCATATCAAGGGCGTATTGGGGAGCACTGACCCAGAGCTAGGAATTGTATTCCACATGAGGTCAAATTTGAGCCTTATACAGTAGAAGGAGTTGTTGAGATGTGAAGTTCTGTGTAAATCTGTATGGAAAGCCCAGTTTACGAGCAGCTGTTTGCTGGCTGACAAAAGGTGGTGAGCCCATGAAAGGTTCGATGATGCGGACATCCCTAACATAGAGATAGAGTTTGAAAACTTGAAATCTAAGCCATTCATATTTACAGCAGGAATTTATCGGCCTTTCTTGGCGGACACAAGGCATCGCTGGGCTTTATCGGCGTTGAACGTCAGAAGATTATTCCTTCCCCATTCAAGGATACGTTTTAAGTCACTGTTGACTGAGGCTGCCATTTTCATTTTAACGTCCTGACTAGACTCATTGTGGGAAAACTGAGAAGAATTACAGTGTAGAGTGCTGTCATTTGCAAAGCAATGGATCGGGTTAGTTGTTGAGGAAATTAGGTCATTTATGTATAGCAGGAAAAGTGTGGGAGTACGCTCGCGTTAATAGTAGTTACTTTCGAAAAGAAGCTATTGACGACAACGCGTATACGTCTTCTGTCAAGAAAGCTGGAGATCTAATTGATGAGCGTATCATGATAAGCCGAAAGAAGTGAGCTTGGCAACTAGACACTTGTGCCAAACCTGGTCAAAAGCCTTTGAAATATCTAAAGCTACTACAACTGTTTCACTGGACCTCTCCAAAGTGTGATTCCAAAGTTGTGTGACATATGAAAGAAGATTGCCCGTTGAACGACTCTGTCTGAATCCATACCGGTGGTCGTTTAGAAGTTTATTGAACTCGAGGAACGAGTTCAATGCAAATTATCCTCTTCTAATGCAAAAAATTCATTTATTTTAAATCGAAAACCAATTATTGTATTCTCAGATTTTTGCATAGTCATGATCTCTCCTGCAGTCATGAAATAATCCGCGAAATAATCGCGAATGGTGGTCGGACTTTTCTGAGTGACATTTTCGTCATTGTCAAACAGTCCCTGGTAATTTAGGCTATCTTCACGTCTATATCCATCTCGAACGGGTACGAAATTTTGGAGTATTACACAAGCTTTCACTATATTTTCAATACAATTTAGAGGTCTACCAAATATTCTCCACTTGTTAGTAAGGGTGATAAAAGAGCATTCAATATATCGTCGTGCTCTATATAGTCTATAATTAAACATTTTTTATGGTAAATACATTCACCTCCAAATGGGTGCATTAAATTTATTGAAAGGTCAAATGTTTCATCTACTATTATTATAAAAGGTACTTTACAGTCATTTTTATCAGGTGAGAAAGAAGAAACAGGAATACTCAGTTTTTTACTTATAAAACGTTCATTGTAGTATTGACTTTTTAAGAATAGCCGAATCAGTCTTTTTTCCGTAATCTCCAATACCACAAAAGTGAAGCAATAATCGGAATCGTACAAAGAACGCAATTGAATGAAAAACAAAATTATAGTTGTAATATAGTGACACGTTGTGTGCCAGCTTCGTTACACATACACGTTTTGGAAAAACATTTTGCAATTTCAAGCCATTGGTCCTGGGTGGGTTCAGTAACATACTGTTCTCTCATAGTATTTTGCGTACGTCTTGAATAATTTGACTCAATGTGGTAACTCTAATTCTAAAGTTACAGTGTAACTCTGTCAGAGAATATTCTGTGGCAAGATATCTAAAACAACGAAAAATGTCGGTTTCTGATATAGGAAGGGATGCCAAAAAAAAAAAGTAGAATTGCACGTGAGCTTGCCAAACGAAACAATAAGCGATATGGAGATACAGCTACTTACAAAACATATATTTTCTTTGATCAGTTGTCATTTTTACTACGAAGTGAAACTAATAAAAGTAAGTTTTCTAGAATAAATATGACTAGGTACATATTATTAATGTCATACTTTGAATTTTAGAATAACTGCCAGTATAGATATAGTATCTGGAAAACAAGATGGAGATGATGCAGAAGCTGAGAGTGACGAACGCTCGTCGGAAAGAGAGCATCGCCCTTCTAAACGAAAATGTAAAGGCAAGAAACAAGATGACCCCAGCAGAAAAAAGAAAAAAATTAAATGAAGATGATGATCGTCATTTTCTTCTTCCGTTGCTTGGCGACTTAAAAAAGGTCCACTAAGACCGAAAAATCGATCTAAAACTTGAGATGATGCACGCCATTATAAAGCTCTCCTGCAACATGTTATACCAGTTCCAATTCCATACAGCAATTGCTCCAACTATATCGTATCCTATTTACCCAAGTATGAGCACCTTCTCAGTTTCACCAATATACAAATTTTTAGTTAACACCTCAGCTCTATGATCCTCAATCTACAATACTTGCAATCTCCATGCGTGCAACACAATCCCAAGCCATAAGCTTTCAGAATTTATCCATCTCCACTTTCAGTTACGTCCGAAGAACCGCAAGTTCTAGATCTATTACTTTCATATAACCACTAATGTACCTTACTGTTGAAATATTTTAGAAATGAAATATTTAGATTTGAAATAAATATTAGTATTATGTAGGAGTACAGTTAGCACAAATAGATTGAAATAAATTCGCTTAGAATTCAGGCATTTGTCTTTGATGAAAAAGCTGTTTCTCTAAAATAAAGTATGTATAAATAAAAGTAAGTATAGAAAATTCCTAACTAAAAATAAAACTTGACTGCCTGAATTTTAAATACTGCGTACTATGTGTATGTCATGTACGTACCTGAGAGTCGCCATCAGTCGTTCTCTTAACGAAATACTCTACGGATGTTTGAATAGTTTGCAAATGTTGTGAAGTTCATCAAAGGACCGTACCGACGTTCTAAAGTAATTAAAACAATTGTCAGAGTTTCTTCTTCATCAAACAATATATAATATTAGCGTTTAGTTTCACGTTCACTAATAATGGAATGCATTCTTTTTTTTCTTTGCCTTTGACGTTTTTTAACATACCGCAGCATAATAAACTTAAATAAAATTAACTCCTTGCACGAATACTTCAACCGCGCAAGTGTAAAAAAGTCTGCCGAGAGTCTGAGAAGGGTATACCATACCATTTGAAAAGTGTCTGAGAATGCGTGCTTGGGCATGTGTGCCTGTTGTATTCTATTTGAAATAGCCTGTGTGTGCATATGCCTTTAAGTTGACTCCGGTTTTCCTTGTGACAGCTTACACTCAGTTGTCACAGAAATTTTGCTCCCTACGTACCTTAATTCTTAGTTTATAATGAACGTAAAATATCATTGGAAACCGTTGTAGGTTACTTTTCTGCTTTCAATATCTGTTAAAACATATGTTTTCTATGGTACATTAGAAATGATAACGTTGTGCCTTCCCCTTATTACACCTTACATCACACATATAGTGAATTCGTGCATAGAGACATCCCAGTTTCCCTCTTGTTGGAAAGAAGCACAGGTAGTACCCATACCTGAAACTAAAACACCTCAAAACTTCAATAAACTTAGACCGGTTAGTATTTTACCTACATTATCAAAAATCCTTGAGCACGTTCTTAAAACCCAGCTAAATGATTTTTGTATTTCCAACAATGTAATACCTAATACGCAATGACGCTTTAGGTCGAAACATAGTTGCAAGACAGCTCTTTTAAATGTGTGTGATGGCAAAGTTCGCGCTAAGGACGAGGGTTTGTGCACGATGTTGGTTTTGCTCGATTACTCTAGAGAATTCGACGCCTTGGACCACAGTATACGACGAGCAATATTAAGGTTCTGTGGGCTGAGCATTGGTGCAATAGCTCTGATTGGTAATTACTTATCTGATCGAACTCAAAGGGTAGTTGTTGGTAACAGTACCTCATCTCTTAAGGGATTAACATCAGACGTTCCCCATGGTAAATACTAAGTCCTCTTCTGTTCACACTTTATACATGTACTATTCCCTCTTGTATCACCTCATGTAGTATTCATTCATATGCGGACGATACACAAATCTATCTTTCCTTTCACCCTGACGTTGTCACTGAAGAGATTCTTTCCCTAAATACGGATTTGCAACATGTCTAAGGTTTCCAAAGACCATTATTTGCATTATACACGTATAACCTCTTAATAATCATCTCGCTACACTTCGTAATGTCGCTGGATATTATAAATATTATAGTAATCTATGGAAGTTATGGAAATAAAGATAAGAGTATATATATTATTATTATTATTAAATGTATAACCGAGTTAAACATGTTGTCTTGCAGGTGATTGTACACACAGCCAAGTGACAATTGTTTTTTTTACTAAAATACGGCGTTTCATATAAAATATATTTTATGTGTGCTTAATATATTGATTTAGTGATCATCATATAAAAGTCGTGTATGCATCATCGTCGTTTTAATATTTATGTAACTGGTTTATTATTAATTAAGAATTGAATAATAAAGTTTTTGTGTCAAACGTGCGCGTTTTTCTTACAAATTAGTCAGGAAAGGAAGTAAGCAAGAATTAAAAATATAGGTATATTTAAAGCTAGTAATTAGATAACACAAATAAATGTATAAATCGATTTTATAAGTTAGAATTATCTGACGGTGATCGAAGGACGATAGTAGTGGTTTTATTTATTAGGAACTAAACCTAAAGAGGTTGGTTGTTTTATATTACTGATAAGGAAACTGTAGTAATATGCTAGAAATTGTAAGAAAATACATAGGATTGTGTCCTAAACAAGTACCTTAGAATTAGTTCTTCATCACCTGTATCAATAAAGTGTACTATTCAACTTCTCGAAATAAATAAATTGTATAAGCTTGTTTAGGTTTCTCATTACAGGTAAACCAACAGGTAAATCGCATTTATCATCTGTACCAGAAACCAAGATAAAAGATTTAAAATACTTAGCTTTTTTGGTTTTTTTAATGTTATATTTATGTTTACACAAATCTATTACGGTTTGATAACAATTACAGTTGTTATCGTGCTCAGTTAGTAATAAAATCTTTTAGAATTGTTTAAGATGTTTATGAATTTGTGAAATATTAAATGAGAAAACGCAAACATAAGCACCATAAAACTGTTAACATATTATCAGGCCCCATCCTATACTGTCGGCCGCCTTCGTGATGAAATTCAAGATGCCGCCCTTTCCCCATACTAAATGATTAAAATAACAAGTTTTCATTTTTAATGTAATCATAATTCAATTCGAATAATACATTGTTTTTAATGTGACTGCAACTGTAATACAATATTGTATATACATTTACAAAAAATATATAAAAATATAATGAAATTGCTCACGAACGACCGGGAGTACTAGAAAATAATGTTAATAAAAGATTTACAATTCTTAAATTTTAAAATAGGAAAGTAAAACTTAATGCTACACATTATTTTTACTACAATGCACCCACTATACTAAATATTCTTAAACAACTGAAAATGAAAAGGCACATTATACATAATTATTGTATGCTAAAATGCTATACAGGTAGTAAATATTCTATTTTCTCTAAATCTAGTTGAAGATAACCATGTTAAAATAAAAAAAATATAGTTTAAGACAATAAACAATATTAAAGTAAAAATGCTGTTTTACGAGCTTTCGCGGTTGCAAAAGTACGTATGGCATCTTTGATATTCAGATTCTGATATTTCTTTTTCAATAGATATTGTGGCAAGATCAGTCAAACGTGATGGTGCCATACTCGATCTTAGAAAATTTTTTATTATTTTCAATTTAGAAAACGATCTTTCTCCAGATGCTACAGAAACAGGAAGCGTCAGTAATATGCGTAAAACAACAGCGGTGTTGGAAAATGAATGTAGCAAATTATTTTCATAGATATAGCAGATCAATTGCAACGGTTCCATTTTTGAATGTATGTGAATTTTTAAGGATATTAATTCATCACTTAATTCAAGAGGATCAATATCAGCTTCATTTCTACTGACGTCCTGAAGTTTAAAATGTAAGTCTTTGCAAAGATTTCTAATTGTAATGTCATCCGCATCATAAAAAGTATACACTATATTAAAAACGTCGCAGTGTTCGTGTAACAAAGTGAATCGTTCGTTAAGAGAAGCAATTGTCTGGTCAATTAGATTAAAATAAAAATTAATTTTGAAATTAGTTTTTGGATCTTTAATACCTTCATCAGATGCTTCATAATCAAACAGTTTCTTTTTGACACGATGACGTACTGTAACAGAAAACAGAAAAGGTTTACTGCAATTGGAACTTCTTCATTACGTTTTTTTTAATTTAACACACTTGTTACAGTTATTTAACTCTTGCTATCCCTGCATAAATTATACGTCACTCACTCAGAATGTTTTTCAGAATTGAACTGATAAGTTCTTCATACTGCAATTCATGTCTCGTGAAGTCATAAGTATTTTAAGGAGCTAATTTATTAAAACGTAATGTTTAGATCTAAACAGGTCCAGAGTAGTGTCTGTAGGCATATTAAGAAAGATTTAAAGACCAGTAAGGGTAGTGTTTATCTATGGACAAGACCCAAATTATGCTTGACTACAATCTGCTGTCTTAGGCACCCTGTCTAGACTTGGTCTAGACCGATTCACCGACGCGAAGGGCTGACGACGCCACCTTTGTGCCTTCAATTCAATGAACCTGTGCTATTGTTCAAAAGACTAACCGTGAAGTACAGGTGTTGCATTAAATTTATTTACCATTTAAATCACTGGCACCGGCAATCATTGAATATAATTAATCAGAAAGTAGCATTTGGCCGCCCTAAGATTTGGCCGCCTGCGTGTTTAACACGCAATTCCCTTATGGTAGGGCGGGCCCTGCATATTATGTAAAGCAAAACCTCCAAAAAGCGACTTATCCTTTCGTCAGCGTCGTGCTTTATTTGATATTAAACGTATGAAAATATAACAGTATTACAATCCGATAAAGGTAATGCAACTGTTGTATTAAATATGAACGACTATATTATTGTAGAACAACTATTGGAACCACACGTGAACTAGCAAAAATCCTACATGCCATACACCTAATGTTCCTTTAAGGCCTATTGTTAGTGCATTGGTTCTCCTACATACAATCTTGCTAAACATCTTACATTTATATTACAATCTCATATAGGTAAAACACTCCATTATATTAAAAACTCTGCAGACTTCAGTGCAAAAATATACAGTATAAATTGAGGAGGATTATATAATGGTCAGTTTTGATGTTGTTTCATTTTATACAAAAATCTGTCTAAAAGAAACTATTGAATATACTAAATTAATTGATCACAAGGACGTAAGAAAACAGCTCCATGGTGCAGCAATGGGTAGCCCTCTTAGTCCTGTTATAGCTAATTTTTACATTCAGAAATTGGAAACATTAGCGATACACAATGCACCTAAAAAACCTTTAGTTTGGTATAGATATGTAGATGACACAGCACCACATGAATTTTTAATTATTATAATTTTTATAATATTTAACAAAATCCTTCATTTGTAAATGTTGTTGAAGATTGGTAATACAGATCCATTAATTAATGATTTTATTTATTTGTCTAAATTGTGATTCCTTAGTCTAAAAGTTAAAAGTGAGCAAATATTATAAGAGTTCATTATTTCTTTGTGTGCAATTACACAAAGGACTACATCGTTTTAGAGTAATCAATCTTTTCATATTTTGGCTTAATGATTGACCTGAGAATTATTTATTTTGAGTCAGATAGATTACAAAATTTACTTATTTTGCATTCGTTGCCAGTCATTAAATACATACTACTGATAAGATGTTTATTAAGCAGAAATTTCAGATTTGAATTGTAATGATCCTGCCATAATCCTTACAGATTTTCCATTCCTAGAAATAATTCATATCAATCTTTATTTCAAAATTGTTTCCCCAACTGTATTATCATCGTTTAAAAATGATATAAGTTATTATCCTATTTCCCACTCTCCAATTTCCCCTATATATACCAAATCCCCAGCCACACAAACACACTTTTTCTCATATATGTATTTTGACATTACCATTACTATTATTTGTACTTAACTCTGCTTGTACCTAACAGTAGAAATGGGACACTTGCGCCACCTCTGGGGCACTTTAACGTTCACTTTTTTATATGCCCACGTGGGGATCGAATTTTTTCTCACCTATGGTTACTTTTCGGAGACCATTTTCAACCCTTGATGGAATTTTCACCCTAATTAGAGTCCTTTTGGTGGTGTTAAGAACCTTTTTGCCAGTTCACTTCTTTTTTTTATGGATTCTTTTCGGTGGCCATTTTCTACCCTTGATGGAATTTTCACCCTAATTAGAGCCATTTTGGTTGTGTTAAGAACCTTTTTGTCAGTTCACCCCTGTGGCTTGATGAAACACAGGGTGAGTCAAAAATTAAGAAAAAAAACGTGGTTCGAGTTTTTCCTCTACCATCCAGAAGACTGAAAAATATTCCACTTCATTAATTTTTTTTTAAAGACCTATCAACAAATTAAATTTAAAATTCGGTGCGCTAGTTTGAAAGATATACGAGATTAAAGTAGGTGACTTTTTTGGAACTTATGTATTAAGGACGGTATTCTACTAGACGCTGTCATGCCATTTTTTTTGAAATTACTGCAACTAAAGTAATGATATTATATGCAGGCAACTGGCTTAAGTATTAGATATGAAAGATAATCTTTCCCACTGAGGCGTTACATATAATCTGTCAAGAAAAAAAAATTGGATGGAGTTATGTAAGGTACGTATGTGTATGGGGAAGGTTTTGGGTTTCAATTATTGCATTTAATTGATATCTTCAATTAGAGAAACTACAACACCGATGGACCTTCATATTGTCATCATGGCAAGGTATTAATAAAAATAAAAAGGACATTATCCCTCATCTAAGCAAGTCCATAATTTAATACGTGAAAAACTGTCAAACGGTATAATTACGGATATGTAAGGATTGGCTTAAAAATATAAATTGTGCGAATCCTTTTGCAGTCGTTTTTTCCTGTTTTTGTTCTATGTATGTTTATATTCAATGTTATTATACACTCGCTTAAATTGTGACACTCGGGTGTAACATAACCTTTTTTATGTAATATACTATTATTACTGAAGAAGTTTAACTTAATTCACTTGTGATGTATTACAAAATCAAAGAATCCATTTAAGTCTGAAATTTATTACTCTAATAACTAAAACTAGCGCATTACTACAAATTTTCTCATAACATTTAATATGAAATTATGTTTGAAGTGTATGATTAAGAAAGTTGAGATGTGAAGGTTAATGAAATGTTAATACAATCACCAATTTATAAGTCAAATAATAAGGCAACTAATTATATTCTTCCTTTCATTATTTCCACAACAAAAACTTTCTATTCATAAAAAGTTTAAATTTAATATCTTTATAAACAATTACAACTAAAAAAACCCTCATATAAACCCTATTAAAATTCTGACAAAGTTTTACCAATCAGTGCACTTCAGAGTAGCTCCACACAAAGCGACATAATAGTTGTACATTCCATTAAGACAGGTGCGACCCATTTTATAACCTGGAGAACCGGACTGTTAAAAATTTTAGAAGAAGAAATATCATGCAATACTGCTTTACTTTCTATCTTTTTTTTAAGTATAGTCTTAGTGTATACGTACGGATGTTTAGCAATTTCCTGCGACCATCTTAAAAAGTTTTATTACACGAGAAAAGAAAATCTATGTAATGATAATTTATACAACGCGTAAATGTACTCAGATTGTGAAATGCACTCATATGTTCTGAGATATGATTTATTGAAATGGAATATTGCATGTGTATTGCTTTGATATATTGTTATTAGATTTTTATAGTTTGATAATGCTTTGGAATAAACTTTTAGCATTTTGGTAGTTTTATTTGTGGAATGACATCATACAACTACATTCTAGATCAAGTTTTTAGCAAATTAAAAAAATATCCGTAACGGTTTAAGATATCGAGTGCGGTTTTTTGTAACACATTCTTGGGACCTTCAATAACTAGAACTAATAAACAATTTTGAGATTTATACACAAATTTATTTAGATATTATAATTTATCTGACTCCGCATATAAAAATGGTGACAATACCTTGGTTTTTGAATTGTACCAACACCTTACTAAATATCAAACATTCCTTCCATATTGCCATGCATCGGAAAATAACAAAATCGTTTTGTATAAAACTCTACACCTGGGTCAGTGGCTTGTGTACACAGGTATACACTAGATTGCACCTAGATTGTTTTGCCAAGATTTTGCTTGTAAATTATGCCACCCCTATTCAATTATTCATTATTTATTCTACAGTTTCAAGTACACGTTAATTAGGCAGGATTTTAAAATCCAGAATTGCTAATTTCATATCTAGGACCGAAAGTTCTATTACCTTCGCTCCGTTTATGTTAGACATCCAAAATTCTTTCTATAATCAGCGTAACAACTTACAACGAACCACATTGTAAAAAAATAAGGTAAGAAATTGAATTGATAACTATCAGAAAATTTGTGATAAACAGGAATCGGTAAACTGGCAAGGAGACAAGATAGTGAGGGGGTAAGGGATGTGGTAAATTATTTGTTGCATAAACTGTCGAAACTTGATCGAGCTTATAAACTCAGATTGTTCAAATACGTTCTTAAAGTGTACCAAAAGGAGAATTTTGCGATAAAACAAGGAACTACTTCTGAACGACACGTTAGAATTGTTAAATATAGTTAAATATAGAACATATTCCTTAAGGAATCACAGGAACGCATTTTAACGCCAAAAATTGGTTGCAAGTGGAAAAATTACCATTTTGTGTCACAATTTTTCGGGAAAGCTTTGATATGTCTTGTCAAACAAAAAATTAGTATTATCTATCAAGATATCGGTAAAGTAACATGGATAAAAACCTAAAAACAATCCTTCCCAACCTAATAACACTTTCATTTATAATTAGTTATGTGCGAAAAATTTGTTTCTCACGCAAAATGAATGACTTTGCGCATGTTATTGATAATGAAATCACTAAAGATCATTAAAGCGCACGCCTGTATTTCGAAGCAGATTTTTGCTCAGTAGAAAAGTATAAAACTCACCAAACTACAACTTTAACAGTTTTGAATTTAATTCTTAAAAACTGAGCATGGAATATGCGTAACAAACACTTGGTGTTGTTACTTCCAACTGGAAATTAAATAATTTCAATAAAATTTTTTAGGATATTTATGCAACCTATTACCTTCCAACCTACATATTTATATATATATATATATATATATATATATATATATATATGTATATACACGGTTAAATGGAGAAAGTTTTAGAGAATTTTGAGCCCACTAACATGCCATTCTGAAATCAAGGCTATCTCAAGTATTTTTCAAAATATTCGAAAAAAACAGAAAATCGACAATTTTAATTTTCAGCTATACCTGTTTTATTTGAACAGATATAAAAAAATAAATTATACTTTGCCATTGCCACTTTTTATCCTCTATTGATTGGTGACAAAAAAATTTATCCGACGTTCCGTCGATTAGACCATCATCAACTTCATTTTTTTATATGGGGCGAAAATTAGCTAATGTGTTTTATATTAATATTAAATGTATTTTACAGGATAATTATAAAACCGACATTAGTTGTACATACTATTAGTCAAAATTTCGACCATTTTTTTCAATGCACTTTTCACATTTTTATGCGACAGTTCTGTTTACTCGACGTATTGTATTACGATTAATATTTTCAATATTATTAATAATTCTATGTTCCAGAACTTGCCTATTTTCTGGAGGATCAAATTCATACCATTTTTGACGTATCCCCATAAATAAAAGTCTAATGGGGTAAGGTCCGGACACCTAGCAGGCCAACGCACAAGACCACCGTTGGATATTATTCTTTCACCAAAAATCTCCCGTAAAGATGCTCGGCCTTCCCCTGATTTATCCATCTTGTTGGAACCAAAAATTATTAAATTCATCAGGGGGAACATCTTCACGAATGGATGGAATGATTTGGTTTTGCAACATTAAAAGGTACCGTTGCCCTGTTAACGTGTGGTCATACATAAATGGATCAATCAGACGATTTGCTGAAATTAAGTGGGAATATTAAAAAAATGAGTCGTAGTTAATTTATTAAATGTTACTCAATTAACTCACAGATATTACTTACCGATCATTCCGCACCACACATTGTAACACTCTAAACGAGTGCAAAATAAAATGTTTACTATTTGCCCTGGTGTGCAAGCTCAGTACCCCAAGGGAGGCTCAGTTGGTAATTTTCAACACTCTAATGTATGTTGGGTTGTCCGGAGTTAGAATAAAGTAACACAATGTATAAAAAGTATAATACTTTTAAATAATATAGAAACACAAAATTATTATGGCGTATAAAATAAAATTAAACTCAGTTCTGTATTTTGAATCAGATGTTGGAATCTGGATAACAACAAAATAATTAGAGAAGCAGATCATTTGTGTAAGCCTAGTGTTGCAGCGACAGAAATAAAACAATGTATATTCAATGTTAGAAAAAGAGCTAGGGTAGACTACGATTATTTACAGATGTCAAAAATATATCTGGATGAGTTTGAAAAATTATATAATCAAGGACTAGATTTCGTGACAGAAATACCAAAGTTTTCTTTAGTGAAAAGTGGTTTGAACGACTGTAAAAAACGTGCAAATGGCTTGCAGAGAGACCCTGTTACAGCATCAGATGTAATATTTCCAGAAGAACTTATAACTGTGAGAGATAAAACGAAATTTCTATTTATCGACGAGAGCACTCCTTTGGGTGACAGAATCTTGGTGTTTCTAGATTCTAGCAAACAGCAAGAGCACCGTATTTGTGGATCGGACATTCAAAAGTTGTAGTAAGCAATTTTCTCAACTATATACTACGTCTCCAGTTTCCGAAAAATGACGCAGTTCTACGATTACTTCGTTAAGCAATGGTTACAAAACAGATGCATTACCAAAGAAATGTGGAATTGTCATCAATAAAGGCATCATAGTAACAACGCTTTAGAGGGATGGAATCATCGTTTAAATACATTGATAAGACCGCATTCTAATGTATTCCAGTTAGTGAAGTGTCTGCTTAAAGAAGCTGAGTATGCTGATCACGTTTATGATCGATCTACTTTACAATTAGAAGGAAAACGACGTAAGAAAACCTACATTAATCTTGATGAAAGAATTTCCAAAACATTAAAGAAATATAATGATACAGGCGACTTTCGATTGCGTTTAAAGACGTTAGCGTATATTCAGAAGCTTGAATAAATACAAAAAAAAACTAAAAAATGAAATAAAAAAAAAAACTAAAAATCTAAAAATCCAAAAAAATATTTTACCTACGACCACTGTAGAAAATAGACGAAAACACAATACACACAGCCTCAGTAAATTCGTCATTACGCACGGTAAACAAATTGCACAGTTTGACTATATTAACAAATGAAAATATTACAATGTCATATGAATCGATAAATCGAGATACTTCTAATATACGTGATAATTTTACAGTAACCATAAATAATTATTATAATGTTTCTAATGTTAATTAAACCAACGTAGTAGTAAATAGAACGAATTATATCGTGTACGATCATCAAAGTTGTGAGACATAATTTTGTAAAATTGTTTGAAATAAAATTGATCAAAAATCTAAAGATGCAATAATATACAGAGTAGCCCATTTAAAGAAATGAAGATTACTAGTTTTTACATCTCTATGTATACATGAAACGAACAACAAAAAACAACGACTAAAATAAAAAATGAAAATATTAAAAGTAGTCCAGACTTTTTTGGCACAGTGTCTATGGTCGTAGGTAAAGTATAGTACGTAATACGTGTTGTAAAGCAATTACGCATTCATGGAATTATGCACTCGCCGCTACGCGGCTGCGTGCATAATTTTCCCATTCGTGCGTAATATGCCTTTTACAACACTTATTACGTAATATACTATTAAACATACCAAAGGGGACTTAGGATTGTGTTTAAAGACGTTAGCATATATTCAGATGCTTGAATAAATACAAAAAAAAAAAACTTAAAAACCCAAAAAAAAACTTTTAAACACACCAAATTTTATATTATGTATACACTTTGCCAGTCCTAAGTCTGGATAAAAGTGTGAAGGGAAGACAGTTTTTATAATTCTTCTTGTAATTTGATGTTTTTTTAAATTTCTTTTATCTTACATTTTGATAAATGTTATAGTGTGAATTTAAAATTACAATAAACTAGAGCGCAAACCGGTTGATCGGAGATAATAAGGTAGGTTTAAATTTCTATAATAAAAATCGAAGAGCGCAAACTGGTCGATGTCGGGTAAGCGCGCAAACCGGTCGAGCGCAAACCGGCCGTATTCATTCTGTTTGAGGAAACAAATAGGAAAGAAGTTTTGATAGGAATTTCGGTACTAGGATTGGATAATTAATATGTGATGAATTTTGGGATCATTACAACATTAAAACCAAATCGTACTCGGCGTGGATCGCGAATATGTGGATTTTCACGGGCCCAGTAATGATTTTTTTTATTGAAGACTCCATAGTTGGTGAAACGTGTCTCATCTGTCCATACAACTTTATCAGAAAAATCAGGATTTACTTGACATTTACGATGGTACCAATTACAAAATTCGATTCTCCTGTCAAAGTCACCTTCTTGCAGGCCGTGTACAATTGTTGGATTGTAAGGATGATACTTAACAACTTTCAAAACATTCTGTACAGTGGATTTTGGGATATGAAACTCCGTGCCACAATTTCGTACTGAAGATTTCGGATTTTCGTCAAAATATTCCAAAACGTTTCCGTTACGATTCTCATTATCGATTGCATACCTTTTTGAACGTGGTTTTTCAAAACTTTCAAATTCTATTAAATTTCTTACTACATTATTAAAATTATTTCTGCCAGGTTGTCTTCTTTAGTGGTACATTTGTAAAAATTGTCATCACTAGCTTTGGTAGCATTTCTTTCATTTTTGATATAGCACACTAGTATATCAAAATTTTCTTCGTTAGAATAATTTAACACCGTTTTCAAACAATGTTCATTAAAATGTGAGAAACTATTGTAGTCTTTTCACATTTTTCTAAATATTTTTACTTGAAGTAAATGTATTATTAGGTATTTACTTAAATTTAAACTTAATAAAAGAGTTACTTATCTCTCATTGTTTAAGACAACGTTTGGAAAGGCTTTTTCGATATCGTAATAAATGGTTATCTATGAATAGGTAGCTACTGTTCATAAGAGATTACTTGATGACGCTTTTGACGAGTCGAAAGGTCCCATTATGAATTATGAGTTGAAATAAATGTACATTTGCAGAATAAATTGCTTTGGTAGCTTTTTTTTTCAAAAATGTTTCATAAAAAAAAGAAATATTTGAAAATGTCAACACATCGTTGGATTTAGAATAAAAAAAGGAATCATTTTATAGCATTAGCTGATTTCCGCTCCATATGAAAAAATAAAGTTGATGATGGTCTCTAATCGACGAAACGTCGGATTAATTTTTTTTTCTGTCACCAATCAATAGAGGATAAAAAGTGGCAATGTCAAAGTGTAATTTATTTTTTTATATCTGTTCAAATAAAAGAGATATAGCTAAAAATAAAAATTGTCGATTTTCAGTTTTTTTCGAATATTTTGAAAAATGTTTGAGATAGCCTTGATTTCAGAACGGCATTTTAGTGGGCTCAAAATTCTCTAAAACTTTCGCCATTTAACCGTCTTTCGATCTCCTATAGTTTCCAAGATAGCAATACTGGACAGACCAATTTTGGACACACTGTATATTTTGCCAACGAACGATATATATATATATATATATATATATATATATATATATATATATATATATATATATATATATATATATATATATATATATATATATATATAGTAGTTATAGAAGGTTATGCAATCGACTTTTTTCTCACTCTCGCTAAATCATCATATTAGTTCATTTTACAACGTTTGGCCAAGTTTAGCCACGATCGGCCATGCGTGCGTGCGGGCGGGCGTGCGTGCGTGCGTGTGTGTGTGATGTATGTTATAATACACAATAACTCCAGAACGAAAACGCGTACGTACTTAGAATTTTGTATTTAAGCTTGTGTTCATATCTCCTGGAGCTGATTAGACTTTGGAAGAAATGTAGTGGCGGTGAGGGGGGTTTATTAGGAACTCTTTTTGATTCTTATCAAATATTTAAACAGCTGTTCATTTCAAAGATATACAAATACTAATACATAGACCTTAATCGTGTAGATTAATTATGTTCTATGCAATTTTTTGATAAGACGCGTAATTTAGCGGCAAAAAATTATTATAAGGTAGAATTTAGTTGTTAGTTCAAATCTTTTCATTACTTGAATAATTATTAATTTTATAGGAAAATGTGTAGACATATTTTTTAAAGAAAATTTAATTTTACATAAGTTTTCTTTGCAAACTTCTTAATATAAAGCGAAATAGGTGTAACAATTAAATAAACATATGATTGAAAGTGTTTAAACTGTATTATCGACATTTTTATAGAAGCGGGCAGCTTTAGATTTTTCTCAAAGCTATAATCAAGATATCTATTAACCTCTACCTGACATGTAGTATTAAACGTCTGTTTGAAGTAGATTATTGTTTTTGTTTTTACAATGTTGCCTATTTTCGTAACGAACTTATTATAAAAAAGGTTGCATAATTTTTTAAGTTAGTACCTATATGCCTATTAACTTCTAACTGATATAAAGCTTTAAATGTTCATCTGACATAGATAATTGTTTTTACAACGTTTCCTACTTTCGTTATGAACGTATTGAAAAAGGGAATGCACAATTATGGTAAAAAAATGATTATTAAAATTATCTCATTTCTTTTAATTTCCACGTTGTAGGTTGGAAGTCCGTGTGTAGTTTCACACCAGGTATTTTTTAATACATTCATAACGAAAATAGGCGACATTGTTAAAAAAAAACAATAATATATCTCAGATAGACGTTAATAGAAAAGAAGATGCTAACTTAAAAAAATTCCAAAACCGCCCGCTTCCATAAGATACCGATAATACAATTTAAGCTTTTTCTATCCTATTTAATTAATTATTAAAATTAGTTTGCTCTATAAAGAAAAGTTATGCAAAATTTAATTTTGTTAAAAAATATGTCTGCAGGTATCCTTATAAAAATTTGAACTAACCCTTAAATTGTGCCTTAAGAATTTTGTTGGTGCTACATTACGTGTCGTATGCAAAAATCACATAGAACATAATTAATCGGTGGGTTTAAGGTCTGTATGTTGGCATTTTTATATCTTTGAAATGTACAGCTGTTTCAGAAATATATGATAAAAACCAAACACCGCCACTGAATTTCTCCCAAAATTTAACCAGCTCCAGGTGACGAAATTTTAAGTACATACGTGTTGTTCAGGATTTATCGTGGGTACTAACATACATCCACACATATACATACACACACGCGCGCGCACGCACACGCACACCGCGCACACGCATCCACCCACGCGAACACAAATGCACACGCACACCGACACGCAGACGCACACGCACGGCAGATCTTGGCGAAACTTCGCCAAAGGTTGTAAAGTGAGCTAATACGTCGATTTGGCGTTAGTGAAAAAAAGTCCATTGGATAACTTTCTATACCTACACATGTATATGTAGATTGGAAGGTGATAATGGTGATGAATATAAACAACAATGTGTTAAAGTTATATGGAACATCGCAGCCAAAAACTTTAATTTTATTTTTGACCCATTTAACGATATTAAGTTTAAATCTTCCTGTGACACTAGAAAGAAGAGTTCTTCCCGAACAAGGAGATGAGAGGAAAATAAAATCTTATTCCTTAAAAATGGATGACTACTATAAAATATTGTCTCTATAGAACGAAAATATACCCAGAGGGTTACAACGAAGGTCTTTCAATCAAATTCAAATTGTTCAAAGTAATATAATATGCACAGACAAACCATTAGCATTCTATTCTAATTAAATTTTTGATTTTTTTCTGTCAACTTTTAATATTACGTGAGAACTACAGCAATAATGAATGAAATTAAACAAAGAAATCAGGTTATTATTAACACACATTTTGTTATGAAATTTTCTAATTGTAAAAGCGGAGTTGCCAAGTTTGTCTAGATTGATCTGAATATTATGTGTACCAATTTTTACTGCATATTAAGCTATTAATAAACAAATTTTAAAGCTAAACGAGTTTAGAATTATTTATTAGGCATAAAATAACTGTAATATAGGTATCTACGGTATTGAATTTCAATTAAAGTGTGTATAATTGAAGCTGTTACGTGTAAATAAACTGAATGATTTAATTGGAGTAGTAAAACTAAGAAAGTAAATCTGCTAAAAAAGTAGTAAACTAAGAGTTCTAAATTGGTTAAAGAAATTAGATTAAATATCATAATAAAATTTATTTCAAATTTGACTAAAAACTGCGAAGCTCTCTGTACTTAAAGTATTACTTGTGAAAAAATTAATTAATTATGACAGCTATAGGGGAATATTTGTTTCAATCCGCTCCTAAGATAGTTATTTACACTACAAGAAACTCAAAAATCTTGCTTTATAAAATTTAGTTGCAAATTGAAGTAAGAAATTAAACATACAGTTATCTCATTAAATGATATAACCAAATCAGTTAAATTACGCGATAGAATTTGTGTACAAGGCTTAATTATGATGAAGATGAAGCAAAGTAAAAACAATTTTTTGACGAAACTTGTGTTGCCATTTCGTACTTATGCACAAAAACAAACTGGAGCCCTCGTTAGAAATATGAAGTGCAATATTACAGAAATTAGATTTATTAAAAGTAAACGTTAGCCATTGAGTGCTCTGTTTTTAATTCAATACAATTTATCCTTCACATTGATACTAAAGTTGTTACAGGTACATGGTGTGAGAAGATACGTTGGGATTGCGGGTCATGTTTCATGCGCGAAGGGGAACTTCAAAAATAATATACTGGACGTATACGTACAGTTATATTAAAAAAAACGGTACAAGTATTAGAAAGAGACGTCATTTTATTTGCGTAAAATCGGCTGTGATTATTGGAGCTGAATGTTACCAAATGTCAGAGGTTGTCAAAAATGAAAATCGTTGGCGTTGAGTGTCAGATAAACTAAAGTATTTAGTCAGTTATTTACATTCAACAGTATAATAAAAAATAACTTCGTCCTCGACACATGATTGGTTTTTTGTTTTTTAGAAAGATAGTAAATGTACTTCACAACCTGTCGGTATGAAAGAAATTGATTCATTTCTTGGGCTCTCAAACCCAGGACTATACAAAGGGATTTTTTGGAAAGGTCTTCTGCCCCTTTTTTAGTGGACGCCGGTGGTAATATCGAAATCTTAAAGAGGTATGGGGGGTGGAAGTGTAGCAGAAGGCTACGTAGAAACCTCCATAGAAAATTAAAAAATAATAGTGTCCAAAATTATCCGAGAACATGATATTACTAATATATCTAATACTCAAAATTCTGCTGGCAAGGTTAATGTTGCCTCTACATCTGGTTTAAAAATTTCTAATTTAAATGATTTCATTATTAATGTTTATAATAAAAAGCTTAATAAATTTTGTTAGATTTTGTTTTAGTAATTATTTTGTTGTCACCTTTACTTTACCGCAACAGTGCGGTAAACTAAGACATTAAGATATGTAATTATATGTTGTAAAACATGACACTACAAGTTGATAGTAGATAAAATATATTAAACAAACTACATACAATAGTACACTCTGTAAAAATAACAACAAAACCGCACAAAAAAACCAAACGTGTTTTTTTCTGACTGTTAATTCAGCAAACTTCTGAATTCTAAGATTAACTTTGTCTGCTAATTCATGTTCTACAGCTAATGTAGCCAAACCGTTTAGCCGATTTTGGGTGATTGTGTAACGTAAGAAGTTTGTAGTTATTTTCAATTTAGAGAAGCTCCTTTCTCTACTTGCCACGCTTATACACGTTTACACCGTATTTCGTTAAGAATCTCTTAGTTTAAGAACGTCTTAAAATTAATTCACCCGTCCTTTGTACCGTAGACATTTAAGCGTAACACAAGCCTTGCCTAACCTGTAAACAGTCTGGCAACAGTGCAGAATTCTAGTAATATTCCCCAAACATAGTGATTTTATAGTTCCATTTATTAAACCATTCCGGAATAACTGATTTATAACCTAACATTTTGTTATGATGAGTGAACAGGTAATTTTTGAAATATATAATTTAAAACATACATTTTAGAACGAGGCAGCGTTAAGGAAGAGGACTGCGAATTTTAACTCCCGCGATAAAAACCAGCTTTAGGTATAGTTTATAAGTATAAGCGTATCATAGAAAATAAAAAAAAACAGATGCGGTGCATAATGACGAAAAAACCAAACATTGTGCCGTATATCATTAGAATATAATGCCGGTGGTGTATCAAGAAGCTCGCAGCAGTTAAAAAAATTGTACAACAATTTAAAAAAAATTTAAGAAAGGATGCAGCAGAGGAAGAAGAGAGACTTTATTGACTGGTATGTACTGTGTTCGAGCTATCAAAATTAATATTCATTCTTATTCTAAAAAAAACATTTATTATTGATTTCTATTAAGAGCATCAAATACTTTCTATCATTTGTGCAACTAGGTCTCTATAAATTTATATTTTTATTGAAGGTGGAGGCATTCCAACAACAAAGCCAAATGATGATGCATTGTTGAGGTCAATTGTGAACGAAAAAACAATTGATGACCTTCCCAATGAGTTTAATGGTGATCGCATCGAGCCTAACATGGACAATGTATGTAACAATTAATTAAAGTTAATATTTATCTCAGTAATGTAAAATCAATACTTTAAATTGTGAATGCTAGGTATAAAAAGATCATTATGATTGACACCCTTATTTAACAAAAGCTTAATATTTAGCCCACCCGTCATAATTCAAAAGCAAAGCGAGGGTTATATTGAGGGCGGTGTAGAATAACATCAGTGGTGCGGTAGATGTTGGACAAGGGTGGTCTCGAGTTCTTACAATGTGATTATTTTAAAAAGTTGAGAGTGTTTACTGAAGTGAATATGTTTTATATTGTTTGCTAACTACCTATTTATTGTCGTATTTGTTAGGAGTTGTAACTTTGTAAAACCCCTGGCCGATATCCAGATATGTTCCTGAGCCCTTATGGTATCAGTTAATGCTTAATAGTTCATTGGCATGGGCTCATGTCACGGTGGCGGCTAGTGACCGCGCACCGTTGAAGGGCGCTGTCTTCTGAATAGCCCCAAGTGTCGACCTAGTGCGAGATCAATGCCTTATTGCCCACGAACCAGTTAAGGGGTGATCTTGACCTAAACGTTTCGGTAAGGCAATAAGAGGCATGGGCTAATTACTGATCCATTAGCTTAGTAGTCCCGTAGCGGGGGGACTGGAGCAGGCTTGTATCCTAAACTACATAATAGCGTATTAATTAATTAACAGATATTTAGAGCGAGCTCCAACGAAACAAAAGCATCTGACCTGATGACACAATTATTGCTCCGACGAAGGATGTACCAGACTAACCCGGGGCGTTTGCCCCCCGGTGAGTACTTTGTTTGTTTGTCCTTAACACATAAACATTGCTGCATGCACTTAAACGATCGAGATGGCTGGCCTTTGCTGACTACTCATTCTCTCCGCACAAATCTCCGTAATATACGAGTCCATTGTTAATGAGTCGATATCAAAGGTAAGTTTACATAAGATTTGTCGCAATTATAATTTATATATAATGCATCCGCATTTGTTTGTAAAAAAGCGTTCCCACAATAATTACAAATGACAGACATATATGACATGGTAGAAATAATTTATTTTAAAGAATTTGAACGTAAAATTATAAACAAACGTAGATGACCCAAAATACTTTACACCCAAAAGCATGGGTTTTCATAACATTTCAAACTGATTGGGAGATGAATATGTTCAAACACATTATTGGAGTTTAAACCAACGCTAATGACGTTGTTTTATTAAACTATATTTATCTTCTTTAGCCTTACTTTGTGGAATTCCATGTTTAATAGCATTAATGTTTTCAATACAGTACAATTACACAATTTTTTGATAACATAAAATTTACACTAGAGAAACAACAAAATAGAGCCATTAATGTCTTGGATTTAAACATAAAAATTAATACACAGAACAAGTTTGAGTTCTCCATATTTAGAAAACCTACGCATACAGACATTACAATTCCAAACTATTTATGTCACCATAGAACACATAAGTTAGCTGCACATAGACCATTAGTACATAGAACAATGTCATTAACATTAAACCAATAAACCAATATCAGTTATAAAACAACTTATACAAGAAAATTGTTACATTTCAAATATAATCGAAACCTTAGTTACAAATCAAGAGGACAAATTATCTTTAAAAATTATTTTCCCGGTTACCACCGAACCGACAGAAAATAAATAGATGTCAATTTCATATTTTAGAAAAGTATCAGAAAAAAGTAGATCGCATATTACAAAAGAGTAAGAAATACAAAGTAGCTTTCAAAACTAATACCAATGTTCTTAAATATTTATTTAATGCTAAAGGTCTAACTAATATTTTGAAGTCGAGTATTTATAAAATGAACTGTACATTCTGTAATTATGTTTACATGGGACAAACACTTAGGAAGTTTGAGATTACAAATATAAACACACAGACAAATCAAATTATGACAAACATTGAATATTAAATAATTATCTTACGACTTCACAAAACAAGATTAAACTTTTACCTTTTTATAATAAAAAAGACAAATTAGATGTTTGGGAAGCATTCGAAATTTATAAACATAAACAGAAATTATCTTTAATGAACGAACAGGTTGATGTTATAGAATCACCTTTAACAGATATTGTAAATGTAGAATTGCAATTTACATCAGGTTTGGTATTTTACCTTACTGATTTATCATTATAGCTACTTGCCTTTATTTTACTTAGTTTGTGTTACCTACCAATTGTAACAATAAGAAAGGATAGTGTTTAAGTTTCCTGTCCCTTTGAATTCATAAAAAATTAATTAAAAATTACAATAATTGTAATTCAAAATAAATAGAAAAATTTGTACATAGTAGTGCGTGCTTGAATAACATTGTCGAAGTGCGTTTATTTATACTTCTTGTATTCAGATATGACTCACTTACTTAATAATTTCTTAGATGTAGAAATTCTAAATATTGTTTTAACGTTTTTTTGCAGATATGTTACAACGCGACTTAGTTGTTTTTGAATAATAATAGATATTCTTCAATAATACTAAAATTTTAAATATATTTCAGATTTATGCATGATATTAAATATCTAAATTTATCACCTACATTCTAATTAAGAAGTGTTGCATATTTAGTTCCTTAACTTTTAGAGCGATTTTGTGTATCTATTGTAGATTGAATTGTTATAAAAGTCATTATTATTGGTATTGCAATAACATCATTTGTCAGTAATGTTAAAACGTATCCAAGAAAAAAAACAATAGTAACCTAATGAATCATATAAAAACATATTTACGTATGTAGGTAATACATATGAGAAGTTGTAATAGATTTGCAATTTATTTTATTATCGTTTCGATCATTTAAATATATTATGTCAGTTGCCTTAAACTTAAAAAAAATCAAATTACCATTCTACAGGTGTCTGCTTACTAGAAACAATTTCCGTATAACCAGTTCCAGATTTTTTAAATACTACAAAACCTATGTACTTTTGGAATTATCAATAATGTGTCGTTATAGACACTTTACAAGCAAACAATTATTTATAAAATTTACTGTTTTTGCTATAATAATTTTTTTAAACATTGCAAATAACAAATGCATAAATTAAAAATGGTATATTGCATATTGTAATAAGATTCATCATTTTGTAGCAAATTTTTATATTGAAGAATTAACTTTACTGTGGATTCTTATCGGCGTCCTTTGAATAACTCGTTATGGTCTCATTAAATAGGAGGCTACCATAAAGTGATTATACAGTAAATGTTTATATTTTTATTTTCTATTAATGAGTTTCATAATATTGTTGTTTCGAGGTTATCAACGTCTGGAAGGAAATTATTTTACACCACGTCGACTATATATCGACACAAAGAACAAGGTACCAACTTTTAATTTTTCGTAGTGCAAATCATCGTAATAAAAAGTGATTTATTTTTATTTTAGTTAAAAAACGGATATCTACCAAATTTAACAGTATTAATATTTTAAACACAATAGAATTCCATAATTACTTTTATACAATTATTTATTTCTCTGCGCGTTTCGATACATGTAATATCATCAAGAGAAAATATGTGTGAAATATGTGTGGTGATGGTGATGCAAGGAGTGGGGGCTAGTCACGTGGTTGGCGGCCATTTTGTGAGCGTGGCTTATCCATCTTGAAGGTCATCTTGTCGTCCATCTTGGCGGCCATTTTGTTGACAATAGCGGGAAATTTGAAATAGTATTCTAATAAGGGGACCCTCGTACCATCTCATAAGACAGCTTTCAGCTGTTGATGTACACTGAAGCTTGAGATCTAGAGTTACCACTTTTAATAGGTAAAATCTACGATGACTTTTCGTTGTTTATCGATCTCTATCACGTTATCGAATTCGACATACACCAGACAGTTAACGATTTCCGCAAAGGCTCGTTCAAATCCGACTTCCAGCCGCAGAGAACCGTTTCTAACTAAATTACAGTGCGCGCTAACGTTTGCAAACAAGTCAGGAGTTAGGTCAAATGCCATTAAACAGTAGCCAATGGGGTATTCGCTTCTCGATATATCGTTACCCTCATTCAAGAAATGAATACCCGTACCATAGATTAAGGTGTGACACGCTATTACATATAAACCATTAACTGTGTTTGTAATGCCTTCAAAGGAATTTGCTGGCTGTCAATATATAACGACATGTAGTTAATATTTCTGTGATTAAAATTGTACGGATTTCAGGCATGATCACTGTTGAAGACTCTATTTGCTACAAACCCTACGATGCCCTACCTACGATCGTTTAGGTAACTGACCCAGCAAACATTATCCAATGATTTTCGCTATATGCCCGCAGATATAATTGACACTTTTACGTCTGTCCTTGCACAAGGTATTTTGCTGCAGTTTTTTCTAAGGCTTTAGCGTGCGCAATTAGAATGGTGGGATTGAGTATCATACGTCTTACCAGACAACTAGCGTCCATAATTTTGGTAATTTGAACCGTGTGCCGACATTAGGCTATAGGTTCAAATCGTACAAGTTTAGCCTTTCTCAACACCGCTTATGAGAAACTTTTCTTGATTAAAAAAATCCGAGTGCACGTCACCAATCATTTTAATCTGCTTGCTGGTCACTGTAATTGCTTGACGTTTTGAGAAACCGTTATACTAATGAGATTGGTTGTCCGTCGATTAAAAAAATTAAAAAAGGAAGCAAAGGCGTATAGTTGTATAAACCATAACATCGAGGCGCCTATGTGTGCTCTGGAAAACGAATTACTATTCCAGGACTGGACGCCGTATACCAACGCCAAAGATGTATGTGGTACAAGGGTCAAGATATTTGAAATTAATCCCCAGTCACAAGAATGTGTTTAGACTTGAATGTACTTATAATCAGTTACCACGGCACGTGTGCAATTATTATGAACAGGGATCCAGCAAAAAACCACGCTAACATTGGACATCAATCTACGTTGACGAGAATGGTAACGGGGAGTATTTTGATTCATTTGGACAACCTCCACTAGGTCACCATTTACGCTTCCTGGCGAAGAATTCTAGATGGTACCATTATAACAAAACGACTCTGCAGGATTACCATCGGGATGTGTGTGGGACTTTATAAGATAATGTTTTTGTATTTCAGATTAAATAATTTACCAATGCTTGATTTTGTAAATAAGTATTTCACTACAAGTTTAATTATAAATGACGAAATAATCAAGTTACTGCATAATGCTTGTTTTTCTACAATTCTACTCTGATAAATAAAAAGAATTTTAGTACTTTAATGGGCCTGTAACGTGCGATTCTAGTTAAAGCTTGTTTCCGATAGAGGAACCTAGATACAGAAAACAAGACGCATGTCTGATATTGATTTGAAAGCAGTTTCTACGAGTAGTCAAGAGTTCAGAATCCGTATGCGGTTATCATGCTATTTCAAATTCTCCACCATAACCGATTCTCAAAACAAAAGTTATATAAAAGATGAAGTGTATTATCAAATTGGAAATAAAAGTCGATTTGTTTGCCTTTCATGTAATCAGCTAATTAGTGGGGTTTTCCAAACACGTAAGACCTATTTGAATAGTGAAAGGTTGTTATTGCGGTTACATAACCGGGGGAAATCGAGAAAATAATAATTACAGTATATTAAAGAATGGGGAAAACCCATCTTGAATTTATTTCTATATTACTTTGCGCGTTGAAAATTGGGCTGTAATTAAAAAATACGTTTTTGTATTTGATTGAGATTCATTTTATTGAGAATGCTTTGATTGATTAATTAATTGATTTGATTGAGGTTGATTAATTGACTTGAATGCTTTGGTTTGACTGATTTGATCCACTACTTTTAGTTATGACTCATAATTAATAAGGGGGACCGATACTATTTCAAATTTTAAGTTTTCCCGCCGAAGGCCCGAGAACAAGTTCCGGCATTCTGTACCTATCTTATAAGATAGTATTAGGGTCCCCTTATTACAATACTATTTAAAATTTCCCGCCATGGCCAGGAACATGGCCGCAAGCCACGCCCACGAAATGGCCGACGAGATGGCGTTTAAGATGGTCGACAAGCCACAGCCACAATATACCCCTACTCCTTAACCTTTACCTCAGCGCCAACAACCATCCTCCCCCTCCTTCTTCCGCCACTTTTAAATATGACGTCTTTATTAGAATGGGCGGACCCATTCTACTCGTGAGACAATTTTTTTGTATCAGAAAAAGATTCAACTTATGCCTTCACAGAGCAACATTAAATTTTTATGGTTTTGTAATAAAAAAGATAAATTAAATGTTTTGGAAGCATTCGAAATTTATAACCTAAACAGAAAGTAACAAGTTATAACCGAGCATGCTGATCTTATAGACTCACCGTAAACAAATATTTTAAATACAGAATTTTAATTTACATCGTTTGCAGTTTTCACGTAACGATTTGTTACAATAACTATTTGTTTGTTATTTTATTCTTGATAATGGTACATGTTGTATTGAAACACGTAGTGAATATAATTATACAAAAGACATTGTGGAATTATATTGTGTTTAAAACATTAGTTCTATTAAATATGGAATTCCACTAAGCCAGGTTAAAGAATATAAATTTAATCTACCCTTGCGATATACCTACAACTGAATAGTTGTTACGCAGTTGTTAGTAAAGAAAGGAGAATGCAAACTATACCAAACTCCAGTCTTTTAAAAGAAAACTTTTGTAATAAAAGCAGTAGATATATATTCTATATATATATATATATATATATATATATATATATATATATATAAATATATATAATGGATTATACTAGAAAAACAATTTAACACAAAATTGGATTTCAGGCTATAACTAGATAAAAATGATAGTTTGTTGCATGTAAATAAGAAATCGCTATGCCTAGCTCAGTTAGCACTTTAAGGGTCGCCAATGCACTAGAATAGTAGATATATACCGGATACGGTTCGTAGCAGTACTGCTAAACTAAATTTTTCTTCGTTATCAAAAATATTTGTAACTTCTGTTACAGCTAAAATCAGTTATGAAATAATAAATATAACAAAGCAATATGAAATATGAAAGTAACAAAATGCTCAATCATTTTTAATCCCCAAATTTGAGTAACATGATGCCTAAATTAAGCGTAAAGGTACAATAATAAAGACCATACACAAATCAATAAAAATCCTAAAAGTGGCTAAAAAAAGTTGTTCGAACAACGAAAATGCAATAAATTAGCTAGACACTGTTTTCCTCTCATTTACGATATAAAAGAATTTAAATTAACCGTTCATATGCATCTGTTGGCAGTTCAACATCCCCTTTTGTGTTCTCCTATGTGTTCCTGGGTGCTTTAGCACCTTCAACTTCCCTTCGCCTGCTCAGGACCACAATTATTAAAAAAACTAGGGGCAAATTTATCGGGTGTTACTAGATGATCAAATGGCCAGAAACCTCAATATCGATGCAAGCTCGTATAGCTCCACGGGGTTCTAAAATAAATTATTGCATAACAAATTGAACACGTCTACTTTCCAAAAACTAGTAAGAGTAGAAATTGTTTATTTATAAATGACACATATCACTACTCTGTAGCAAATAAACTCTTTGTTCCAAAACACCAAACTAAGAGTAAAAACGTACAGATACCACACTTATAGCAATCCACGAAGTAATACTAATGGTATTGGTTACCAAACTTTACTTTGTACTTTATACTTTGTTTCCAGATATACCTTATAATTCAACTTCGTAAATATCATTTATTATTTTTTAATGATGGGTGGCTAAAAGGGAGATGGCATTAAGAATACTTTATCAAAAACGAACACATATCTATTAATAGGATCGTAAACATGTAGTCAACATAAATCCCATTAATATTTCAAGATTTAACAAAATTGTTACAACCAAAGAACGAAAAACGCTATTCTATTTTAGCAGAACGATTTCGTCGAAGCCGGGTATCAATCAATCAGGAAATAACGCGTCTCACAAAAAGCTGCCTTATGTTTTCAATAATTTTACAAAAGTATGCATGTTTATGTTTAACAAATGAAACGAAATGTAACAGTTATATTCCTCATTTTGTGGAAAAAATTGTTCCTATAAACGACGAAAACGTACTGTGGCCAATACTATGAAAATCAAGAATACTGTTTTACGACTAATCGCATTCAAGTAGCTAAAAAAAAAAGAAATTCGTATGCTGTTATAGAGAAGAACTCATTGTTATCAAGAGATATCAAAATTCCTTAGTTTTTTTTTACTTCAAACAAAGATTTATACAAAGAAATTATATCGACTTTTTTTGAACTGCATAAACAATCATTATCTGAAGATCTGTGTCATTGACAGCGTTAACAGGAAAAATTACATAATCAAAAAGCTATTGCTGTACATCATTATTAATAACTATACACGCTGGAACATATGTACTTTCGGTTTTGCTGCGTATTGAAGTTAACATACATAAAAAATGAAGGATTGCGAGCTTGGTAGATCTTTCAATCTTAAGTTTCTTTGCGTCTTATACAGTAGTATTAAAGTTTTAAACAACGATCTGAAGCAATAATGAGTACAAGTTCGATTTGCTATTCAGTAATTTGTTTTTAACAATGCTAATTTTAATGGAAAACATTAGATGGACATGGAACATCTCAAGTTTGTTCATTCATCTTAATTCATCTTATTTCATCTTAATTCATCTTAATTCATCTTAATTCATCTTAATTCATCTTAATTCATCTTAATCCACCTTAATTCATCTTAATTCATCTTAATTCATATTCATTCATCTTTATTCATCTTCATTCATCTTCATTCTTCATTCATCTTCATTCATCTTCATTCAACTTCATTCATCTTAATTCATCTTAATGCATCTTAATTCATCTTAATTCACCTTAATTCATCTTAATTCATCTTAATTCATCTTAATTGACCTTAATTCATCTTAATTCATTTTAAATCATCTTAAATCACCATAAATCATCTTAACTCATCTTAACTCATATTAATTCATCTTAATTCACCTTAATTGATCTTAAGTTATCTTAATTCGTCTTAATTCAACTTAATTTATCTTAATGCACCGTAATTCATTCTAATTCATCCTAAATCACCTTAATGCGTCTTGATTCATCTTAATTCATCTTAGTTCATCTTAGTTAATCTTAGACCATCTCAGTTTATCATAGTTCACCTTAGTTCACCTTAGTTCATCTTATTTCATACTAGTTCATCTTAATTCACCTTAACTCACCTTAATTCGTCTTAATTCATCTTAATTCGTCTTAATTCATCTTAATTCATATTAACTCATCTTAATTCATCTTAATTCATCTTAATTCATCTTAATTCATCTTAATTCATCTTAATTCATATTAATTCATCTTAATTCATCTTAATTCATCATAATTCAACGTAATTAATCGTAATTCATCTTCATTCATCTTAATTCATCTTAATTCATCTTAGTTCATCTTAATTCATCTTAATTCATCTTAGTTCATCTTAATTCATCTTAATTCATCATAATTCATCTTAAATCATCTTAAATCATCTTAAATCATCTTAAATCATCTTAACTCATCTTAACTCATCTTAACTCATATTAATTCATCTTAATTCACTTTAATTAATCTTAAGTTATCTTAATTCGTCTTAATTCAACTTAATTTATTTTAATGCACCGTAATTCATCCTAATTCATCCTAATTCATCCTAAATCACCTTAATGCGTCTTGATTCATCTTAATTCACCTTAGTTCATCTTAGTTCATCTTAGTTCATCTTATTTCATCCTAATTCATCTTTATTCACCTTATTTCACCTTAATTCACCTTAATTCGTCTTAATTCATCTTAATTCATCTTAATTCATCTTAATCCATCTTAATTCATATTAACTCACCTTAATTCATCTAAATTCATTTTAACTCATCTTAATTCATCTTAATTCATCTTAATTTATTTTAATTCATCTTAATTCATCTTAATTCATCTTAATTTATATTAATTCATCTTAATTCATCTTAATTCATCTTCACTCATTTTCACTCATCTTCTCTCGTGTTCATTCATCTTCATTCATCTTAATTCATCTATTTCATCTTCACTCATCTTCACTCATCTTCATTCACCTTCATTCATTTTCATTCATCTTCATTCATCTTCATTAATATTCATTCATCTTCATTCATCTTCATTCATCTTCATTCATATTCATTCATCTTCATTCATCTTCATTCATCTTAATTCATCTTAATGCATCTTAATTCATCTTAATTCACCTTAATTCATCTTAATTCATCTTAATTCATCTTAATTGATCTTAATTCATCTTAATTCATTTTAAATCATCTTAAATCACCATAAATCATCTTAACTCATCTTAACTCATATTAATTCATCTTAATTCACCTTAATTGATCTTAAGTTATCTTAATTCGTCTTAATTCAACTTAATTTATCTTAATGCACCGTAATTCATCTTAATTCATTCTAATTCATCCTAAATCACCTTAATGCGTCTTGATTCATCTTAATTCATCTTAGTTCATCTTAGTTAATCTTAGACCATCTCAGTTTATCATAGTTCACCTTAGTTCACCTTAGTTCACCTTAGTTCATCTTATTTCATCCTAGTTCATCTTAATTCACCTTAACTCACCTTAATTCGTCTTAATTCATCTTAATTCGTCTTAATTCATCTTAATTCATATTAACTCATCTTAATTCATCTTAATTCATCTTAATTCATCTTAATTCATATTAATTCATCTTAATTCATCTTAATTCATCATAATTCAACTTAATTAATCGTAATTCATCTTCATTCATCTTAATTCATCTTAATTCATCTTAGTTCATCTTAATTCATCTTAGTTCATCTTAATTCATCTTAATTCATCATAATTCATTTTAAATCATCTTAAATCATCTTAAATCATCTTAAATCATCTTAACTCATCTTAACTCATCTTAACTCATATTAATTCATCTTAATTCACCTTAATTCATCTTAAGTTATCTTAATTCGTCTTAATTCAACTTAATTTATTTTAATGCACCGTAATTCATCTTAATTCATTCTAATTCATCCTAATTCATCCTAATTCATCCTAAATCACCTTAATGCGTCTTGATTCATCTTAATTCACCTTAGTTCATCTTAGTTCATCTTAGTTCATCTTATTTCATCCTAATTCATCTTTATTCACCTTATTTCACCTTAATTCACCTTAATTCGTCTTAATTCATCTTAATTCATCTTAATTCATCTTAATTCATCTTAATCCATCTTAATTCATATTAACTCACCTTAATTCATCTAAATTCATTTTAACTCATCTTAATTCATCTTAATTTATTTTAATTCATCTTAATTCATCTTAATTCATCTTAATTTATATTAATTCATCTTAATTCATCTTAATTCATCTTCACTCATTTTCACTCATCTTCTCTCATGTTCATTCATCTTCATTCATCTTAATTCATCTATTTCATCTTCACTCATCTTCACTCATCTTCATTCACCTTCATTCATTTTCATTCATCTTCATTCATCTTCATTCATATTCATTCATCTTCATTCATCTTCATTCATCTTCATTCATATTCATTCATCTTCATTCATCTTCATTCATCTTCATTCATCTTCATTCATCTTCATTCATCTTCATTCATCTTAATTCATCTTTATTCATCTTTATTCATCTTTATTCATCTTTATTCATCTTCATTCACCTTCATTCATCTTGATTCATCTTGATTCATCTTGATTCATCTTGATTCATCTTAATTCATCTTAATTCATCTTAGTTCACCTTATTTCATCTTATTTCATCTTAATTCATCTTAATTTATATTAATTCATCTTAATTCATCTTAATTCATCTTAATTCATCTTCACTCATTTTCACTCATCTTCACTCATGTTCATTCATCTTCATTCATCTTAATTCATCTATTTCATCTTTACTCATCTTCACTCATCTTCATTCACCTTCATTCATTTTCATTCATCTTCATTCATCTTCATTCATCTTCATTCATATTCATTCATCTTCATTCATCTTCATTCATCTTCATTCATATTCATTCATCTTCATTCATCTTCATTCATCTTAATTCATCTTAATTCATCTTAATTCATCTTTATTCATCTTTATTCATCTTTATTCATCTTCATTCACCTTCATTCATCTTGATTCATCTTGATTCATCTTAATTCATCTTAATTCATCTTAGTTCACCTTATTTCATCTTAATTCACCTTAATTAATCTTAAATCATTTTAGTTCATCTCAATTCATCTTAATTCGTCTTAATTCATCTTAATTCACCTTAATTCACTTTAATTCATCTTTAATTCAACTTAATCCATCTTAATTCATCTTAAGTTATCTTAATTCGTCTTAATTCATCTTAATTTATCTTAGTGCTTCTTAATTCACCTTAATTCATTTTAATTTATATTAAATACTTGACTATTTACATACTAACAGAAAACAAAATATTGTAAACGACGTCGAAGGGACTTGATTAAAATGTTCCTTCGTTGTCTTGTATAATAACTATAAATTCGTATTAAGTAAGGTGATACCATTTTTACTAATGCGAAGCAATTAAAACTAGGCAAACGGTTCTGATAGACATACCTATGTGTAAGGTGTATTAATTTTGTTTACTTTATTTTATCAAATATAAGTTATTTGTTACACAATGTATAACGACTTTAAATGAAAGGAGAGTAAATATTAGTAGAAGTTTTGGGTAGGTAAACAAACTATCTTTTGTATAAATTCTCGGCAGACATGTTTTTTCGGTGAACACTCCTAAAATTCATTTAATTGTTTGCTTGTAATTATACAGCACTAGAAGATTAATTACAATCGAAGTAAATTAAAACTAAAACCTGTAATAAAACGAACCTCGTTACAACTTGATTTAACTGAACCTAATTAATGCATATCAGTTGAGCGATCGTTTGTAGCTATTTCTAGGTCGTTGTTATGTTTATAACTCCATACGTTTACTATCAACCTATCAACTATAATTTGATAACTTCCCTTTGTAAGAGGGTGTGAAGGCATTAAGAACAAACCATTATACTTAAAGAGAAAGAGTAGGGGAATATTTTCGTTGGTTGACCTGAAAAATATTCTAAAATATACAATAAAGAAAAAAAATTTTTATTTTAAATAAAACGGAAAACACGAGATATTATTGGAAAAGTTGGAAAACGTAAATATACACCTTCTTGTCTTTGTGAATGATTACTTCAAAAGAGTTACTTCTTAAAGCAGCAAAAATTCTGACATAAACCTATCAACTTGTTTTTCTGAAGAACTTAATATCCTTCACTCACTGTTTATGGCTTCCTGTTGTAAGATAAACTTAATTCTCTTTTTTTGGATGAAAATTATGGCTTCTAAAATTATTTAGCAGTAACTTTAATTAAACTCTTAAAAATATTTTTGAGTTTAAATTCCCGTTTCGTTAATGATCAGTATGTGTTACAAATTGCAGTAGTGCGATTCTTTTCCTAAATTAAATAACATCGTTTCAATGGGAATTTAGTTAGAATAGTTTAGCGTAATTGTATCTGTTAATACGTGTTGTTGGTTAAAGTTATTCGTGCATGAGAACATTGTGAATTACTAATTAATTTGTGTAATTAACATTTTTCGGATTGTTTCATTGTTTTCTCATTACAATTCGTGGATTTTTTGTTAATAAACAAAAATCGTTATCTGTTTGTAAAATACGTGCAGAGAAAGTTATTCTAAACTAATAAGGGTAAACAACACAGAATTTATGATGATAAATGTGGTGCTTTAGTTGAACCTACATCACTTTACTAAAGAGTAGCAATTTTTACTAGTACCACTATGTGTCACGTACATAACCATGCAAACATTAGAATAAGATGAACAAGTTTTTTTTTAGAATATCGACACTCTTTTACGACAAAATCATTTTGGGTGATAAAGCATCTGATTTAATTTAAATTGTAAAGAATAAAATGTTCAACAAGATTTACCGTCATCGATGGAACTTATTCGGCTATCTAAAATGACATAATAATAATATAAGAAATACCTTTATTCAAAAAGTATACAAGTACAAATTCGAACCGCAAGGGAAAAGTCACAAACTTTGACAAAACTGTCAATTCTCTGCTTTACCACTCAACCCTTGAGATAATGCAAAATATACAGTGTGTCCAAAATTGGTCTGTGCAGTATTGCTATCTTGGAAACTATAAGAGATCGAAAGACAGTTAAATGGAGCAAGAATTTTGAGCCCACTAAAATGCCATTCTGAAATCAAGGCTATCTCAAATATTTTTCAAAATATTCGAAAAAAACTGAAAATCGACAATTTTTATTTTTAGCTATATCTCTTTTATTTGAACAGATATAACAAAATAAATTACACTTTTACACTTTGCCATTGCCACTTTTTATACCCTATTGATTGGCGACAGAAAAGATTAATCCGACGTTTCGTCGATTAGAGACCAGCATCAACTTTATTTTTTCATATGGGGCGGAAATTAGCTAATGATATAAAATGATTCCTTTTTTTATTCTAAATCCAACGATATATAACACTTAATGATAATTCGACGTTTCGACCTTCATTCTTGACATTTTCAAATATTTCCTTTTTCATGAAACATTCTTGAAAAAAAAAACTACCAAAGCAATTTATTCTGCAAATGTACGTTTATTTCAACCCATAATCATAATAGGACGTTTCGCCTCATCCAAAGCGTCTTCAAGTAATCTCTTATGAACAGTAGCTACCTATTTGTGGATAACTATTTATTACGATATCGAAAAAGCCTTTAAAACCTTGTCTTAAACAATTACAGATAAATAACTCTTTTATTAAGTTTAAATTTAAGTAAACACCTAATAATGCGTTTACTTCAAGTGAAAATATTTAGAAAAATGTGAAAAATCCTATTAAAAAACTTAAAAATTAACTACAGCTAAATAATGAATTCGATCATTGTAAATTTCTGGTAGTAGGCTTTGGCGAGTTTAAAACAATTATTACATAACAATTATGTTATCTGTCAAAAGACTACAATAGTTTCTCACATGTTAATGAACATTGTTTGAAAATGGCGTTAAATTATTCTAACGAAGAAAATTTTGATATATTAGTGTGCTATATCAAAATTGAAAGAAACTCTGCCAGAGCTAGTGATGACTATTTTCAAATGTACCCCGAAAGAAGACAACCTGGCAGAAATCATTTTAATAATGTAGTAAGAAATTTAATAGAATATGGAAGTTTTGAAAAACCACGTTCAAAAAAGTATGCGATCGATAATGAGAATCGCAACGGAAACATTTTGGAATATTTTGACGAAAATCCGAAATCTTCAGAACGAAATTGTGGCACGGAGTTTCATATTCCAAAATCCACTGTACAGAATGCTTTGAAAGTTGTTAAATATCATCCTTATAAGCCAACAAGAAGGTGACTTTGACAGGAGAATCGAGTTTTGTAATTGGTACCATCGTAAATGTCAAGAAAATCCTGATTTTTCTGATAAAGTTATATGGTCACGTTTTACCAACTGTGGAGTGTTCAATAAAAAACATCATCATTACTGGGCCCGTGAAAATCCACATATTTGCGATCCATGCCGACTTTAAGTACGATTTGGTTTTAATGTGTGGTGCGGAATGATCGGTAAGTAATATCTTTGTTTGAGTTAATTGAGTAACATTTAATAAATTAACTACGACTCATTTTTTTAATATTCCCAATTAATTTCAGGAAATCGTTAACAGCGCAACGATACCTTTTAATGTTGCAAAACCAAATCATTCCATCCATTCGTGAAGCTGTTCCCCCTGATGGCTATAATAATTTGTGGTTCCAACAAGACGGATGCCCCGCAGTCCGAGCATTTTTACGGGAGATTTTATGGTGAAACAATAATACCCAACGGTGGTCATGTGCGTTGGCCTGATAGGTCTCCGGACCTTACCCCATTAGACGTTTATTTATGGGGATATGTCAAAAATGAAGGGTATGTATTTGATCCCCTAGAAAATAGACAAGGTCTGGAACATCGAATTATTAATATTATTGAAAATATTAATCGTAATACAATACGTCGAGTAACCAGAACTGTCGCAAGAAAATGTGTAAACTGCATTGAAAAAAATGTTCGACATTTTTAATAATAGTATGTAGAACTAATGCCGGTTTTATAATTATCCTGTAAAATACATTTAATGTTAATACAAAGCACTATAAAAATTATTTGATATTGTAGCGTTGTAAAATGTATGATTCATTGCTAAAAAAGTTTTTTAATTACTTTTTAGTCATAATTTTATGGTTTAAATGAGTAACATTTAACATACCCTAATAACTACTATGTGATTTTTGAATATTCCCCATTATTTTCACTCCTTTGCTTGAGCAATTTATTTATGAATACCAAGTAAACATTTCAGTATTTTTAAGATAAGTTTTGGAAAGGCTTTTTCGATATCGTAATAAATAGTTATCTACGAATAGGTAGCTACTGTTCATAAGAGATTACGTGATGATGCAATAATTGTTTTAAACTCATCAAAGCCTACTACCAGAAATTTACTATAATCGAATTCATTATTTAGTTGTAGTTAGTTTATAAGTACTTATCTTTTTTGGGTTTCTTTAATGGTGTATTTTAAATTATACAATCGAAACGTTTCGATAACACTTACAGTTATCTTCTGTAAAATTATATTTCAGTTAAGAATAACTAGGTCATTAAAAATTAAATATTGTTAAACTGCCTTAAAGATGACAAATCAGAACACTCTCTACGGCGAAAGCTAACAATGAAATTTGTCAGCCAAAAAACACATTTAACAAAATTTAATCAAGTTATGATGTAAGTGTAAAGTTGTGAAAAACTTCAATTTGAAAATGATAGAAGCATTCACAAATTTAAACATCACATCCAATAAAATAATCCGTAGCTAAAAATAAAAATTGTCGATTTTCAGTTTTTTTCGAATATTTAAATATTTGAAATAGCCTTGATTTCAGAACGGCATTTTAGTGGGCTCAAAATTCTCTAAAGCTTTCTCCATTTACCCGTCTTTCGATCTCTTATAGTTTCCAAGATAGCAACACTACACAGGCCAATTTTAGACACACTGTATAAATACAATTGTAACACATGTCTGAAGGTAAACAAGTCCATGTAATTTCTTTAATTATTATGAAAAAATCCATTTAAATGTTGCTTGTGCAAAAAATAGCACAATAGTTGTTTTTTAAATGCTAAAGACCCAGATGTTTTTTAAAAAGAGGAATTGAACTACACACATTAACAACATAAAATGAAAAGTGGCGTTCAAATAAAAAAGTGGAGTAATTCTTTAAATCTTAAACTTAAATTATGCACAGTTCTTCGAAATGTATTTTTTAAAAATAAATATGGTGGAGTTTTAGAAATAATGATTTCATTAAAGAACCACGCGGTATGTAAAAGCCTTCGATTTTCCTTATTTACCGATTTAATGTGAAAGGGTTTATGGCAAACCTTGATAAATCGCCTAACACCATATAGGAACCGCAAGCAAGAAATCTGACATTTTTTAATTTATCTACCGCCATAATGAGTAATGCAAGGCCTATAAACGCAATAATCAAATTTAGAAAGAACTAAAGAATCACAGAGCTGTTAGTTGAAAAATTTGAAATACTGGAACTATGGCAGGACCTGTAAAAAACAAAATATACCCATATACCACACAAAAATTAAAAAACACCGAAAGCGTTTCAATAGCTACGCTATCATCATCATAGGTCGACTAGGACGAATTAAAGAAATTTCTATTATATTGAACTTATTCACTTACAGAAGATAAAATTTTAATCTATTTTGGCGTTTGTTCATTGTTTCCCAGCGTTGTGATAGATCAAACTTTAGTTTATTTAGAAGATGTTTTGAGACAAAATCATTTGGAAGATGTTTGCGCCCACGACTTGCGCCTTAACTCTAGACCACCAACATTTCACTTTGCTTTATTTATTTAATAGTTGTAGCCAGAATATATCGAATTCCCGGGTATCCGCTCTAGTTGTTAAAATTGTTTTTTATAGTGACAAGTAACGCTGTCATTTCCTCAATTATCTGTATTCAAATAAGTTTATTATAAATAAAAAAACAGTGACATGCAAACTAAATCGCCACAGTAACCTTTCATCTAAATCTTATACATAAATATTGGCCCTTCGAGGCGGATTAATTGAAATTGAACCAGTGGAGGTAAAGATAGTGATTGGTTGATAGTAGAAGTAGGGCACCATTCCCTCCACTTTTTTTACGTCACAAGCCCCCCCCCCCAGGACACCTTCCCCTCCACTTTTTTATACGCCCACGTGGGAGGCGTATATTTGAAGGGCGGGGCCGGCTTCTTTTCGAAGGCCATTTTCAACCCTTGGGCGGAGTTGAGCCCATAATTTGGTTGTATTAGGAGCCTTTTGGCTGTATACCCCATGGAGGCAATTGCGCACACATGCAGCGTTCTATTGGAAGATGTAAGGTTAGGCCACGTCCCGCTTTTAGCTGATTGGTCGTACGTGCACCCGGACCCTGGCTTGATTGGTCATTAGTCCCACTACTCAGCCGCTGTGCTTTGATTGGAGGACTAAGTCTTTGCATTCTGATTGGTTATGGCGGGAAATTTGAAAATGTTTTTTAGTAATAAAGAGGTTCTTGTAAGATAGGTTTAGGAACTATCACTGGGACCTGGTCCTGCACGGGAAATCTAAAACTGTTTTTAGTAATAAAGGGGTTCTTGTAAGACACGTGTAGATCTTCAAAACTTGTTCTCGAGCCTTCGCCCCCTGTCGCGGCCCCCTGGTTGGTAATGGTATGGGGCCCTAACCTTATATATAAGTGCAGAAACTAGCTCTTGAGCCTTGGATCCTATCGTGGCCCCCTTGGTGCAATTGTATGTAGGTTCTAACTTAATCAGTTGTAGGCCTTCGCCCCGTCATAAAAGATTTGTATTCTAATAAGGTGGCGCTAGCCTTGTAAGACAGGACTTGTATCAGGGTCTGCGCCCTGGTCGCTTTGAGTTAAAATTGATTTTAGCGCCATCTAGTGGCGTATAGACTAATGAACATTTTCTATAATAGAAGTTGATCATGCACACCTCTCTCTTGCTCTATCTCGTTTCTCTATCCCCTCCCTTCCTTTCGGCTCTTTCTCACACACAAACAAATCAGTTAATTAATTAATCAATCAATCTCAAACAAATCATGCTCGATCAAATCACCCAGATCAATCTCAATTAATCAACCGAAATTATGCCTTACAGTTTGCGGAAACCAGATTACAGTTCAAAACTAAATACATTAAAGTCTAATTAAATATGACGTGAAATAATAAATAATTTCTACCCTAATGCAATGATGCAATGATATATATATATATATATATATATATATATATATATATATATATATATATATATATATATATATATATATATATATATATTGCAGATTCTCTCTTCCTAAACAGGCACCACCTATACATTCGGAAAATTATGTCTGATTTATTTGCATGTTCAATTACATACACGCAAAGTTGTTTCATAGAAACGTGTTCATTAACAGTTATAAAACCTCATTAAAAACACTGGAAAGTAATAATTACTTATATATAAAACATAGAGTTAAATTAAGTTAACATGTTTTTAAGAATATCAAACTGATAATGGAAATAAGCAAAAAGTTTTAAAGGTTTTATTATTATACGCGAATTAACAATAACTACAAGTTTAAAATCCACGAATACGTACCACCTATTTGTAGACCTCATCTTATGACGCCATCCTATAAGAGTAATAATACACTTTAATAGATATTTATGCATTAAGGGCATAATCAGAAGATTATGGCTCGAGGGAATGTTAAAAGCCCGACGCGAAGCGGAGGGGTTTTATATTCCTGAGAGCCGTAATCTACAATTATGCCCGTGGTACATACAATATTTTATTTTATTTTGCACCATGAAACTGGAATAAAATTTTAAAAAGATTCAGTATTTTCGGCAAGTTTTTAAATGCAAATGCAGTGAAATAAAGTCGACAGTAATTTGTTGTTACTAAGATACTGTGATATTGCTAAATTGTTGCTAAGGTACTGTTTGTTTGTAAATAATTTGCATTCTAAAATGGAAGGTGAAAACGCAAAGACTAATTTGTTGTTACTAAGATACTGTGATATTGCTATTAATATTATTATTGTTAAATTAATAAAGGTTGTATAGTAAGTTTGTTGTTTCAATAACTCATTCAACTTACGTGAAATATCATGTCATAGGTCAGCTGTCATGCTGCTTAGCAACAATGACATTTCCGTGCTATAAAGACCACATTATGCCCGCATTTGGAGGCGTATAAAGAACATTATGGTGGCAAAATAAAATAAAAATCTTTATCGACATTTTTGTTAGCAATATCAAGTAAAAAGCATATATATTAAAAATAATACGTTTACCTTAGAAGTGTTTTTTCTTTCAGTTGTTCTAATAATAACCATATGTTGAACTGAAATATTTTTTATACAACGTATCCACATGTAGTCTCACTAAACACGTTTTATGAATGGTTGAGTATAAACTGGCTATTGCATTCCGATCAATAACTAATTTAGAAAGTAATTCAGAAAACCTGATTACTGCTACTGGAATTCAGCATTTATATTGTACTTTACATTCAATATGCTTACAAATATTTTAAAAATTTTGCTACTGAAAAATTACTTTTAAATAATTTGAACCTTGAGATTACATAAACTATTGTTATGGAATGCATTATAAATATTTACAAAATATTTTTTTGCCACCGCAAATTACATTAAGGTCTAAAAATTATTAGGCCAAATAATAAAAATTTCTACCCGATGCTTTTACCGCTAGACGAACGAGTTGAAGATATTCGCATCTTACTAAGTCAGTTCGTAGATCTGCAAACCGAATTGAAGATTCCGCTGATGACTTTTCCGCAGAGTAAGAATACGCTCAAGAATTAGAGAATTAATATTAGAGTGTGTATTATTGATCTATGTCGTTTAAAAAAAAAGGTAGCTTTTACTCGCTAATTCTATTGCCGAGATGCAAAGTGTTGCAACTTGAAACATAATTAACCCCAACTCATTCACTCAGCTTGTAAAATTGATAACAATTGATTTGTCCCCCTTTACGGGAAATTCTGAAGATTGATTGAACTTCAAAGATTTGTTCATCAGTCTCATTCATAGCAAAGGTCAGCTCTCTGACGTTCACAAGTTCCATTATCTACGCGCATCCATTAAAGGCAAGGCTGCCGAAGCAACCAAAAACTTGAATCTATCCGCCTCGAATTACGTTTAGCTTGGGAGAATCTAAAGGATAGATACAATAATAAAAAAATCTTAGTTCATAATCATCTTAAGTCATTGTTCAACATTGAAAGTTGTCTTTTTCTAAACTTAGACAATTAATGATTGTGTGGAGAAAAATCTACGTTCACTGAATACAATCATATCCAAAGAGTATCTTTGGGAAGACTTGCTCATTAGTTAATTAGTTCAAAATTAGATGCTCCCACGTTGCAAGAGTTTGAGAACTCCCTTGATTTAAAGACCCTACCTTCCTTTGATAAGCTGTTAGAATTCTTAAAGAAAGAGTTGTTGCAATCTTGGAAGCTCTGGAGCAAAAACACGTAATATTGATCGTCAAGGTTCAAGGACATTCGTGTCGACTACACCTGCATACTCCTTATGCAGTAATTCTCGTGCGTTATATCCTTGTGACTAATTTAAACGTTTAGGAACAATGAAACGCTTAGCTAAGGTAAAGCAGTTAAGATTATGTTTTAATTGCCTTTCCAAAGGTTATTCGATAAAGTATTGTAAATTAAAAGTTGTTTGTAACCGCTGCAGGTCAAGGTATCATACCTTGCTGCATTTGCCAAGCGAGTCGAAGCCATTTCCTCCTACTTCGGAATCAGCTTCTGCTGAAGGTGCGACTGAAGCAAACGTGTCCCTGTCATCATTTGAAAGTACTGAATATAAAATTTTACTCTCCACTGCATTAGTGAAGGTACTGGGTGCAGATGGTAAATACTACAACGGTCGCGGCACTCTTGCACTCTAGTAGTATGTCTTCATTCATAACTTCCGAAGTGTGTAGAACGCTTAAGATTGGACTAACACCCACTAATATATGTGTTTATGGCAATGCAAACTCAGCTGCTAGTATCAAATCTCGCTATCTCATCAGTATCCGCTCCAATCTAACTAGTTACCAGATGTAAACTAGTTGTTATGTAATTCCTGGCATTTCAGGTACCATTTGAGAGACTAATTTTGATTTTGATAGTTGGAATATCCCAACGGACATTACTCTTGCCGATCCTGATTTTGATCAACAAGGTGTTAGGAACAAATTGTTTTTGGCAAATTCTTAGTGATGGAACAATTTCTCTGGGTCCAAGGAAACCCATATTCCATAACACAAAGCTTGGTTGGATAGTCTCAGGTGCTATGGCACTTGTTTCTTATGAGTGTAAAATTAGTTGCAATCTGTCAACTACTCAATACCTACATGATCAGTTACGTCGATTTTGGGAATTAGAAGAGGTTTCCTCAAGTAAAGTAATGTCAAAAAATGAATTAGAATGCGTATCTCATTTTGTAAAAACATTTAGGCGTAATCCCGATGGTCGATTTGTGGTCTCGCTCCCGCTTAAAGATTCTCCTAGTCTTCTAGGTGATTCTTTGGAACAAGCCAAAAGGCGTTTTTTTTTAATCTAGAAGAACGATTTAAGCGCAACGCCATGTCCGAGTATGAACAATTGGAACACATGTCTCTTGTGACCCATGAAAGTAATCAAACAGTTTTCTATCTACCCCATCACGGAGTAGCCAAGAAAGACAGTTTAACTACAAAATTGAGGGTAGTGTTTGATGGTAGTACTTGTAGTTCTACTGGGGTTTCAGTTAATGATATTCAGCACGTTGGTCCCGTATTACAGTAAGATTTTCTATCGATACTTTCGCGATTCAGGCAACATGTTTTTGCATATTCGGCGGACTTGGAAAAAATGTATCGCCAAGTATTGGTTACCGCAGAAAATAGAGATCTTCGAAGAACTATTTGGGTCCGAGATTCAATTGATCCGATCCTTATATATCAGTTATCTGCCAAACACTACCTACGTCGCGTGTTAGGTAATAGAAAATTAACCTTTGAAGAGTTCTATACTTTATTGGTGCAAATTGAAGGCATGCTAAATTCTCGTCCTTTAACGCCGATATCCTCGGACTCCGAAGATTTGGTGCCCTTAACCACAGGGCATTTTTTGATCGGAAGAAGTGTCAGCTCTATTCCTGATTCTGACGTCACTAGTTCGCCAGTATCAAGGTTATCTAGATATGAATACATACAACAGCTCACGTAGCCCTTTTGGAAAAGATGGAGTCGTGAATATGTAAACCAGCTCCAGCAAAGGACTAAATGCCGTAAAAACTATGGTATATAAAAAAACAATGTTTTAGTGTTAATTAAAGATGATCAATCGCCCCAGTTAAATGGAAATTAGGCCGAATTATTAGGTTATATCTTGGAAAGGATGGTGTTTCACGTGAGGCAGACACTCGTACAGCTAATGGGAACTTGCGAAGAAGCCTCTCCCATATTTGTCCATTGCAGATAGACTCCAAAAATTTAGAAAATATGGAAGTATGAAGTGTTTAGCTTAATTTGTGTAAAACTTAATTTTTGTATTTATACTTGAACGATTTTTATTTTAATAATTATTTAATAATTAATAATTATTTTAGTATTAATCATCTTTGAAAGCTACTCGTATACCTTTCAAGGCGGGGGTTACGTTCGCGCCCACGACTTGCGCCTTTAATTTAGACCACCAATATTTCACTTTGATCTATTTATTTATTAGATGTAGTTAGGATACATTGGTTTCCCGGGTATCCGCTCTAGTTGTTAAAAAGAAATTGTTTTTGTAGTGAGTAACGCTGTCATTTCCTCAATTATCTATATTAAAGTAAGTTTATTATAAATCAAAATACAATGCCAATTAAATCGTCACAGTTTACCTTTTAGCTAAATCTCATACAGACGATGCAGAAGTAGAATTTCATAAATTAACATAGTTTTGTATGAAACATGTTTTTCATAATTAACCATCAAATTTTCAAACAAGAACATGGTACAATAATGGGGAATAACTTATCTCCGATTATGACCAATCTATTCATCGATAAATTTGAAACAGCCTTAAAACGTGATTTGGCTTATTTTTCTAGAATTTGGGTTACGTACGTGGATGATGTGTTTGCCATCCTTAATACTAAAATTGGTAGTGTTGGGAACTTTGTAGAAACTTTAAATTCTAAATTTACGACAATAAAATTTACCAACGAGATAGAGGAAAATGACTGTCTCCCGATTCCTGATACTCTAGTAACAAGAAATGGTAGTAAACTAGACATAAATATTTCCACTCGCTGTAGGCACAATAAACTCGCGGCTTTTAATTTTTTTGTTCATAGGTTGCTTAATTTTTCCTGTTCAGTTCATAGTTATAATCTTATAGTAAAGACATGCACATAGGATGAGGGTTAAGAATGTAACTACATTAGGTAACGACAGAGAACAAATGGAAACAAAGCATGTAAAATTACCAAACTATCCTGCTTATACAAAATGTTGATCTGAATTTTTTCCAAAGTTAATTTGAAAATAGTCACTACTTCAGGTAATAGTTTGTAAAGTCTTTTAGACAATCAAAAAGATCAAATGGATAAGCAGGATAGGTCGGGAATTTATAAAATTAATTAAAAAAATTGTAAACAAGTATATGTAGGGCAAACTAAACGACCTACCAAAATTCGCTTTAAAGAACTTTATTGCTATGAAAGTAGTTTATCAAAAACAAACAAATTCTAATGAACAATGACGATCAAGGACCTTTATGCTACTCAGAACTCATTAAACTTACAGAACTTGCAATTTAACTTTCACCAGCGTTACTCGATGATGTTATATATTATAAATTTCTTTACTTCGTCCCAGTCTTTAATTTTTGTGTAGTACGTGGGTGTATTTTGTTTGTTACAGAGCCGTTACTTGGTTTCTCGCATGAGTATGTATGTATGAGGGTATAGGAGTTTAGATTCATATATCCTGAACAACTAGTTTTGTTAATGTATATAGTAAACATCAAGGCAGAGTCCACAAATTACTTCATATACCGGCTTTATTACATTTCTCATTACTGTTAGGTGTATATTATCTTTTCGAAATTTCTTAGACCAAAAATAATTAAGGATTGTCTTGGTTGGATTGATTGTCAGATCACGGCTAAAAGATAAATTACATAAATCGTCAATGTTTGAATTTACTAATAGAGTCTTGAAGTTTAAAATAATTAAGCGAGAGGTATAGAGAACATGTCCGAAAATGGAATCTTGTGGGACACCAACTTTTCTAAACGTTTCAACAAGTAATTCTTCACCACTAAACAAGCACAGTCACTAAAGTCAATGTGTTTTAATATTACCTTTGTAAAATCTAATTATACCAACACTGTTAGTTTATTATTACCTCAAACATCTAAATCATCGTCTGTAATGAATGTTAGCGCAGAATTACTGCTAAATCTAAGACGATATCCAGGTTGGTTATGCAGAAGAGTATTACATGTATGAAGGTTTTCTTTAAATTGCTGACTTACGATTTTATCAAGAACTTTTACCACACTTATGGGAGTACACTTATGAGTCTTAAATGGTTTAATGCAGGCAGTGAACTTTTTAAGGAATTGGATAAACATTTGCTTTTTTCAAATAGATGGGAACACCGAATCTTGAATACAAAAACTTCAAATTCGTGTTTAATGAAAAAGGATAACATATTCGCACTTATATTATTAATTCCAGCATCATTAGAACGAATGCCTGAAATTGCATTAAGAGCGTCAGTAGATGTTATTAACGTAAACACAAACTCTATTTCCTAGTGTTCGAATAAGAGTTTTGAAAAAGAACCTAAGATTCTATAAAATGATTATTATTAATATAGTTTACAGCATTTAGTTCTTCCGACAATTTAATCATAGGTTAGTTCTCATCACTCCTAGTTTACGCAACATATTCCTAGTCTTGGTAGGACATTTTTAATTGGCTACGTGTCGTATCGAAAATGTTGTAAGATTACGAGGCATTTTATGTTAATCTTTGTAGGAACCAAATTTTATGCGCCGATATGGTTTTAAAGCAAAATTAATTAAAATGGTATTATATTATAATCTGAGATTTCATAAAAAAAAGGACGTAGGGTAGGGTGTAGCAGATTTGGCGGTGGGGCACTTTTGGACAATTCAAATTTGACTCCACTGACATCTGTAAGAAGTTACTGTTACTGGTAGACTGTTGTTGTGTATGTGCCGTGCCATATTCAAGTGACATTGATCTTGTTTTTCGCGGTAATTTAAAGAAAAATATAAATAATAAGAGTAAGTATCAGCCTTTTATTTACACGCCTTATGAAAACCCAACCTCTTTAAGTACGTAGTTTTGATAGTTGCCGAATTTTATACATTTTATCAAAAAGAGCTCATGGGGCAGGTTTGAATTGACCCAAATATGCCCCATTATGTATATTTGTCTTACATTGTGTAGAACTAAATGGGTTTCTGCCAGATAATATTGTAAATTTATAAACATAGGTAGCTAATTGAAATACATAATATCTACAGAACTATCCAAATGTTTATAGTTTTTTAGAAACGATAACATGGTACGTGTGCAAAACAAATAAGGCGAGTATTTCACAAGAAGTCTTGAGTAATGCTATAAAAGAAGTTATAAGTTATAACAGAAGAATTAGAGAAATGTACAGTATAAACAAGCCTACTCTTCACTTCCATAACAAAAAGAAGAGGAGTGCAAAGGACCGGACTCGGGAAATACCAGTGTTGATGATACGGAAAAAATACATAACTCCCCATCTGCTTCAAAATATGCTTTTCAACAAGTGTTTAGTGATACGGAAGAATTACAGCCAGAAAGCTATCGGACTAACATATAAGCATGCTACGGCATTAGCTTTTCAATACGCGAAAAAATTAAGTAAGAAATATCCGGCTCTTTGGGATGACAGTCAGGTGGCAGGAATTGCATGGATCGGGTGCTTCATGAAACGTCATCCCAGGTTATCTCACAGAAAACTTGAAAATGTTAGCATTACAGGAATTTCTGGTTTTAAGCAAACAAACGTTGAAGCCTTCCACAATTATATTATGTCAAAACATGGCTTCTCACTGGACAGAATCGTAAACTGCAGATGAAACGGGTATTTATTTCTACGGTGATCTAGGCGCCAAGAATCATAGAAAAAACAGGCAAGAAGCAAGTCTGTCAAACTGTCAGAAAGAGGAACATTCATAACTTTTTGCGGAATTATTTTATATGGCAGTGGTTATGCAACAAAATCCGGATAGATGTCAATAGAAATGTTCGTCAAGTTATTGCAACACATTCACAAACATGAGTAACTCTCGGGAAAACTCTGTTCTCTTGCGTTTGGACAACCATGAAACTCACGTTTCACTTGATGTGATTAATTATTGCAGAGATAACCTTACTGCGCCCACAGAATGCAGCCGCTGGATGTTGTGGTCTATGGTCCGTTTAAAGCCAGATTTTGTCGAATCCCGGGAAAGCGACCACAATATACGATGTCGTTGGTGTGCTGAGCTATGGACAACCTTCCACCAGCGCACATGTGCAGAGTAACTGCGAGCTACCAGCAGCTTCAGAAGAAAAGAATTACCTTGTCAATCTAAATATTAGCCAGACTTCTAATCTAGATCTTACCAAAAGTTCTGAAAATTTAAACTTGGAGAAGCTTGCCACAGTAAAATTTCTTCTTTACTCTAGAACCAAAGCAGAGCAATAGACGTGCCAGAAAATAAGGATGATTCTGTATCTATACAAATACACCAGAGAAGGAGAAACACGAAAAGCGAGTCAAAACTGTAAAAAGAAAAATATACGAAAGTGAATACCCAAAAAATTTTTCAAAGAAACCAAAGAAAAATCCAAAGAAGTCACCCTACTCAAATTCTTCATCAGAGTCTGATTTGAAAGCTACCAACGCTGTTGATAAAAAAAGAATTAACCGTTTAGACGACGAACCAAGAAGGTTTTTCACTTTGTGAGCCATGTAGAGGAGCTTATAGGTGATTACGATGAACTAAATAGTAAAGTTTTTACGACTGAAACCAAACCAAGGATGTTATTACACTATTGAGGATGATTTCAGTACTATAACTAGAGCTGCCATCGTGGCAAAACTTCCTCTACCACAAGAAAGCAATGGAACATCCAGACAAGCGTCTTACATTAAATTCCAATTTTCATTTTTTCAATACGACATACAATAATATGCTATTTTGACAATTAGATAATAACAAATACTAAATGCTTCTCTCTGATAAATGGGTATTCATCAACAGCAAAATTCATTCCATAGCTGGGACCCGATTAATTAGCATCAATAATTTGGGTCCAGGTAATTAATACAATTTGAAAAAGAATACTTCACGTTTTAACGATGTTGCACGCATGCAAGTCGAAGTGGTGTGACGACAATGACTGCACAACATGAGTGTTGACAGAACAAGATGCAGCCAGACGTCTCCCCGTTAGTGGTGTTCCCACTAACGGTTCCGGCGACGACCAACACCTACCCACCCCGATCCAGCCTCAAGACCCCTGACAAGGATACACCAGCCCCGACGTGGTCAACTTCAAGACGAAGAAGAAGAAACCGAATAACGCGCCGAATTTTTGCCTGCGTACCGCACACCCGACTGACAACGTATTCTAGACACTGGAGGACATTACGGATAGCCTTGCAGCCAGAGACTAGACGACGACGGGAACATGCTAGGGAGAAACTGCTGTCGATAATAGCAGGAGAACTGGGTCGCTTTCTCCCGACATCTCGGCGGACAAAAGATGGACTTCACGAAGACCAAGGTTACCTATGTGGAAATGCGGATATTTTGCCACATCCAAGGATAGGGTGGAACTGGTGGAACTATCACGCAAAGTGTGACAACTTGGCTAAGGTGGTTATACGTGGCGTGCGCGTAGAGCTTTCCGAGGCTGAGCTGAGAGTTAACAGTAAAAGGGATTAAAGTTCTTTCTTGTTTTAGGATGAAGCAACGAGGACGCCCGATTTCCCTTGTGTTGGTGCAGCTACAAACAAAAGAGCATAACAAGAAGATCAGAGAGGTGGAGTGCGTTGCCCGCCTCCGAGAGACCATCGAGGAATTGCGGAAGAAAACTAACATTGAGCAGTGTCGCTGTTGTCAGAAACTCTGCCACGTACAGCATTGCTGTAGTGCTGCGGCACGCTGTGTCAAGTGCGCCGAAAATCACCACACCAGTGAATGCACGGAACCCGCAGTGGACCGGAAATAGTGTGTTAACTATGGTGGGGACCACAGTGCGAGCTTCAGGAGATGCCCAAAGTTCGTTCACCTCCACCGTCGAAGAAGATGGCACTGTCGTCTGCGGCACCTTGTTCATGTCAAGTGTGGATGCATTTTTTTTAATATTAGTGTATTTAGATATCATATGTAGGCTTTTAAGTTAATGTTCAATTACCGTGATTTTTATTTTTAAGTTTTTTTCCCAGTTTCGTTAAAAGGAATTAAATTTCATTATGGTAGAAGAGAGTTTTAAGAGAAGCATGTGTCGGCTTAAATTTATTTTTTTACTAGGCTGTGAACAGAACAGGTCGGAAGCTTGGGGGCGAGTGATGTAGTTGTAGGCGCGCATGACTTAAACTTTTATTTTTGTAAAAAGGGATGATTTCACCCCCGGTACATATATGTACCATTAGGGATTTTGTGTACAAATATGTACCAACAGGTTCCGAAACTAACATAGCTTCAAAAATAATATTCGTTTATTTGTCAAAAATAATGATCCTTAGTTTTTGGATTATGCTTCCCCATAAAATCGTCACTATCATCGGATGCTTCATCTTCACTAGGTTCATAATTATCACTAGAACCCGAGAAAAATGGCTATGAATCTGTAAGGTATTCGGCCATCTAAGCAAACTCTTTTTCGGACAAAGGACGTCTACTCACCTTTTTCTGAAACGAAGGAAAAAGGTACGTTACAAACCTGCCGGTACTTATTGGTACCACTAGTCCGGTGTAGAAATTACTGGTTGGTACGGTTGCGGCCACAGAAGAGTTACCACTTACATTTATCTAGCAATCATTTTTTTAAATTTTTGAATACAGTAAAAGGACTTTTTATGTCAATATGACGTTCATTTACAGTGGCGTACCATAATGCAAGTATTTGAAAATGCTTCATAATTTAAAAAGTGCCTATGGTGAAAGCACCTTTATTTTATTTTCAAGTTCGTACGCCAATGATTTTCTATTGAATTACAATAGAAAAATGATAGTGGTGACTTTTTCCCTGGACGCAATTGTACATATACTTTTATAAACAAGTATTAATAACAATTATTATATACCTGAGTGACCACACCTTTCTGCAAAGATTATGTCGCAAAATAATCAAAAACTAGCTCAAAAATTCCTTCAGATCTAACATAACATGCAGAACATCGAGCACATGTGTTTGTTTTTAACGCCATAACCTCAAATTTCAACATGTGGACGTATGTCCAACGGCGGCAGTTTCAAATACCGGTAAACTTTCTGCTTGGCTAGAATGAGGAAAATGCAAAATCTGTGATACATATGTGTACCGTTCGGACCGAAAGGGTTAAGCGGATTGAAATAAGTTGTGACGTGTAGTACTCAATTGTACACATAGCCTGTTCAAAGATGAACAATAAAGTGCTGTAAATAAAGTTTTTAATACATTTTGTGTATATAACTGACAGACTTTCGTGTGAATAAGTTAATGATTGTGTTTATAAACCCAGGTGAAGTTAAAAAGGACGCCTGGATTAGATTTAAACATTTCGCTGTTTATTGTAAAACTAAAAATTAAAAAAATTTGTTCACTGAGGGTTCCGTTAAGAAGAAGAATTAATTAAAGATTTGACTGGTATTTTCCGATTAATTAACGAAGGGTCAAATTGCCTTTACCGGAAAGAAAAAGTTAGACTGAAAATCTGTGGAAATTTAAGGTTATTACTTTTGTGTTTTTGTAATTCCATCTAAAACGCACGCTTTCTGTTGTTTTTTATTACTATATAGATGCCCCTCAGACTAACGTATCTATTACCAAAGTGCGTCTATTCCGTCTTTGTGATCTTACGCTATTGTGTATTATTGTTTTTTTTGCATTGTGCACTGGTGTTTAGATTGTAAAATTTGTCAAATTTGCTTTCTATGCGCTCAATGATGAAAGGGCTAATTGAAAATTAAGCTGTAGGACGTTTATTATTCAAATTTTAAGCAAGAAGGATTGCGCATTACCTCCCGTCGGAACCAAATTTATTTGGTTGTTTTTTCTTAATAATTGTACATTATACTCAGTGATTATTATTATTTTTATTATTACAATATATAGTATTAATGAACGTTAAGCGTATTACTTCATTGATGTATGTAACATTATACGTGATTTTCGCCCTACCTCACAGTGTTATCATTATTTACGGTTTATAAAAATAAGTAGATCACGTTGTAGTTGGTAATTATTTTAATGGAAATTTTTCGAATTTGACGGCCTTGTAGTGAAAATGTTTTCATTACCGCTGTTTATGATTTTGACGAAAGCTTTCACCGCTGATCAATTAGTGAGAGATTTATTTCACCGCTTGTTTTTTGCTATCTTTTATTAATGTTAAGATTTTTGAAAATAGAATTTCTTTGGTAAAGTTAACATAAAGTAAAATTTGAGTAAGTAATTTTGACGACCTTTACAATTAGTCTAGCCGCACGCTATTTTGTATTGATTGCGTGCGAATATTTTGACGCTTTTGCAAAGCGCAGGTACAGGTACAGTAGTTTTTTGCTGATTTATCTGGATTACGCTATGGAAGGTAAACAATTTTTTTGTTTCTAACATTGCTGTGGGCCATTGAGCTTTCGGCATATAACCCCTTATTTGTTACACATGTTTCTATTGCTATTTCCATCCGTAACCTTCAACCCGAAGGCGTCAGTTACATGCGAGCGACGACAGGCTAAGTCGAAAATGCGGAAGTACTGCTGTCGATACCCCGCCTGTTCCACCCGCCTTAGGGTTCCACTCTGTCTTAGGCTTCTTGTCATGCAAGGTGACAGCGGCGTTAGCTCAGGCAAGAACTGCGATTGATCCGTGGGGAGGCGGTTGCCCTTTTCGGGTAATCATATGAAGGTCCGATGCGAAGAGTCGTGCCTTAGGATAAGTATTCAGTATCGATTTTAATTTATTTCTTCATGTTGTGTTAATATCAACAATACTTATTCACACAACTGATACTTGTTTCCCTTTATTTCAAATACGCGGGGTATTAACATCAACCATACCAACCGAAGCGACAACAGGACAGCCCACGTGGATACCCACAAAACATAACACTATGATGTCAACAGGTATACCACAACACCACGCCAACAATAAACTATGCATTCCACGCGCTGAAGAGACGAAGACTCCTGAGCAGCACACCACAATACACCGTTCTATGTTAAGTATTGTAAATAGCACCCGGTTAAAGCTCCCCCAACCTATTATGTGAAGCAACATTAAAATATTACTACTGATTCATGAGTTTCCACACAAAAACGCCAATTAATGTTTTTAGGTTTTTGGGTTGAAACTCATGAATCAGTAGTAATATTTTAACGTTATTGATGTTCTTGAAACCAGCTTTAAATGAAGTGTCATATGATCCCATTTAAAATTATTTTACAAAATGGCGGCTATTCGCCATTTGTAATGACTACGTCACTGAATACCATCAAAAGCGTTGTACTTGTGACTTGGTCCGGTTTTCAAAAATTTTATTAATTTCGGTTTTATGTTTCACATAATAGGCTGGGGGGAGGGGTGGGAGACTTTAGATGGGAACGGTATATAAAACCCATATATTGTTAAATTTCAATTAACTAACTGTTGAATTGAGTTTTTGAACAGCAAAGTTGTCGGTTGGAGATAACTAATACTAGATACTAAACTTTGAGCTACTGCAAATATATCAGAGTACGTAAGGTGTAATTTAAATTGCTCAAATCCAGTAAACATAGATCTAATATTAAGATCACCAATGTTTAGCATAGTTACAAAATAAGCATATTAAGATGAAAGGTAGTAAGAATACAAAATTTGTAACTATCACCGAAAGCAACAAAGAAACAGTAATAACCTCTACTAAATTAGGATACCAAAAATTACAGAAAAGTTATCCGGACCATTAAATCAAGCAACCTTAAAACAAAAAAGGAAACTCTTTTTATTCTAAGAACTAAAAATATAAAAGTCTGAATTGAAAAATAATACGTTGTTAAAATTTATTCTATAAATATAAATTGTTAAATCACTTCTATTGCCAAACAGCTTCTCTAAGAAAAATCGTTTTTTTTAGCCTTCCCATACGACTTGGCGGTCTTTAAACGTTTTTTTGGCAAAACAAATCACAGATTTTAAATTGCTTTTGTAATAGGTTATCACGGCACATTTTTATATCTTATTCTTAAATTATTTTCGAGAACACTGTTCCGCTTCATCTATTACTGCTTCTTTCCAATTTTTCATTCAACAAAACAAATTTTTTATTAAAATAGTCACCTATCATTTTAATTTTAGGGAGGTACCGTCGCCCTTACCGTGGACTCCTGAATATTGATCTTCCGACTTTCTGAGCTCCGTAAGGCCTGCCGGTCACCTTCTTCTTATCCTTAATTCATTCGCATTCTAACCTTCTTCTCTACCTCAATTTCACTGTAATCTTCCTATCCGATTGACAGTCCAAAATTAAAAGGATCACTGTGGTCTTTAGGATAAAAATTCCGGACATAAAATCCTGCCCGCTAGGATATCCGGGTGGGCAGGGCCCAAGCGACTTCGGTCATCGACACTACCGACTTTGAGATCCACTATTGCAACATTCGTGACATCACGTCTAATTTTAATGCTGTTCACCAACACCTTGAACAATTACAACTTGACGTTTTGTTTCTATCTGAAACACGCGTCTCCTTCGAAAACACCGATTTGCTAGACTTGGAACTTCTCCAATACAACTTTCACTCTAACTTTTGATACAAGGAAGGGACGTGAGTTTATCTCAAGGACAACTTCGCTTACACGAGGATTTCTTCTTTGCAGAATAAAAAAATCTACGTGATTTGGTTCAAACATTCTGGTCATAAATTTGTAAAGCTCGACTGTTGCATGTATATGTTTCCCAATGGCAGCAACTTTCAAGACTGCTTTGATTACCTTGGTTTCAAAGTTGACTACCTTCGGTCTCACTTTCCACCTTGCGATACCTCAATTCTGGGAGGTTTCAATGTCCATATGTGACGTGGGTAATCTGTTTTCCCGCATTTCAATTCACATTTACAATTTTGTAGTAAATTTTGTGCAAATAAATATATAATAATGTTCCCTAAGTAAAACCCCTATGTTACGCCTTTGACTCTTGCATAACATTCATGTTATGTATTCTTTGAATAATTTTCAATTTTCTGGTTTGTAATTATAAATAATTCTGTAACTTGCCACTATGTACCTTTGTTTACTTATTTCTGCATTGATATTAATCTAATGACTTATAATTACTAACCTTCTACTTTGAATTTCATTTAAATCTACGCCATCTAGCGGTAATAAATAGAACCTAAATATCTGACAAAAGGGCTTGCAAGAATCTGGTTACTGAAAAAACACGTTCTTGGAAATTAAACTATAATTGGATATAATTCAACGCTCTATTTTATTAAGTAAGGCCTACTATACACTCATTTAGTTTGTTTCTGGAAAAAGATTTGTCCTTGAAATATCTGTTGTGCATTATGTAAGTACATAATTTATGGCCTTTACTGTAACTACACGTCAATTTTGTATTTGAAATTGCTTCAGGGCTTTGTTTGAACTTTCCCTGTACTTTTATGTATGCATTTACTGTGCTAGTGACAATATTTTTGGCGGTATCGTTGTGTGATTTCTTCGAAAAATAACCTACAATTTTTACTGAAATATCATGGTTACCTATTGACTACACTTCGGTTACTTACTGCAAATGTTAATGCCGCCATGTACACCCCACTGACATACATCGTCACTAGGAATTCTGCATGTTTAGCTTCATACACGAAAGACTTCATTGTGAATAAACGAAAACAGGAAGACACATGTGAAACTAGAATTGACAAACTTTACTGATTAAAGTTTAGGTTCCTTTTGTATTAAAAAAATATTTAAATCTAAAACTGAAAGTAAAAATATCCCTCTAAATATATTAAGTTGCGGTTGTCGCCCTAAAGTTAATTTACATATTGATGAATATCTAAGTTGTTGACATAAAACTAAGATCAGCTTACTGACGATTTGTGTATCGATAATATTTTTAGTTTTCGCACTAAAATTAACATTTCTATAAATTGTAAACAATAGAATTAGGAAAGATTAAGGCACGTAATCGTAAAGCTAAATTTATTGCAATCAGATCTAACAAGATTTTGTCAGTGTTTGTAGAAAGGACTTACCATAGAACTGCGATGAATAGAGCATGGACACAAGGAAATTCATTAACACACCTTTTAATTTATGTAATATAGTTACTTTACTCTGTTCCATCTTATTTTCCCTTAGAACAGGCCATTATATTTTTGGTGTAGTGTCAAAATGACAAGAGGTCGATTTGACGTCGTTCTATCAAAAGTAATCGTGCTGTGTTGCCTACTTAAGTAACGCATATAAATCATTTTTTTTTATTTGCTCACTAGATTTGGGGTGTTTTATTATTACACCAAAAGTATGCTGGTATTAGACACCGCGTGCATGCGTGCGAGCTTGTCTGCGTGCATGCGTGCGTGTGTGTGTGTGTGTGTCAGTGTGTATGGATGTATGTGTGGATGTATGTTAGTATCCACGATAACTCCAGAACGAAAATACCTACGTACTTAAAATTGTGTAGTTAAGCTTGTTTTATTTGGCTTAGAGCTGATTAGATTTTGGGGAGAAATCCAGCAGCGGGGAGGGGGAGTTTATTATGGGCAGCTTTTGCTTTTTATCAAATATTTCTAAAATAGCTGCATATTTCAAAAATATAAAAATACCTAGATATACACCTTTAAACATATCGATTAATTACGTTCGATACAGTTTTTTGATATGACGCGTAACTTGGCGGCAAAATAAGTTTTTTTCATTATGTGAATAACAATTAATTCTATAAGAAAAAGGTCAGACGCATTTTTTAAAGAAAATTTAATTTAACATAAATTTTTTTCATAAAGTTTTTTAATGTAAAGCGAAACAAGTGTAAAACTTAAATAAATATTGAAAATGTAGAAGCTGTATTGGGATTTTTTATTTACGATAACATGTATTTATGTCTATTAATGTCTATCTGACATGGAGTTTTCAACGCCATTCTGACGTGGATTATTGTTTTTGTTTTTACAATGTTGCCTATTTTCGTAATGAACAAGAAGTTGCATAATTATCGTAAAAGAAATGTTAAATCAAATTATTTCATTTCTTTCAATTCCCATTTTGTAGGTTGCAAAATCGTGTGGTGTTCCACACCAGATATTTAATACTTAAAAAGGGCAACATATATCATACATGTGAAAATAAATAAATCAAATCTGAAGGTTAGCGAAAAATATTATACCAACTTTGTAAAAATAACTCCCAAATCTAGGGGGCAAATAAAAAAAATTAAACGCAGAAAAGGATTTAACCTATAGAAAATAGCTCCAACGACTAAAATAGTTACAAACACAAACGTGTCAATGGACAGAAAGTTTTATGTGAAATGACGTCGTTGTAGCGAAAATTAAGTTTTTGAGAAAATTTCTGCAGCTGCAAAGTTCAGGCAAAGACGGTAGATTTGTGTATCTAGACGAAACGTGGATTCATCAAATAGTTCCAACATTCATCGTTAGGTACATGATTCTTACATTAAAAGTAATCCATCCAAAATGAGGAAGCTGGAAAGGTCTTTAATATGGCAACCAGTATTTTAAATCATAAGCTAGATGGTGATAATCACAATTAAGAACTAGATATGTATTTAGAACAGGTAAAGTTATATTTTTAGTAACGATATATTATATAAATGACAGCAGGTTAAGACTATGGCGCGGCGTGCGTAATGTCTGGCAAGGCAAATTTGATATTTAGTAGCACAAATTTCAGATTTTAGGTAAAACTTTACAGGAGCTTTCCGTTAAAGAATTTAATTCTCTATGAGATGAAACTATTAAAAGAAATTTGCAGCTTATGCTAATTTCAAAAATTGCAAAAATTATGTACCATCTCTGCACAGCACCAGGACAGCAATGAAATGTCAAGATGACGTTAGATTTCAAAATTATTATAAATACCGTCATGTTATCTGTCTATTAGTCATAATAATAGAGTTTCAGAAAGAATAGAAATTGTAAAAATGTTTTATTCCGACAATAGCACGCGCAGAGTAAGTGCCTTATTTAGCGCGAAATATCCAAACCGCCCGATTCCGAGCCATACTACAATTAGAATTATTACCAAATTTCAAAATAGAGGAACGGTGCTTCCTTTGTGTAAAAGCGCCATGAATTATGAAGCCAATATTCAAAGAAATGTGTTTGAAAATGAAAATACTACAAATGCAATAACTGCAGTTGTTGAAAATCCTGGTATAAGTTCTCGAGAAATTACGAACTAGTTTGGAATGTATAATACAACCGCATTAAAAACTTTGAAAAAGAATAATTTCCACTCGTACAAACTTCAGTGTCATCAGGACTTGATTGAGGGGGATTTTGAGAGAGAGTTTTGTTATGAGATGCTGGAGAAGGCTTAGTCTAGGCCGACAATTTTTAAAGAACACTTGTTTTACTGATGAGTGTATGTGTACGTTAAATAATGAACCAAACGTATAAAATTATTGTATTTGGTCAATACAAAGCCCTAAAATTGTAGTTGAAAGGAGATCTCAATATCGTCAAAAAGTTAATGTTTGGGTAGGAATAGTCCGGCAACATATTATTAGACCATTTTTGTTATGAAGAAAATCTAAGCGCAGGTAAGTTTTTGGATTTGCTGCAAGAGCAAATTTTACCCGCCCTAGCAGAAGTAGCTACTGAGGAAGAAGAAATTTGGTTCCAAATGGATAATTGCCCTGCTCACAATAGCCATGAAGTTAAAGACTGTACTAATAATCGTCTTAATTGTGCAATGAAATGGACTCCAAGATCTAGAGATCTTGCCCCGAATAACTACTATCTCTGAAGACATTTAAAATCTCAAGTTTTCACTGTTGAAAGGTTTGCTGATTTATAGGCTTTAAGACATGCATGAGCGAAGAATGCTAGAAAATAACGCCTCTCATTCTTACCAATGTTGGAAAAGAATCTTATGATAGATTAGGATATTATTTAGCGTCAAATGGTAGCTTATTTGAGCATTTGCCTTCATTCTTTTCATTTCTAATTGTTAATTATATTATTGATACTTATACTAGGATGTTAAACAACTGCAGTTAATACATTTGTAGTATTTTCATTTTTAAACAAATTTCTTTGAATGTTAGCTTCATAATTTTGTCACATTTACACAAAGGAAGCAAAGGTACACTATTTTCAAAATTAATAGTAATTCTTCCAATAAATAGTTTTGATTATTTTTTTTAGACAATTAAATCTACTTTATTTATTAACCTGTTTTTCCATTGATTATTAGATTGTTTGACGTTTGAAAGATTGTGTTCATTTTGACATTTCATTGCTGTGCATCAATGGTACATAGTTTTTGCAATATATATATATATATATATATATATATATATATATTTTCGTTTCAATTTCCACAGGTATTAACTATTTCATTTAATTCTTCTGGATTTTCTCCGCGTTTATTAACGTTTATTTTTTTACGTTTCGGTTACCTTTCTTAGAAACCTTTTTTAAGAAATCAAAAACTGAGACACGTAGTTGACGTAAACAGTATATTTATATACCTAATATTAGTGTTCTGTATCAGTAGATTGAGATCTACGTGGTTGACTACGTGTAACGGGACCATGTCGCTTTAGTGTAGAATCATATAGTTCATTATGAGTAAAAGGAGCTGGTGGTTTCCATATATGTGGTAGTCATTGACCGTCATCCCTTTTGTTTAATGAGGTTCACTTTATCCCCAGTTTCTATTGTATGATTTGCTAAAGATGATGATAGAAGTTTTTGTCTAATCGATAGGTTATGTTCTTGTGCTTATATTTGTTTGCGTAATGTCAGATCTAAAACATCCATTAAATTTTATTTTATAAACACCTTGATTTTCGCCAGGAACTTTATCTTTTGGATTAAGAAGTAATTGGGAAATGGGCATCTTGCATTGGAGAAACAAATAGAATAATGTCTGTATGAGCGCAAGAACATAACCTATCCATTAGAAAAAAAGTTCTATCACCATCTTTAGCAAGTCATACAATAGAAACTGGACATAAAATTAACATTGACAGAGTTAAATTGTTCGCTCCAGAAAACTCACTACAAAGAAGAATAATCAGAGAAGCCCTTGAAATTGAGAGACGACCTCACCTAAACAAAAGGGATGACGGTCAACGACCACCACGTACATAGAGACCTCTTACATAAAGCATAACACCAGCTCCTTTTTATAATTCATCACAACTGACTCTAATTAGCCTGAAAACACTTTTTATTTACAATATAATCAGACATGGACTCCATCTCCTTCAAAATAGTTCCCTTGGGAAGTCACACAACGCTTCTTCCGGTTTTTCCACTCTTCATAGGAGTGCTGGAACTCAGAAACTGGAATATCCTTCACCTGGTCGGTTACAGTTTTTTAGTATCTTCTACTGTTCCAAAATAGTGCCCTTTAAGGTAGTTTTTCAATTTAGGGAACAAAAGAAAGTCACATGGCCTTAAGTCAGGAGAATAGGGTGTTTGAGGAACGACGGGAATGTTTTTGTTTGTCAAAAATTCGGTAATTGAGAGTGCAGTGTGACAAGGTGCATTGTCATAATGCAGCATCCAATTGTCTTTGATGGTAGGTCTCACACGGGCAACTCTTTTCCGCAGTATTTCAAGGATTTCTCACCGAGATTAACAGGGTATACAGGGTGTCTAGAATCTACCTACGTTCTGTGGCTATCTTTGCTATTGTAAGAGATACAGGTCGGTTAAATTAGCAAAGTTGGGCAGAATTACATGATAATTCAAATACCGATAAGAAAATTCAACATTGTTGCCAACTTTCCAACATATCTGAAGATAACTAAAATCGTTCAAATTTTCAATCGGCTATATCTTTTTTAATATTCAAAATACGGAATAGTTGTAAGAGAGACTTTTGATAGCTATTTTTACGCAAAATGGGAAGATGCGACTAAAAAATTTTTTAGTAATTATTTTTCGAGCTACAACCCGAACATACATTTTTTTAAAGGACAACTATAGGTGGTTATGGACTCATTCGATGGCTTTTTTTTCTGATTTCAAAAATGTATAGCTTTTGTATGTTTAGTATTATTAGTTAACTCACAATTTTTAAAAAATTGTAATTATAGTATTTACTAAACAAATACAATCTTTGCCGGGGTGTGCTGTGATAATTAAAAACAAAACTCTTTATTGATTGACTGTCAAATGGTAGATATTGAATTATTTATTGTAACCAGTTGTAGTTCGTACTTAAATAGTGAATATTAATTTATTAATGGCAGTAGTACTGAGACACTAGACGCCATCTTGGATTTTGACGTCACTTCCGGTTTTACACGCCCACGTGGAGGACCGGTTTTTCCACTTATTTTTACACGCTTACGTGTAGGACGTGTTTTTTCACCCTATTTTTTGCACATCCACGTGTGAGACAGGATTTTCAACCCTAATTTTTTACACATCCACGTGTGAGACCGTATTTTTCATCCCTAATTATTTTTATATGCCCATGTGTGAGACCGGATTTTCCACCCTTATTTTTGCACGTCCACGTGTGAGACCGTGTTTTCAACCCTATTTTTGCACGCTTACGTGTGAGACCGGATTTTCCACCCCTATTTTTTTATATATCCTCGTGTGAGACCGTATTTTCAACCCTAATTTTTACACGCTTACGTGTGAGGCCGGATTTTCCCACCCTTATTTTTACTCGCTTACGTGTGAGACCGTATTTTCAACCCTTTTTCAACCCTAATTATTTTCGCTTTTTGATTCGTCCACGTGTAGGACGCGTTTTTCAACCCTTTGCATTCTTAATTAAGGCCTTTTTTTGTATTTATCAGATCCGTGTGGGGGATATATTTTTCAACCCTTGATGAAATTTTTAACTGTTTTGTTTGTATTAAGGGCCTTTTTGACAGCAATTTTTGTGTTCACTAGCGTGAGCGACGTACATTTCAACCCTGACAGTATTTTCAACCTTTTTGTTTGTATTAAGAGCCCTTTTGGCGGGGAGCCCCTAAAGGATAGGCAAATGGATGTGCACGTAGGATCGTATTTTCTACCTATTTTTAAGGGTTAATAAACGGTAGAATATTTTTTGGTATTAAAAGAAGCTAATCAAGGTAAAGGTAACGTATACGTTTGATTTTAAATACACTATTAAATTCTATAACGATAATAAACAGTTAATGGCATTGCATAATCAGCTAATTACCCTGTTGTTGTCATACAATGTGAATGTACGGTTTAGCGACTATTTAATATGAATTGAATTTTATCAAATGAGATTGCATAATTGTTGTTATTATTAAAATCATTATTAGATTTCTTTTAAACCCCCATCTACAGATTGTGATCCTCTACCTGGTTTAAAATTCACTTGAATATATTTTAAAATGAAATTACTTTAAAAATAAAACGTGTAATTAACTAATTGATTAACCTGCTTACAGCAATAGTATTCACTGAAAATTAAGGAATGTCGCTTTTATTTATTTACCTTTTAATACGTATCATTTATATGCAATATATTCTGGTTTTAAATATGAGTCACAATGTATCGCAATGCTTTCTGCTTTAATTATAGGTCATAATTAAATCTAGTTGTCGCTCAAGGTAATCACTACCAAATTAATCTCATCTACAACAAGAAACTTAATATCAATAATGTTAACAAAGTATTTTATAATGCCATTTCTCGCATAGTTTAATGTCCATGTATGGTCATATTTTAGTCTTGGGAGATCGGATTTTGTCACAAAATACAAGCACAGGAACAATTACAAGTACAAGCACAAGCGCAAGCACAGGTACATACAAACACACAAACACGAAAAACGAAAATCGCAAACACGAAAACGAAAATTCGCAAACACGAAAATTCGTAAACACACAAACTCACAAACACAAAAACGAAAACGAAAATTCGCAAACACGAAAATAACAAACACACAAACGCGCACAGTACGAAAAAACGCAAACACGAAAAATCGTAAACACAAAATTCTCAAACACGAAAACCGCAAACATACAAACGCACAAACACGAAAAACGAAAACACACAAAACGAAAAACACGCAAAGCTGCCGAATGAATTAAGACTGGGATTTGGAGTCTATAAACAAAATGATTCTCTCTGTCTCTGTCTCTGTCCCTGTCTCTGTCTCTGTCTCTCTCGTCTCTGTCTCTGTCTCTGTCTCTGTCTCTGTCTCTGTCTCTGTCTCTGTCTCTGTCTCTGTCTTTGTCTCTGTCTCTGTCTCTGTCTCTGTCTCTGTCTCTGTCTCTGTCTCTGTGTCTGTCTCTGTATCTGTCTCTGTCTCTGTGTCTGTGCTGTCTGTCTCTGTCTCTGTCTCAGTCTCTGTCTCAGTCTCGGTCTCACTCTCTGTCTCTGCCTCTGTCTCTGTCTCTGTCTCTGTCTCTGTCTCTGTCTCTGTCTCTGTCTCTGTCTCTGTCTCTGTCTCTGTCTCTGTCTTTGTCTCTCTCTCTGTCTCTGCCTCTGTCTCTCTCTCTGTCTCTGTCTCTCTCTCTGTCTCTGTCTCTGTCTCTGTCTCTGTCTCTGTCTCTGTCTCTGTCTCTGTCTCTGTCTCTGTGTCTGTCTCTGCCTCTGTCTCTGTCTCTGTGTCTGTGTCTGTCTCTGTCTCTGTTTCTGTCTCAGTCTCTGTCTCAGTCTCTGTCTCTGTCTCAGTCTCTGTCTCTGCCTCTGCCTCTGTCTCTGTCTCTGTCTCTATCTCTGTCTCTGTCTCTGTCTCAGTCTCCGTCTCCGTCTCTGTCTCTGTCTCTGTCTCTTAATCGCATACGGTCGAGGTGCGTGTCTGGGTAGTTGATTAGAAGCACATCAAGTCGAAAACACATTCTTCTTGTGGCTGGGGATCGATTTCAAGCATCTCAACACTTGTGCCGCATACATCTTTCTTCAATTTTATCTGCACTCTGTTTTGAGGCTGTAGTACGTTTTCTAATACATAAACAGAATCTTCAATACTGTGATACGTGTAGCAGCAAAACACATTAGCTAGTTAGTTTCACCTCTATATTACTTTACATGCAAGCCTGATCTAATCATAAATAAATACATCTGTTAAAAGCTAATTAAACATAACCCACGGCCTGGGTATAGCAACAATGCTTCCAATTATAGCTTTTAGACAACACAATAGGGCCTACAACTAAATACAATCGACTAGCACTGCTTTAGTACGAGGATCAAACGAAAACGCGCATGCACGCACGCACGCACGACACGTACGCACGCACGCACGTACATGTACGCACGCACGCACGACACGTACGCACGCACGCAAGCTAGCACGCTCGCACGCACGCACGTATGCGCGCGAGCGTCCGCACGACCGTACGTACGCTCGCACGCACGCACGTATGTGCACACACACACACACACACACACACACACACACGAGAGCGCGAAAACACGCTAAAGCGAAAAACTTGTAAACTTGCAAACATGAATCAAGACGGTGGAGCACCGCTAGGAAAAAAAAACAGGTTTATTAACAAAACCGAAGGAAAGCTTAACGTTTTGAAAAATATATTATTATTATTATTATTAAACAACAATACATTATTATTATTTAATAACATGCTTTATCGGTTTCTTCTTCTTCTTGAACCGTGAGTCGTCCTCATCATCATCATCATGATTTTGAGATTTGCCCTTCTCCCCTACCTCATAGCTCTTCTTTCTCTTCTGTGAACCATCATCTTGGATGTGAGATACACCCAGCTCAACCACCTCATCGCTTTCATCATTATCTTGAACGGTTATGTTGTAATAGTTTATTAACAAGTCAGTAAAATCTCTAATGTCCGCTGATGTTGGCTCATAAACAGGAGAATACATTATAGTAATGCTCACTCGATGACAGTTACACTTTAAAGAGCGAAACACACGAGAAACGAGAACGCAGCTAGCCTTGGGTCTTGTGCGCAAGCGTACTCGTCAACGTTCGGGTAGAATCGGACATCTTCGGGGGATGTCTGAAGTATTGACCTAACCACACTCTAACATAGCCCCAGGGGGCATGTTTATAAAATCTAAATGCCTTTTTATGGTCGAGATATTTTCTCCTAAGACGCCAGAACGCAGCTAGCCTTTGGTCCTATGCGCAAGCGTGCTCGCCCATGTTCGGGTAGAATCGGACATCTTCGGGGATGTCTGAGTATTGACCTAACCACACTCTAACACAGCCCTGGGGCATGTTTATAAATCTAAACGCCTCTTTTATGATAGAGCTGTTTTCTCCTAAGACGCCAGAACGCAGCTAGCCTTTGGTCTTGTGTAAGCGTGCTCGTCAATGTTCGGGTAGAATCGGACATCTTCGGGGATGTCTGAATTGACCTAACCACACTCTAACATAGCCCTGGGATGTTTATAAAATCTAAATGCCTCTTTTATGGTCGAGATATTTCTCCTAAGACGCCAGAACGCAGCTAGCCTTTGGTCCTATGCGCAAGCGTGCTCGCCCATGTTCGGGTAGAATCGGACATCTTCGGGGATGTCTGAGTATTGACTAACCACACTCTAACACAGCCCTGGGGCATGTTTATAAATCTAAACTCCTCTTTTATGATAGAGCTGTTTTCTCCTAAGACGCCAGAACAGCTAGCCTTTGGTCTTGTGCGTAAGCGTGCTCGTCAATGTTCGGGTAGAATCGGACATCTTCGGGGACGTCTGTATTGCCTAACCACACTCTAACATAGACCCTGGGATATGTTTATAAATCTAAACGCCTCTTTTATGGTCGAGGTATTTTCGCCTAAGACGCGTCATGCCCCAGGGCTGTGTTAGAGTGTGGTTAGGTCAATACTCAGACATCCCCGAAGATGTCCGATTCTCGAACATGACGACACGCTTGCCATAGGACCAAAGGCTAGCTGCGTTCTGCGTCTTAGAGAAAATATCTCGACCATAAAAGAGGCATTTAGATTTTATAAACATGCCCCGGCTTGTTAGAGTGTGGTTAGGTCAATACTCAGACATCCCCGAAGATGTCCGATTCTCGAACTGCGAGACGCTTCGCAAGACCAAAGGCTGCTGCGTTCTGGCGTCTTAGGAAATACTGTCATAAAGGGCATTTTAGATTTTATAAACATGCCCCGGCTGATGTTAGAGTGTGGTTAATAATATCAACATCCCGAAGATGTCCGATTACGAAGCGAGAGCTTGGCGTGTACCAAGGCTGCTGCGTTCTCTGTGCGTCTAAAGTAAGTCATCAGAGCATATAAAGGCATTTGATTTATAAACATGCGCATTAGAGATTGGTTACTGACTCAGTTAATAAAATGTACAACATAACGTTAAGATAATGATGAAAGGTAGTGGTTTACTATGGGTGTATTCCATCTTTCAAAGTGTAACTGTTCATCGAGTAGATTAATAATGTATTCTTGTTTAGGTAGCCACGAGATCAGGGCAAATTAAATTTTATGACTTGTGATGATGAGACGACTACCGTTCAAGATAGATGATGAAACCGATAAGTGGTTGATGGGTGTATACATCACTCCAAGATGTGGTTCACAGATAATAAGAGCTATGAGGTAGGATAGGTGCAATTCTCAAAATCGTGTAGATGCTTCGCTTCGGTTTTGTTAAGAAACCGTAAAGCATGTTATTATTTAGTGCTCATGTTTGATATAATAAGTTAATGAAGATTTTCAGCTTAAGCGTGTTTGCTTTCGTGTTTTGATGTTTTTTTGTGTGTTGTGTTGCAAGTACAGGTGATACGTGTCGGTTTCGTACGTGTGCGAGGTGGTGCATATGCGTGCGTGCGACGTCGTCGCTCAAACGTGCGATATGAGGCGTGGCGAGTGTTACGTGCGTGCGTGCGTACATCGTCACGCGTGCGTCGTGTCGTCGTGCGTGCGATGCGCGTTTTCGTTTGATCCTCGTACTACGTGCTAGTCGATTGATTAGTGTAGCCATTGGTGCTAAAAGCTAAATGGAAGCATTGTCTAACCAGGCCGTGGGTTAGTTAATTAGCTTTTTAACAGATGTATTTATTTAGATTAGATCAGGCTTGCATGAAAGTAATATAGAGGTGAAACTAACTAGCTAAGTGTTTTGCTGCACAGATCACAGTATTGAAGATTCTGTTTATGTACTAGAAAACGTACTACAGCCTCAAAACAGAGTGCAGATAAAATTGAAGAAAGATGTATGCGGCACAAGTGTTGAGATGCTTGAAATCGATCCCCAGCCACAAGAAGAATGTGTTTTCGACTTGTATGTGCTTCTAATCAACTACCCAGACACGCACCTCGACCGTATGCGATTAGAGACAGAGACAGAGACAGAGACGGAGACTGAGACAGAGACAGAGACAGAGATAGAGACAGAGACAGAGACAGAAACAGAGACAGAGACAGAGACAGAGACAGAGACAGAGGCAGAGACAGAGACTGAGACAGAGACAGAGACTGAGACAGAGACTGAGACAGAAACAGAGACAGAGACAGACACAGACACAGAGACAGAGACAGAGACAGAGACAGAGACAGACCACAGAGACAGAGACAGAGACAGAGACAGAGACAGAGACAGAGACAGAGACAAAGACAGAGACAGAGACAAAGACAGAGACAGAGACAGAGACAGAGACAGAGACAGAGACAGAGACAGAGACAGAGACAGAGACCAAGACAGAGACAGACACAAAGACAAACACATAGACAGAGAAATAGACACAGACAAAGAGAGAGACAGAGACAGAGGCAGAGACAGAGACTGAGACAGAGACTGAGACAGAGACTGAGACTGAGACAGAGACAGAGACAGACAAGAGACAGAGACAGAGACAGAGACAGAGACAGAGACAGAGACAGAGACAGAGACAGAGACAGAGACAGAGACAGAGACAGAGACAGAGACAGAGACAGAGACAGAGACAGAGACAGAGACAGAGACAGAGACAGAGACAGAGACAGAGACAGAGACAGAGGCAGAGACAGAGACTGAGACAGAGACTGAGACAGAGACTGAGACAGAGACAGAGACAGAGACAGACACAGAGACAGAGACAGAGACAGAGACAGAGACAGAGACAGAGACAGAGACAGAGACAGAGACAGAGACAGAGACAGAGACAGAGACAGAGACAGAGACAGAGACAGAGACAGAGACAGAGACAGAGACAGAGACAGAGACAGAGACAGAGACAGAGACAGAGACAGAGACAGAGACAGAGACAGAGACAGAGAGAGAGACAGAGACAGGGACAGAGACAGAGACAGAGAGAATCATTTTGTTTATAGACTCCAAATCCCAGTCTTAATTCATTCGGCAGCTTTGCGTGTTTTCGTTTTGTGTGTTTTCGTTTTTCGTGTTTGTGCGTTTGTATGTTTGCGGTTTTCGTGTTTGAGAATTTTTGTGTTTACGATTTTTCGTGTTTGCGTTTTTCGTACTCTGCGCGTTTGTGTTTGTTATTTTCGTGTTTGCGAATTTTCGTTTTCGTTTTTGTGTTTGTGAGTTTGTGTGTTTACGAATTTTCGTGTTTGCGAATTTTCGTTTTCGTGTTTGCGATTTTCGTTTTTTCGTGTTTGTGTGTTTGTATGTACCTGTGCTTGCGCTTGTGCTTGTACTTGTAATTGTTCCTGTGCTTGTATTTTGTGACAAAATCCGATCTCCCAAGACTAAAATATGACCATACATGGACATTAAACTATGAGAAATGGCATTATAAAATACTTTGTTAACATTATTGATATTAAGTTTCTTGTTGTAGATGAGATTAATTTGGTAGTGATTACCTTGAGCGACAACTAGATTTAATTATGACCTATAATTAAAGCAGAAAGCATTGCGATACATTGTGACTCATATTTAAAACCAGAATATATTGCATATAAATGATACGTATTAAAAGGTAAATAAATAAAAGCGACATTCCTTAATTTTCAGTGATTACTATTGCTGTAAGCAGGTTAATCAATTAGTTAATTACACGTTTTATTTTTTAAAGTAATTTCATTTTAAAATATATTCAAGTGAATTTTAAACCAGGTAGAGGATCACAATCTGTAGATGGGTGTTTAAAAGAAATCTAATAATGATTTTAATAATAACAACAATTATGCAATCTCATTTGATAAAATTCAATTCATATTAAATAGTCGCTAAACCGTACATTCACATTGTATGACAACAACAGGGTAATTAGCTGATTATGCAATGCCATTAACTGTTTATTATCGTTATAGAATTTAATAGTGTATTTAAAATCAAACGTATACGTTACCTTTACCTTGATTAGCTTCTTTTAATACCAAAAAATATTCTACCGTTTATTAACCCTTAAAAATAGGTAGAAAATACGATCCTACGTGCACATCCATTTGCCTATCCTTTAGGGGCTCCCCGCCAAAAGGGCTCTTAATACAAACAAAAAGGTTGAAAATACTGTCAGGGTTGAAATGTACGTCGCTCACGCTAGTGAACACAAAAAATTGCTGTCAAAAGGCCCTTAATACAAACAAAACAGTTAAAAATTTCATCAAGGGTTGAAAAATATATCCCCCACACGGATCTGATAAATACAAAAAAAGGCCTTAATTAAGAATGCAAAGGGTTGAAAAACGCGTCCTACACGTGGACGAATCAAAAAGCGAAAATAATTAGGGTTGAAAAAGGGTTGAAAATACGGTCTCACACGTAAGCGAGTAAAAATAAGGGTGGGAAAATCCGGCCTCACACGTAAGCGTGTAAAAATTAGGGTTGAAAATACGGTCTCACACGAGGATATATAAAAAAATAGGGGTGGAAAATCCGGTCTCACACGTAAGCGTGCAAAAATAGGGTTGAAAACACGGTCTCACACGTGGACGTGCAAAAATAAGGGTGGAAAATCCGGTCTCACACATGGGCATATAAAATAATTAGGGATGAAAATACGGTCTCACACGTGGATGTGTAAAAATTAGGGTTGAAAATCCTGTCTCACACGTGGATGTGCAAAAATAGGGTGAAAAACACGTCCTACACGTAAGCGTGTAAAAATAGTGGAAAACCGGTCCTCCACGTGGGCGTGTAAAACCGGAAGTGACGTCAAAATCCAAGATGGCGTCTAGTGTCTCAGTACTACTAATGGCTTATTCCTCTGAAGAAAGAAATGATATGCTTTTTTGCTATTACGGGTCTAACGGAGATGCTAATGCTGCTTCGGAATTATATCTTCAAACTTATATGGAAAGAAGACAAACCGATGAGAGATTATTTGCCAAACTAGAAACGAATTTAAAAAAATATGGGGATTTTACTAAACCTGAAAATTTAAAAATTAATGTTAACACAGAAACACAAGAACGTGTTTTAGCTTACGTCGAATTTAAACGTACTACATCTCTTCGTGAAATTGTGAACTAGCGCAACACATCCAAAGATGAAGCCTACGTTATTTTGAAACAAAATAATTTTAAGCCATATCATTTTCATATAGGAAATACATTGTATGTTGAAGATTATTAGAAAATATTACGTTTTGCTATATGGTTGATTAATGAAAGTGGAGCAAACAATCAATTCTCCAAAACCATTCTTTTTACCGATGAAGCAAAGTTTACAAACAACGACATCTTCAATAGAAAAAATCATATCCAATGGTCCCAAGAAAATCCTCATATTACTGTTGAGAGGAGAGATCAATATGGTTTTTTAGTAAACGTTTGATGTGGTATTATTGGTACCAAAATCTTTGGGCCGTTTTTTTTTAATACAACTTAAATTCCGAAAGATATCTAACTTTTTTACGAAACGAATTTGAAGAAATTTTGGACGACCTTCCGTTGAACGTAATTCAAAATTATTTTCAACACGACGGGGCACCAGCACATAATGGATTACTTGTGTGTAATTATTTACAGGAACGTTTTAATAATTGGATATGAAACCGAGGTCCAATAGCTTGGCCGCCGCGATCTCCAGGCTTAACCCCCCTGAACTTTTTCTTGTGGGGTGCAATTAAAGACAAAGTGTATCGAGTAAAACCTGGTACTCTAGACGATTTAAAAAATAAAATTCGTATACAACAAATTAGAACCAAAAGTTTATTAAAAGTTCAAAACGAAATTTTAAAACGATGTCAAATGTGTGTTCAAAATAATGGAGGGCATTTTGAGGCACTTCTATGATTGTGTTATCTGTTTATATTTTTTGCTGTTACTCTTCGTTTAAAGTTAAATTTATTTAGAAATTTTTTATTTTGATAATGTAGTACATTGTTTGTTGTTTCCACAAATTTAGTATTAGAATATGAGCTCATTTTGTTATTTAAATGTTCACGGCACGCTTTAATTTCTTTTAATAAATATTATAATTACCTTTTTTTGAAAAATTGTGAGTTAACTACTAATATTAAACATACGAAGCTATACATTTTTGAAAACATAAGCCATTGAATGAATCCACAGCCACCTACAGTTGCCATTTAAAAAATGTACTTTAAAAATAACAATATTACAGCGTTATAAATAATTGTGGTGTTTTGAGAAAATAGTTCATAAAATCACTTACATTACAACTTCTGGTAGCAGTAAACTGGAAACGTGGGAATGCCAATTGTACTCTGAAATCAAACATGAAATTAGTATCTAACCTTTTTAGCTTGCACCAATTTAGAAAATAAACCAATACTGACACTGTCATTAATTAACTTAATATTGACATTTAACAATGTACTATGTATGTGAATATTATACTGGCACCATTCCCTCCACTTTATTGACGTCATAGCAGTTACGATTAGGAATATAGAACGTTAGAAGTCTGAACCGAAAAGAGCAAGAACTCGCTCAAAGAACACGCAGAACTAGATATACTAGCTGTTACAGAAACTAAAAAGAAAGGGCAGGGAATAGCTAATATGGGGGGGGGGGGGTCATGCATTATTGTACAGTGGAGTGAGCGAAGAAAAAAGAGCAGCGGAAGGAGTAGGATGTCTAATAAAAAAGAACTTAATAAAAGTACTAATCAATTGGGAATTCATATCATCAAGAATACTAAAGGTAGAATTGAAACTAGATGTACAATATAATACAACATTATTAATTGTTTACGGGCCGGATGAAAATGAAAAAGTAAACAAAAAGGAAGATTTCTGGGAAGACATGGCGGCAGTAATAGAAAACATAAAACACAGATTAATAATATTGGGAGACTTTACCTGCCGTGTTGGAAAGAGAAACAAAAGTATAATAGCGGTATTTTCAGATCTTGAGAAGGCATTCGATAGTGTCACAGAAGGAAGTCTGCGAAAGTTTGAAGAGAAGAAACATCAAACCAAAATTAGGAGCAGCAGTAAAAAGCTTGTACGAAAATAACAGAAACTACGTAAAAAAGTACAATATGAGAGGAAGACCTAAGAAGACTTGGAACGATGAATTGACAGCAATAAAACTTGGAGTGAAGCGAAAAAATTAGCATTAAACAAAAAAGAGTGGAAAAATTTTGTAAACAAATGCAATATGTAGAGTAAAAAACCCTAAAAAGGGGTAAGGGTTTTTGATTGTATATATATATATATATATATATATATATATATATATATATATATATATATATATATATATATATATATATATATATATATATATATATATATATATCAGGTGAGGCATCTTAGCTCCGTCGGTTTGTATACGAAATCTCATATTTAGAATTTACATCAATTCTACATACATAAAGACAAGATTTACATCGATTGGGGCTTGAACCTTGATGGCGCAGTTGGTTAGCGCGGTACTCTAGCAAAGTACAGGTCGTAGATTCAAATCCTACTCGAGGTAAACTTTTTATTTATGTATTTAATAAAATTAATAATAATTTTTAATTACATATTTACCTTTGAACTTATTCGTTCATAACAAAAACTTATAATAATTATTTGTAATATGGTTTTTTTCTAAAATAGATTCTAACGATTTTTTGATGAAATAAAGTAATAGTAACTCTCACAATGCATTTTGGACATTTTACATATATATATACACAATTACAACTCATGTTAAATGGATTGTACTCGTAATGAGTAAAAAGCATGCAATTGCAAAATGCACCCATCTAGTATTATCAGTATGATTTGTAATATTATATTCAAATTGAAATACTGTACTAGAATGGAATGTATAATTGCAATTATTGTTGTGTAAACAACGATAGACGTGTACTTGAACTATAAAAGTGATGTATGTTTGAAGGTGTGTGATGTAAGTAAAGATGTATGTGCATATATATGGAAAGAGGTGCAGGTGGGGATGCGGGGGAGCGGATTAGTAAAGTCCTAGAAAGATGCGCTCCTGAAAATTTAAAATTTGCACGTAATTCTCAGAAAAAAATTTTTTTTTCAACGCAGTTGTGTTTTATAAGTGTCAATTTATCAATTTCATGTATAAATTAATCAAAATATGAAAAAATGACACTTAAATTAGCCAATTCCATTTTGAAACAACAAAGAGCACTTAAAACACAAATTTTGTACTTACTTAAGCTCGGAAGGAACATATGCATGCAATTTATCCATTTAATGTATCGAAATGCTCTTTAAATTAACCAAATCAATTTTCAAACAACAAACAGCACTTAAAACATGACTTGTTTTTTAATTTATTTTGATTAGGACTCCAAATTTAAAATTTTCAATAGAGTATGGATATCACTGTATTAAGAATTATAGGATAATGAACGCAGTTATTTTGCTTTAAAAGCATTTTATGCAGGTGTGAATGCGAACATTCCATTTTTATCTCAGTCACCAATTTACATTACAACTTTTAAACGGGATTTGTAAATGTATGAATGCAATTGTGTCATTTTTATTGCATAAATACATGGCGTAAAGTTTTCAGATTTACATGCTTTTGGGAACTGTATTATATTTTCACACTTTCTTTATATGCATGATATATTACAATAACCTTCTTAGTGTATTTTATCATTTCATATAATTATGAAATTATTTGAAATTAACATTTTGTATTCAACACTTACTTAAGGATTCAATTATTTCCTTAACTTATAAGTTTTGTTATGAATGAATAAGTTCAAAAGTAAATATGTAATTGAACATTATTAATTTTACTAAATACGACTACTACGACTGCTAGGTAAACTTTTTATCACCAATTCACATTACAATTTTGAAACGGGATTTGCAAATGTATGAATGCAATTGTGTCATTTGTAGTGCATAAATACATGGCGTAAAGTTTTCAGATTTACATGCTTTTGGGAACTGTTTTGACTTTTATTTAACGCAAGCTTTTTCTCACTTTTAACTGTACTATATTTTCATACTTTATTTATATGCATGATGTTTTACAATAAATAAATTTGTAACGCAACATGCACTTAAAATTTGCAAAAAGGACTGCTTTATTTTGATGTAGAAATTTATACATGAGTAAGTCAGACTTCCAGATGTTTTCAATTTTTTCCTTAACGTAGATCATTTCACGTTTCTAGTGCAACTTGAACTATCACTCACATTTTTTAGCTGTAGTAAATTTTTTTGGATAATGGAACAATTCACGAAAAATAATAAAAATATAAAAAACAATTTACATTTATTTTTTACAATGAAAAGATACAATAAATTCCACAAAAAAAAACATATTAAACACATCACACCATCCATCCCTTCCAACGTAAGCAATATATTTTCAGTCTTTAGCATATTTTGCCGCACACACTCTAAATATTGATTAGCTTCCTTCAGTTCTTTATTCGGTCTTTCCACTCGCCCCATCCCCACCAGCTCACTCTTCAAATAGTCATTGTGAAGCTTTCGTAACCACCGAATACTTGTTTCCCTAAAGGCCTGAAGGCTTGGTGGATCCTGCTCATCATCCTGCTGTGTGAGGTACCCTTCTATAAGAGCCAAATTTTTTCCTCCACATTGCAGGTTTCGCAACGGTGGTGGTTGTGGGGGTGTTGCTATAACCGTGGTTGCTGGCGTTATGCTGCAAAAATGAATAATTTTATTTGTACTAAAAATTCTCTATGAATTAATGTAAGGAAACTATAATATTAATTAAAATTGTACATATCTCTCGAAATACTTCGAAAATTCATCCTCTACATCACTATCCCTGATGGAGATGATGGGGATGGTCTCTTCGAAGGGTGCTGGTTCTGCGGTGTTATTTGATGGGCGCACCAAAACATCATGTAAAATACAAGGTTTTGCCTATCTTTTTAGCGAAAGTTTAGATTGTTTACTGGACGAAGCCATTACTAATGGTGAGTAATTAATGAGTATTCAATTAAAACTTTAACGTTATATACACATATATCTGTTAACGTTAACAAAATTGATAACAAGTGGAAGTGGGTAGTACAATGAACTGACCTGAGCAAGCAAAGGTGACGAACTCTAATGAATGCAGCATAATCTAGACATGAGAAGGCATTTCGCATGATGTCAGCAAGGTTAAGTTAATGCATATTCTTAGTAAACGCCACAAAGTGCAAGGTGATGCAGCATACATAAGCCATGAGAACAGTATTGATGTCAAGGTTAATAGATGTTCCCAGTAAACACTACAAAATGCAATCTATGCATCTGTCTATGAACACTGAAGCTCTTGTAACAAGTTATAAGCAGTTTTGACCTTGAATGCTTGGTTTATATTACTATATAAGGAGATAAACAGCAGTTTTGTACCAGTCAGTATATTGCACTCCCGACTAGAATTGCAATTGTATACCTAAAGTACTTCTATAGTTACTTAAATCTTTAATTTTTACATATTATCAGTTATAATAAATATAATACTTGTTTCCATTACTACATAATCGACAGCGCGCGTGCTTCATATTTTCTTGCAGTGTTGGATACAGTTTTGAAGGTAACTATGAGTAAGGGTATACCCAGTAGTAGTGGTATTGTTAATTTAACAAGAAGTATTATTCTATTGTTGATAACCAAAAATGAATTTGTAAAGCACATCTGTATAATTAACACTAATATTAAGCTATTGCAAGATATAATTCAAAATAAAATTTATTTAGAGACATACGAAAATTTGCTTCAACTCGAAAGTAATTTATCATTGCAAAAGTGTTATCTTATAAGAGTTAAACAGTTAAAGAGCGCTTCATAGAAAACAGGTAGTGGAAATGTCAATGTCACTAAAAAGTGTACACGCAAATTAAGTTGGTATTCTCTAGATTCATGTTTTAATGGTAGGTTACTTACTGGAATTATAGTCAATATAGCAAACATCAAGGACCTTCTTATTTTTTACAAAATGCATACAATAGTTTTGCACGAAAGGTTAAATTAATGCTAAGGCAATCGATGCTAAAGGTGAATGTCCTTTTAATCTGCAATTTTGTCTATCCTCAAAATCACGTTACCGAATTGAAGACATTTACCATAAAAAATCATGCCATCAATATTGCGACCAATTTATGTAAGTGGTATAATGAAAACGTTTATTATAAATTACAGAAGAAATTAGAGGAGTTTTCCGAAAGGGACTCCGGTTGGGCATTACATGGAGTATTACATTGAAAGGTGAATATTAATAGCTATGTCCCCTTTCAACTTACGTTAAAGTTCCCTACTTTATAGCAGTAAAGCATGCGGCAGTGAATGTTAAAAATGACGATGAGTATTGCTTCCTGTAGGCCGTTGTATCGGCATTATATCCCGTGCAACATCATTCAGATAGAGTTTACAGTTATCCTCATTTTAAGGATGTTTTGAATTATGATTCAATTCCCTTACCCATTAAACTAGATGATGTAAAAAAAATTGAACAGTTAAACAATCTCTCCATTAATTTGTTTTGCATTCAGGGGAAAGTTATATTACCATTTGTATTAAGTAAAAATCAAAATAGTTCGAGGGAACCCATAAATGTTTTAGTAGTTTCTGCTAATTATCAAGCTGCGGGTGATATTAATACAAAAAATAATACTGTTTATCATTTCACGTGGATTAAAAATATGTCAGCTCTTTTTTCTAAACAACTATCGAATAAGGAGCACAAGAAATTCATTTGTTATCGATGTTGAACCATTTTTCTTCACGTTCTACAAAAACACATCATTCACTGTCATCAACTTAATCGATGCTCTGTTAAACTGCCCACTGCAGCAGAAAAGTTTCTACAGTTCAAAAATTTCACATTCCAGGAAAAGGTGCCGTTTGTAATTTATGCAGATTTAGAAAGTATTTTGGAAAAGTGTACAAATTTAACGGACATAGATAGTAATATGATATTTTACTCCAAACATACACCCTTCAGCATTGCTTACTACTTGAAGTGATCATACAATTATTCTTTATCACGATTTAGACTTTATAGAAGAAACGATTGCATTCAATGGCTTGTTAAAGAGCTTCAAAGTATTGCACATTGGACTACCGAAATAATCAATAAAATAATACCTATGGATACTTTAACTCTCAATCAGGTTGAGCACTTTGAAAGCACCGCGATTTGCCACATTTGCAAAAAACCATTTACTGATTATGATATAAAAGTTAGGGATCATAACCATTTTACTGGTGCATTTCGAGGAGCATCACATCAGAATTGTAACCTAAACTATAAAGACTCCCACATTCTGCCAGTCGTGTTTTATAATTTGTCAGGTTATGATAATCATTTCCTCATTAGAGAATTGGCTACTGTTCCCGGTGAGATTTCACTGCTACCCACAAACAAAGAAAGATATATTTCTTTCACGAAAGTAATACAAGGCACTAAAATTACCTCAGATAAATCATATGGCTGTCTGTCAGTGTTAGAAGAATAACCTTCATCATGTTTCTCCTCATTTTTACTTCTATTACCACCATCACTATTTTGACAGCACCAACAACACAAAGTAAAATTGTTATTCATATTGTTACTGCAACTATGTGGGGTATCCACATATAACGGTGAACTTCTGAGTTTGGATCGTTCCAGAAATGATGTTATTGCTGCCTGCATTATAACGACTGTACTTGCTTGCAATTGCACTAGGACTAAACGCTGTTTAAGAAATGATTTTAGTTAAATCATGTGGGTGGGGTTGTGGCACTACTATTAAAAACCAACTGTTATGTTTGTTGTTTTCCCGACTGCACCCAAACTACTCATGAAGACATCCCTCGTGTTTAGCTGCATTTTAAATCCTTCCATTCGATATTCTTCTTTCAAATACTCGTAAAAGCGTTGAGGTAATATACATTTAAAATCATCCGTTTCCATCACTATACGTTCACCATACTTAATTACTGCCACATTAATCACTTTATACCTTTTTGATATCTCGAGGTCACATGCACTTTTAAAAAGTTTGCAGTGGGTGCTTTGGTTTAACCCTGCTAATTCCATGTTTAACAATTACAAGTTGCTAACTGACTGATCTCAACACACCTCGCTGTGGTTTATATCACAAAAATGTGTCCTTGACTTAAGTACCTATGACAACATGTTTAAACTTGTTAAATACACACCTACTTCTATAAAGACTCCCACATTCTGCTACTTCTAGTAGCAGTAAACTCGAAACGTGGAAATGTCAATTGCACTCTTGAAACATGAAATTAGTATCTAACCGTTTTTAGCTTGCACTAATTTAGAAAAGAAACCAATACTGACACTGTCATTAATTAACTGAATATTCACATTTAACTATGTACTATGTATGCGAGTAGAATACTGGCATCATACCCACCACTTTTTTGACGTCATAAGACCCCCCCTGGGACACATGTCGTCATTTTGTTTTTAGCTCCAAACCCACTTTCACCCGCCCATTTCCCGCCCTCTTTTTTTGACGGCTTCTTTTCGGGGGGCCATTTTCATCCCCTTGACGGAAGCGTCACATAGCGGTATAGTAGGTTTTTTTATGGCGCCATCTAGTGGTGTATAGACTAATTCACATTTTCTGAAATATAAATTGATCATACACGCCTCTCTCTCGGCTCTTGTTACGGAACTCTTAATTAAAACAGCTAAACTACTAAAAACGCTTTTATTTATCAGAGTAGAATGGTTGAAAAACAAGCATTATGCAGTAATTTGATTATCTCATCATTTATAACTAAAGATGTAGTGAAAAACTTATTTACAAAAACAAGAATTGGTAAATTATTTATTATTCTACAATACAAAAACATTATCGTATAAAGTCCACACATTTCCGAATGGTAATCCTGCACCGTCGTTTTGTTGTACCGGAACCATCTAGAATTCTTCTCAAGGAAACATAAATCGTAACCTAGCGGGGGTCGTCCAAAGGCATCAAAACATTCCCCGTTACCATTCTCGTCAATGTAGATAGATAGCAGTCCAATGCTGACCTAGTTTGTTTGCAGGATCCGTATTCACAATAATTGCACAATGTCCATTTGCGTGACTCGTAGCTGATTAGAAGCACATACAAGTCCAAACACATTCTTGTGGGCGGGGATCGATTTCAAATATATCAACACTTATACCGCATACACTTTTGTAGCTGGTATGAGCCCAGTCTTGCACTAGTAATGCGTTTTTCAGAGCGCACATAGATTCCTCGATCTTATGGTTTAAAAAACTATACGCCTTCGCTTCCTTTTTCAATTTTTTATTCGACGGACAACCAACCTCGTCCATGTTTAGTATTGGTTTGTTAATGAATCTTAAAAACTGTTGTTTTTCACTACCCTTAACGTGAATTTTTTTAAACGGTAGCGGAATTCTTATCAACTCTTCTTGGAAATAGTTGTATCGCACATACCATGATCGCCATTTCAAGCCGTGATATTTATCCTCTAAATCCTTTATCAGTTTTGACATGGGCTTTGATATAAAATAAACTCGAGGTGATTTTATCAGCATCAGCAGTAACGAAGCATGATCTGTAATCACAGCAATTTCTTTCGGTATGAATTCGTTATCAACAGCCCTAAACCCTTGTACGTTTAAGTATGCGTCCATCTTCTTTTAGCTGTGATCTAGAGTTTTCCCGTTTAACAGGTGAAATCCACGATTACATTCCGATGCTTATCGATCTCAATCACGTTATAGAAACAGTTAACGGTTTCTACGAGCGCTTCTATAAAGCCGGCTTCTAGGCGAAGGGAACCGTTTCCAACTAAATTCCAGTGCGTGCTAGCGTTTGCAGACAAGTAAGGGGTTAGATCGAAGGCCATTAAACAGTAGCCGTTGGGGTAATCGCTTCTCGATATATCATTGCCCTCATTAAAAACCCGTACCGGAGTAGGTGTTTGGTTGTGACACTATCTTCTAATTTAAGTAAATCTCCACTTGTGAGATAAGCGACTGTATCCAATTATTTACCGGTGATACAACATCCACGTCAATAACTGCTGTATCATCTTGCTTTAGAACTTTAGCTGTGATGTAGAGGATGGTCTGACTTAAATCTATGTAATCGTTTCCATTTCCGGACACTACATCCTCTATTGGGGCGTCATCACTAAGAGCTGATAAGGGCTTGTGAAATATCCATTCACCATTCTCGATACTTGTCTGCGTCGACGGTAAAGCGAACAAATCCAATGCCAAATGGCATTCACATGATTGGACATGTAGAAAAGTCATTATCTTGAAAATATATTGTCGTAAGTAGGTCTCCTTTACTTAGGTGCAACCACTCTCGGTAGAGACTGGTTATTATCGGCCAGACGTACTCTTTTATAGCCCGAACCCTCCATCATTTTATTGATTTTCTCATCGGCTTTACCTTTAAGTTTTCTACCTTCCTCGTGAAATCTTTCTTGAAACGATTCCTTAACAGGTCGATCCTCTATTACGCCACCAAGAATATTAGCACCTGTTTTGAGAGCTTCCTTTCCAATGGCCTTAGAACCAGACTTAAATAACGGTATTACACTTTTAAATATACCACCTAGCCAGCTTCCTATTCCATGAACACGTTGATATGGTGCGTCTCTGTAGATGGAGCCGATACCGTTACCGGCCTAATTCATATAATATTGTTGATAAAGACAAACCATTATTGCATTTTCTTAAAGTGTAGCTTCAGACACGAAGTCCCAAACTCGAATGGCATTACTGCACCCGTATCTGTTTTTATATTAATCTAGATGTTTTCAAATTCCCGTGTCATCATGGGCATGTAGTGTGCAGGCGAAAAAACCACATCTTTATGACCTCCGTAAGCGTAGCTTTCAAAAGTAATATTTATTATACGCATAGGCGGAGATAAAACAGCACCCACAATTTGCAGATCAACGATGTCGCAATAAACAAACATCTGCGTTGGTAATAATATTCATATACTAGCGGGGTGCGGGGGTATTGGTTCTATAGCTATATTTGAATCCGAATAGCGAGAGGGAGGTTTTTAATTTTGTAGTGATGCGCTTAGTAAGATTACGGTATTCGATTGTTAGCAATTTATTTATTAGCTTGTGATTATTTAGCTCGTTTGCAATTTCTTCACTGTTGGCATAATTCTCCGAGGCGAAACGTAACATACACCACCAGTCCTCAATATAAATGGCTTTCTCGTTGTCGTGTTGGAAATGTGATGCAGTCCTTTTTTTTATAGTCTCTAACACATCCTCTTCTCCTGCGGATGGATCGTTTCTATAACAAATTAAATTGTCTGTCGCACTTACAGCGGCAAAAGAAATAGGGTAGTGAATTTCCGAAATGCCTACAACCCATGAATCCGTTAATCTTATTCATTTCGGCAATTGTGTAATAAAACTTGACGTCATATTGTCGGGAAAATACGTCACAGAACTATTAGTTCATAAGGTAAGATAAAACTCCATTTTACATATCTCTCAGCTGCGAAGCTAACACCCAGCTATTAAATTTGTCACTGTATCCACGCCACTTCACCAGGTATTGTTTATATCGTCTGTGGCCCTCATGTGCTAAAATCTTATGGACTTTGAAGGGGGGTTTTTATCAACCGTAACAACTTCAATTCCTTCTCGTAAAAGGTACCCACATCAGGATCGTTATTAAGATCGCTTATGCGATAAACTGAAGGTCTTCTTTTTATCGCTGCACTAATTGTAAAAACTTCCTCACTCCAGTTCGTTTGATATCTTTTCTCAAAAGTGTACTTAGTTCTGGCTATTCACGTTCACCGGCTTTATATTTAGGATGACGTGATGTGCCTAAGCGTTTCGGGTACAGGTTATTCCACACTTCCACAATGTTTTCCTCGTTTACAGCCGCAGGGGCCATCTTTATACCTGAATGAGGGCTATTGTTGTAAGCAGTCACAAGTTTTTGGAGTATATCAATATACCTGTTAGAGTTTTTGTAGGTGAAATAACGCCACATCTTTGTTTGCAATGTTTTATTAAATCTTTCAACTACAGATGCTTTTACATTAGGGTTATTGGTTACAGAGAAATTGATATTTTGTTTCTTAAAAAAGTTTTGTACACTGACCGCCAGAAACCCCTTGTCTTTATCCGTCTGTAGATTTGCCGGTGTGTTACCACTTTCCTTAAAAG
>JARFJB010000187.1:590000-722500 GCA_036346205.1 Vesta saturnalis
AATAGCATGGACAATCTTTACTTAAAGAGGAATGTTTAATTTCTAATTCTGAATTCTTGGTATATTTATTTTGGTTAAAGCAATTTATGCATTTGTGTTCTTCAATAGAGCTTGTACAGTCTTGAATTTTGTGATCTCCACAACAAAGAGGGCATGTTAAATCACCACTACAAATTTTTGCATCATGATTATATCTTGAGCATTTAAAACATCTTCTAATGGAAATGAAATCATTAATATAACAAATGTACCACATCATCTTTAATTTTTTGTTAATAAGAATATTTCTAACTCCTGACTGAACCTCAATTACCAAATTTCTGTGACGTTTTTTATCAAAAAATATAAATTTTGGTGAAATATCCTCCGATTTGAGATTTAAATCACTGTTTTGATTAATAATTACATTAGACACATTATCTAAATTTACTTCCTCTGGTATATTATAAACAACCATCTTTGGTAAAATTAATTTTGGTGTATAAGCTTCAAGTTCATTATTACATCTTTCGTCTAAAGATCTTTTTATAATTTCAATTTCTTCTTTAGATTGTGACTCTATTATAATTTTTCCATCTCTAGTTGATTTTAAGGAGTTAATCCCTACCTTCATATCAACTGGATTTATTTTACTCTTTATAACAGTTTTTACACATTCGGCAGATTGGTTAGATTTCGACTTTACAATAACTTTGAATTTTGGTTTTTCTTGCTTCATTGTATCAACCTTCACAATACCAGCAAATGATTTTTTTATTACATTCACATTGTCAATTTTGGCATTTGATTTTGAAACTTCGTTTTCTAAATTTTTATTATCATTAATTTTTTCTTTCAATAAATTAATAATGTTATTATATGATTTTGTGTCTGTGCGTCTGTGCGTCTGTGCGTCTGTGCGTCTGTGCGTCTGTGCGTCTGTGCGTCTGTGCGTCTGTGCGTCTGTGCGTCTGTGCGTCTGTGCGTCTGTTCGTCTGTGCGTCTGCGCGTCCGCGCGTCCGCGCGTCCGCGCGTCTGCGCGCCTGCGCGTCTGCGCGTCTGCGCGTCTGCGCGTCTGCGTGTCTGCGTGTCTGCGTGTCTGCGTGTCTGCGTGTCTGCGTGTCTGCGTGTCTGCGTGTCTGCGTGTCTGCGTGTCTGTGCGTGTGCGTGTGCGTGTGCGTGTGCGTGTGCGTGTGCGTGTGCGTGCGTGGCGTTGCGTTGCGTTGCGTGTGCTGCGTGTGCGTGTTCGTGTGTGGTGTTGTGTCTGGTGTTGTGTCTGTGTGTGTGTGCTGTGTGTGTGTCTGTGTGTGTGTGCTGTTGTGTGTGTGCTGTGTGTGTGTGTCTGTGTGTGTGTGTGTGTGTGTGTGTCTGTGTGTGTGTGTGTGTGTGTCTGTGTGTGCCTCTGTGTGTGTGTGTGTCTGTCTGTGTGTCTGTGTGTGTCTGTGTGTGTGTGTTGTGTGTGTCTGTGTGTGTCTGTGTGTGTGTGTGTGTGTGTCGTGTGTCTGTGTCTGTGTGTGTATGTGTGTGTGTCTTTGTGTGTGTGTCTGTGTGTACGTCTGTGTGTGTCTGTGTGTGTGTACGTGTGTGTCTGTGTGTGTCTGTGTGTGTATGTGTGTCTGTGTGTGTGTGTGTGTCTGTGTGTGTCTGTGTCTGTGTCTGTGTCTGTGTCTGTCTGTGCCTGTGTCTGTGTGTGTCTGTGTGTGTTGTTGTGTCTGTGTGTCTGTGTGTGTGTGTGTGGTGTCGTGTGCGTGTGTGTCGTGGTGTGCGGTGCGCGTGTGCGTGGCGTGTGTGTGCGTGTGCGTGTGCGTGTGCGAGTGCGTGGTGTGCGTGTGCGTTTGAGTGTCTGCGTGCGCGTGCGCTGTGCGTGTTCGTGTCGCGTGCGCGTGCGTGTGCGTGTGCGTGTGCGTGTGCGTGTGCGTGTGCGTGTGCGTGTGCGTGTGCGTGTGCGTGTGCGTGTGCGTGTGCGTGTGCGTGTGCGAGTGCGCGTGCGTGTGTGAGTAATTGAACATACAAATAAATCAGGCATAATTTTTCGAATGTAAACGTGCTGACCGCTTAGATAGAGAATCTGCATGTATAAAAACGCTATTGCATCAGGGTAGAATATACCTGTGATTGCAGATTTTTTTTACCATATTTAATTTACACGTTAATGTATTTTTCAGCAGCAAAATCTTAAAATATTTGTAAACACATTAATTAACACGATGTCGACGACTGATTGCTACTTCCCTATTCATAATGAAATTATATACCTGTTTAATAATAATAACAGCATTAAATAAAAACAGTTTTATTATATAGGTGAAATAATTTTAAATGCATGTTGTAAATAACAAACATCGTTTATTATAAATTCATTTAAGACCACTTTAAGTAATCTGCGAAAGAGATAAGTAAATACGAGTTGCAGTGTGGTAGAGATAATTAGGTTTGTATATTTACATTCTACAAATTACTTAATGGTGGGAAAGCCAATAGTCAGGTATATATCAACTATTCATAAGTAAAAACACAAAATGGGTTTAGTGCGCTCTATAAAATATTTCAATATTTAGTTTAGTTTAGTTCTCCAATACATTTATTATTGGAACAGCCGAAAGAAAAACTTATCTGAAGGTATACGTATCATTTTTAATGTATATTTTTACTTGATATTGCTCACAAAAATGCCAACAAAGCTTTTAATGTGTTATTATCCATATAGGAGGTGAACGTCATCAACCAACCATTACAGAGCCTTAGGCCTCCAATCAGACCTCAGAAGATGGGTGACGCCAATAACCAATCAGAAACTAATCAGGGAAAAGGGGCTGTTCTTAGGACCACCAATCAGAACATTGTATGCGTACGCATTTGCCTACCTTCTACGGACTGAACTGTCAAAAAGGTTCTTAATACAACCAAAGTGGTCCTAATTAGGGTGAAAATACCATCAAGGGACTGAAAATGGCCCCCGAAAAGAAGCTGTCAAAAAAGGGGGCGGGAAATTGGCGGGTGAAAGTGGGTTTGGTGTCAGTTGATTATCGGGTTACTTTCATATAATTTTAAATCCATAATTTGCATTTATTCGTTAAATCAAGCAATGATATATATGTTCTAAAATACGATATTTATATTCTCTAAAATGTATTCTAATGATTGATATATTACATGTAGGTAAACTTCAGTCATTATGGGTATGTTGTAATACTAACCCTAATAATTAGTGAAAACATAATAAATACGTTCCTATTTGAAATATTGAAGTTTGTTTGGGGTGTAAAGCAACTTAGCAATAATGCACCTTTACCTGGGTATCGTTCAAACGTTTGTAGCTCATGCAATATCGATCCAAGTGGTGTAGGACCTCAAAAGTCTGATGATGGAAATTATTAATCTAGCAAATGCACGGCGATCTTAAACTGTAGGTTTCAGTTATCTCTTATAAGGCGAACATATTTCTGTAGTTTTTTTTTTTACAAAATTCCGCTTAATGAATGTTTGGTGGAAATCGCGAAAGAAATGTTTGATATTGTAATGAGTACATAACATGCGAGAAAGTTATTATGTGCTTGGATTATCGGTTAGTAAAAATTAATGAAATAACCACTTTGCTTCAAATTAGGCACTGGAAAAAATGTTTTTTTAATTCATGTTTACGAACCGAAAATCGATACAAATAAATATTAAACAAAACGTTTCAATTACAAAATAAAAAATTAATGACTAATGTAATAACTGTTCGAAATAAAAACCATTTTGTCGAATGCACAACTGGTAGCGTTTTCTAATGGAATGGTTTAGGCTAACTAGCACATCATGATTAATTTCTGCACACGCATTTTGAATTATGTGCAAAAGTTCTTCTCTAGTTGGCACTGGCGTTGAATAAACGTTCTATGGGGATTACGTCTGGAGATCGGGTAGGCCATGCAAATGGACCACCACGATCAATCCACCGACCTTCAAAATTTGTGTTCAGCCAATTACGAACGTTTATACCATAATGCGCTGGACACGCATCGAATTGCAATCAGACTTGTCTTCGCATATTAAGTGGAACGTCGTCCCACATATTGTGATTCCCCATCTCCAGACATTGCAGAAAGTTTTCAGAACTCTCACGCTGTGGAAGTATATGAGGACCACACAGATTTCCATTGTAAATTCCTATTCAAATATTCACACTAAATTTGCCTAAAAATCCTCATTGTTTTAAACGGGGTTTAGAAGCCACCCATAAAATGCAACCCTGCGTTCTTCGTCTCCTGGGTGTTAATCATGGACAGGTTGCAGATAAAAAGGACGTCTGTGGTCCTGTTTTAATATTCTTACAATAGTGCTTTTAGAAATTCCAGTGGTTCGACTGACTCTTCTTTGACTAGTCCTCGAATCTCTATTAAAGCACGAAGTACGTTATTGTTTCTCCTTACCGTATTAAGATTCAGACGATTAGGATTCCTAGGTATAGCCTTCAACCTTTGATTGAAGAATTGAAGATGCAAGTTTGAAAAAACATTATGATGTGGCTGTCGTCTGTTAGGAAATCGTCTACGGTATTCTCGAGCTGCTTCTGCTGTATTCCCATAACAAAAACCATAAAGAAAGTGCATGTCAGTATATTCGTGATTAGAAAACTTAAAAGCCATTTTATTTAACGTCTGAAACTAGCAACCAAATTAAAAATAGTTTACGAAATTACTTCTGCATTAAAATATTGTTCGTATAAATGTCAAAGCTTAGTCATACTTTACTTCGTGAAATTTAAATTCGAAATTAAATTTTGCATCACTGGCCCGACATTACCTGACAAAATCTGAAATATCTCGAAAACGGTAAGCCATACGTGTACCATGGAACCATAATCAATCGGAAGACGTGACTGGATTTACAATAAAGTCAGTGGTGTAGGAGATTTTTTTGAAAAGGGGCGATGGTACACCCATATCTACGCCACTGATTTTCGTATTTATCATCATAAACCCTAAATAATGAGGGACAATTAGTTTGCACTGTGTACCAAATTTAAAATTATTCAAAGCTGCCGTTTTAGAAATATTCAAAATATTCTATTTATTTTACAAAATTTTAACACTATATCGAAAACGAAGCTATCCAGCGTATATGTTTAAATGAAAAACTGACATTATTTTTAAGTTAACTATCCTTTGGTAAAGTACTGCCGTTATAAACTGGACCACCCTGTATATATATATATATATATATATATATATATATATATATATATATATATCAGGGTGTTTAAAAAGATGCGGCAATATTAAAGGGGGTGAATGCTCAGGTCATTTTATACAATAACGTTCCTATAAACATAGGCCCGCAAACGCTTCGTTACCGATCTACAGCGCGTTGAAGTTTAATTTAAAAAAACAGTCAAAATTAGATTTTTCCAAAACGGCTTGAGATATCATAATGAAATATTACGCGTGTCAATAGCTGTGGGAGACGCATACTTTGCAATGCAACACGATGTTTCAGTGGTACCATTGGCGCGCGTATTGGCACGTCTCAGGCTATTTTTCAAGAAAAAAGTAGGATGCCGCTGATTTCTGTAAAAATAAAAAATATTTTTTGATTCATTGTTCAATTGTGAAGAAAAAAGCTATCTTGACCTTTTATCGTACGACGTACCGTTTTTGAGTAAAAAAAACATTTTACTGCGTGTCCATTTATTAAAGAAAAAAAGTTTTAAAAATCAAGGGTTTCATTCAAGGGCAAAAACAAATATTTCACCAAACCAAAAATTTTACCAACCAAAAATTACAAAAACTGTTCAAAGTAACCACCTCGAGCTCGGATGCAAGAATCCAATCTTCTCCTCATTGCCTGGCGAACTCTCTCAAAACACCAGGATCTGCTTTGATTGAGTTGCACCCAGCAATGATACGATTTCTTAAGTCTTCTATGTTTTTCAATGGAGTAGCGTACACCAAGGACTTCAAATGGCCCCACAGTAAAGAATCAAAGGGATTTAAGTCCGGGGATCATGCAGGCCATAAGTGAGGTCCACCCCGGTCAATCCAACGATTTCCGTACGCTTGTGTTAAGAAATCACGAGCTACTTGACTAAAGTGGGCTGGTGCGCCATCGTGCATATACCACATTGCATGTCTAATTGCTAATGGTACGTCCTCCAGAAATCCAGGGAGCGTGTTTTCCAAAAAATTGCGATACATCTCTCCGGTAAGTCTCCCGGGTAGAAGTACCGGTCCAATTAGGCAGTCACCCACAATCTCAGTCCAAACGTTCAAAGAAAAGTGATGTTGAAAATGATTTTCAACAATTTCATTTGGATTTTCTTCATACCATACATGGTTATTATGGAAATTCCGTATTGCATTTCTTGAAAAACTCGCTTCATCGGTGAACAGAATCAACATCAGGAGTTGAGGTATTTGAACCATTTTGTGCAAAAGCCGTTGACAGAATGCAATGCGAGGAGGAAAATCAGCAGGAAGAAGTGCTTGAACGCGTTGTATATGGAATGGATACAACAAATTTTCCTTAAGAATGTGCCAAATAGTCCCATTACTTACATCCAAAGCGTCAGCAATTTTTCGAGTAGAAGTACCTCGATCTTCTTCAATCATGTCCAGCACATCGTCTTGCTGTCCTTGGCCTTCCTGCTCCTCCATTTCGCGCATTTCGTGCCTGTTTCATAAAGACGCCGATGAATACATTCGAAAGTTTTTCTATCAGGAGCAATACGGCCCGGAAATCTTTCATTATACAACCGCCTAGCTTCTAATGCATTCCTATCAGCAAGTCCATAAATGTAGTGCATGTAGGTCATCTCGGCATTCGTATAGCGATTCAACAAATTCGACACATACAAAATTATTAATCACGAGACTCATTCAATATGTCAGTGATATGTCAGTGAATAATACATGAATGTTTAAAAATATTTTTGTACGCATGATAAATGGACATGTACTAAAATGTTTTTGTTACTCAAAAACGGTACATCGTACGATAAAAAGTCAAGAGAGCTTCTTTCTTCACAATTGAACAAAAAATCATAAAATATTTTTTATTTTTAGAAAAATCAGCGGCATCCTACTTTTTTCTTGAAAAATAGCCTGTGACGTGCCAATACGCGCGCCAATGGTACGACTGAAACATCGTGTTGTATTACAAAGTATGTGTCTCCCACAGCTATTGACACACGTAATATTTCATTATGATATCTCAAGCCGTTTTGGAAAAATCAAATTTTGACTGTTTTTTTAAATTAAACTTCAACGCGCTGTAGATCGGTAACGAAGCGTTTGCGGGCCTATGTTTATCGGAACTTTATTGTATAAAATGACCTGAGCATTCACCCCCTTTAATATTGCCGCATCTTTTTAAACACCCTGTATATATATATATATATATATATATATATATATATATATATATATATATATATATGGAATTTTCGGAGAAATTTATAATTTTATTTTTAATTTTCAATTGCGCCCTTGCGATGAATTACGGAACTTAAAAATAATTTGCAGGATTTTCTCGTGGCGACTTTTATAATGAATTTTTTTCTCCACTTTTTATGTCCACTAGTTTCTGAAATATGGCCGGTGGCCAGCTTAATGAAACACCCTGTATATATATATATATATATATATATATATATATATATATATATATATACAGGGTGCGGCATTAGTGCGTCGAAGTACGATGTATCCGTTATTAAAGGAGATATCAAAAAAAGTTATTTACAAAAATTATAGGCAACTTCAAACTTCATATTATAAAATTATTTTCGTATTTACAGGGTGTTACATATTACCAGGGTGAACCAAATATACTTTTTTTTAAATGGGACACCCTATATATTATTTCAAATTTAGATTAAGCTCATCCCCCCCATACTTCCAATATAGGGTTTCATTACGTTATACAGGGCATTTCAAAAGGTATGGCCAATTGTACACGAAAATCATTCTCATTTCAGCGTCCTGTATACCTCTTCAAAGTTATGATTTCCTAACACGCAATTTTTGCCTCGATGATTGTTACAGTCGGGTTAGACAGATTTCACAACCAAACAGGTGCACAAGTACGTGTTCCACACTTCTGTGCCCCTGGCATAAAAAAGGTGAGCAACAATCATCTTCAAGCTCAAGATGTCCTAGACAGAACAACCTACCAATATTTTTTTCCAGGCATACTTTTTGACATTGGAACAGTGTTACGAGAAAGTGCTATTTCTTTATTATTGCACCAATTGAATATAGAGCGCGCCAAAACTCGAACAGATGATTTAGTCAAATTTTTCAAATGAATGACCTTGTATTTTATTTTAAAAAGTGAAAATACAGTTTATGTTCTTTCATTTTTATTAAGCACTCCCTATAGCTAAAATCGTTGGTTTCTGAGATATTTTCAATTTAGTAACAGAAAGAGATTTTTTTAATAATTTCTTATTATAACTATTTAGCCGTGATTAATTTTATAAGAATTTTGTCTTAATAACCGACGTTTTTTGGATTTTTTATAATAATTTGTCACACTTTTATTTGTCGGAAAATATTAGTAAGTATACAGGGTCGTCCAAAAACGTGTGACATACCAAACATATAATTTTTTAAATGAAACACCCTATATATTTTTGTATTTTTAAATTCGGCTTTCTTTCTTGATTATTGTTATACCTTATATCGAATAGTTTAATAGATATGACCATTTTTTATTGCAATTAAAGGTTAATTTAGTTAATTACAATTTTAACAATTGAAAATAAACGATAGTTCTGATTATGTAACAAACAGTACATATGCTCTATTTTTCAAAATTACTTTCAAATTTTTGTTATACAGAGTGAACAAGAATATCTATTTTAAAATTTCTCAATTGTTTCAAATAGAACACCCTGTATATTGTTGCACATTTGGAATCAGCTATATTTCGTGATTCTAAAAATGTGTGCATTTGATAATTTATACCGTAGGAATCAGAAGTTACGCCATTATTTTATGGAAATTGCTGGAAGTTGAATATTAATACATGTTAAATTGTTTCAAGTTTTAAACAGAACTCCTTGTACGCATGTAAAGAATCGGTGAAACAAGTCTAAAAGAGCAGACTTTAATTGAAATAAACAAGTTAAATCCAACATGAAACCTTGTACTATAAATTTAAAATAAAGTCATTACAAAAATAAACTTTTGTTGCACAAATCAAGCGTAAGTGACTAATTGAACTAATCGAAATTAGGTACTGAGTAAAAAAAAGGTTGAAAAAGGAATAGAAAAAAATTAGGTGTACTTATAACTACTGAAGTAAGTGTTCAAAACGTTTTCCGCGTTTTAGCAAACATCTGTTGATGCCTGTAGAAAATGAGTCCTTAACACGTTGAAGTACAACTGGCGTTATGGATGAGAATGCATTACGAATGCGCATTTTCATATCATCTTTTGTTGTTGTGATTTCTTTGTATACAATTTCTTTCACGTATCCCCATAAAAAGAAATCCAGTGGTGTAAGGTCTGGAGAGCGTGCTGGTCAGTTTATAGCGCCTCCTCGATCTATCCACCTCCCAGGAAATTGTTGATTCAGCCATTCTTTAACGTTTCTAGCAAAATGAGGGGGAGCACGATCTTGTTGGAACCACATGTCTTCGGCAATATGCACCTGAACATGAAGAAGAGCAAAAAGTTGAGTATTTAAAAACTCATAGTAAAGAGCACCATTTAAATTATTTATAAAAATAGGGTCCAATAAGGTATACATCTAAAATTCCAGCCCATACGTTAAGAAACCACGTATGCTGACTGCCTGTCTTCACTATAATATGTCGGTTGTGGTCGGAGTAATAATGGAAATGATGTTTATTTACAGTTCCATTTTTATGGAACTTTACGGGTTCTTAACAAGAGTACATATTTTACATGCAAGACGTTAGAAAATGTGAATTTATGGTTGAAATTGATATTCGCACAGTAGCGTAATATTTAGGAGGGTTGAAGGGGTTTAACATTCATGTTGTATGCCACTGGCAAAAGAGATGTTACACATTGTTCTACGGTTGGATGCGCCTTAAGTCAATAAACCTTTCCACTAAATTTAGTACAAAAATACAGGGTATTAAATAAGTTAAAGATATTAACAATTTAATAATTTTCAACTTTAACACCCTGTAAATTCTTAATTATCAACATTTTATTAAGGTCATATTTAGCAAATCGTCAAAATTTTAGGTCAGGTTTCTACCATGGTTCTATGTACCATTAATTATGGGATACCCTTTATATATATATATATATATATATATATATATATATTTTGGAATGTTTATATTTGAATTTGATTTAAATGGCGACTTATATTAATTTTTATGGATATTTGCACCAATAAATTGTAATGCTGACGACTTATAAATTATGAGGGAGAATAATAATTATTATATTTATATTTAGTTTGAGAAAATTTAAATTTTAATGTTGATAATATGATTATGATTAAAGTAATATTTAAACTTTTTATTATGCACCGGACTAGCTCAGATCTCAAATGGGGATAGAGTTCAGGGAATTTAGTTTGAAGTTAAAATTTGAATCTGGAAATGTGTATATGAAATACCCTTTAGATAATTATAATGAAAGTATAAAAATTATTCTGAATGTAATTTGCTATCAACGCATGAATGAATTTAAATGAAATTAAAAAGCTGTCAAGAAAATGTCAAATAAATAATTTAGAAAATTAATGTTTAGATCCAAAATGAAAATTTAGAAAAAGAAAATAAATTAATACCTTTACAGGTGTTTACACAAGTAAATATTTAAAATTCTTAACCAAAAACATATATGTAACAAATATAAATTTGCAGGAAATTTATCAATGAATGTCCACAATAAGTAGGGTTATTAAAATTTTTGACTCACATATACTGTCCTCACTGTAGATTGATGTCTTCGGATACTCCAACTGGATGCAGGCAATGTCCACTCGATTACAGTTGTTACCATCACCCAATATACTGCTAACTTGATTCTTGGTTGTCGAAGACACCAACTTCCAAAAACTTAAAGATGTTTTCTCCAAAATCGGCAAACTCCAACCACTTGTTTTATTATGGTAACTTTTTATTTAGTTAATTTTAAAGCTTAATAAATGATATCGTTTAAAGAAATGTTTAATTATCCAAAATTTTTGTTGATGAACACTTTTATTTTTAGCTACCGATTAAAATTTTGTTTAAAAGAAATTGTCCGAAGAAATAAAACAACATTAACCAAATAAAAATGGGTTTTAATTTGGTATAACGGAATTAATTTAAGTTGGATAACACAAAAGCAAATCTTTACAAAATCGTGACACAAATTAACACGTACAAAAATATTTTCCGAAAACGACAGGTATCGGAGACCGAACTATTTATTTTAAACCGTCGATATAAAAACAAATGCTCTCGAAAGTATTCTTCGTAAAGTATAACTTCTTGACGAAAATTTAAATTAGGTTATGAACTTCCTTTTTTCACAAATTTCACAACACTGTTTTAACCTTTTACACTTTTGAACAAATTCTAGAGAGAGATTGATTTCCAGAGCACTTCCTTTTATATCTTTCTGGTTGTTACCAAAAATTCATTTTTTTTACAGCCATATTGCATAAGTAACTAGGGCTATGATTGGTGGATCTAAATTACAAATTGGACTCAAATGGAAATTTGGCCGTAACTTTCTTATACATACTCGAAATTAAAAATTAAAAACAGAAATGAAAACTACGTAAAATTTTGAACAAAAAGACACCTAACAAGCTATAGTTCCTAAAGTTAATATACGAAGTAACCTAATCTAACTTAAATAAGCTTATAACTATTTACACTTACAAGCTATACTAAATCTAATTGCAAAAATGGAATTTTGAGAAAATTTTACACTAGAACACATACTTTTTGTGTTGGAAATATTTAATTTAAAGAAATTTTAAGCTTTTGTAATTTTATCTAAAATTCACCTCAGATTTAACACAATTTTGCGGTGAAAAGTGCTGTATCCTTATAAAACTGTGCTATATTAAGAAAGAACATTTATTATTTGCTTTAAGAGCAAAATCTAAGTCTAATAATGTGGAAAAAGTATAAAATTATGTAAAAAACCTAAAAATTATGACCTAACCAAACTTAAATCTAAAATTGAAAATAATTTATATTTAAAAATGTTTTTAACACTTGAAATGTTATGTTAAAGGTTTGTACTTCTTGTCTTTATTATTCTCACTAACTATTTGCAATGCATAATGTCATATAGTGTTGCATTGAAAAAGTCTCATCGTCTAACACTCTTTTGAAATATTTCACTATATAAATGTACACCACTATAAATGTCTGTATGCCAAAATGTTCTATGTGTTGTTCTTATTGTGAATCTTGTAACATAATTTGTGTCACTAATTCGCTTCCAAAAATATGTGCGAAAAATGTCTAAACTGTCCATATTATAACCCTTTTATTAAATTTTTGTATTTCCTGCATTCAAAAACTAATCATACATTATCCCTAACATAATCCTAACTATATAGTTCATGTTTAAACACCTGTAAAGTGTTTACTTGCCAAATTACCCTTGAAAAATTGATTTTTATTGCAATAATTGACATACTAAAATGACTTTACGAAAATGGTTATATTTAACATTCTTGACAATTTTGTTAGCAGCAAATTGCTTTTTATGATAAAACCAAACTAAGTAAATCATATTCAGACAAATTTATACCAAACAAATTTATTTTAATCACATCGTGAACCAGATTTATATAAAATAGTGTCTTGCACATGTATCGAGCTACAAATCACCCCTTTTTATGACCCAAATGTCATTTAAGCTGTCCGATACTTCTATTACCTCTTTCTGAACATCTCAATATATATATATATATATATATATATATATATATATGCGAAACCTATGAAAAACTGAATTTCTGGAAAAAATTGTATGTGTATCTTCAAGTTGTTATTGAATTTGATAGCTGGAGGTGTCGGAAATAATAATCCAATAAATTGCACTTTGATAACGGTATTTTAATCGTGGTCAGTCTACGTTTAGGGAACTGTACGATAATTTGGTAGAGTCACAGTAGGTGATAACAGTATTTACGTATACATCCATGACCTATTCTCGTGTATTTTGTTGTTGAATCTTGGGCCTTAATGTGCATTACTTCTATATATTCTTAATTCTAAGAATTGAAATCTCACACGCCTATAGGCGAATGAACTTTAACCTTGAAGAGGTCAACGAACGTTGGACTGTCTCCCCTACCGTTTCCACAAATTCATTTTAATTTCTAAGAATTGTAATATGATGCTCGTAGAAGTCAATAAACTTTGACATTGAAAAGGTCAACGAACATTGCTTCTATTTTCAGACTTCCAGGAATTATCGTGTGGGACTCCTAGAGGTCAATCAACTTTGATCTTGACACATTATCTCATACTTATAATAATTCCCTACCTATCTGTCTCTCTATTACAGATATAAATCCCAACGTGGCTCAGAACAGGCGTAGCTACTGTACTGTAATTTTTTCCAACGCATAACACAATCGATGAGATTTCCGTGATAGAAAACATTAAACTTACCCAAGCCAGCGTATATTTTAATAAAGAAACAGAGTGGTTGTATATCCGTTATCAAATTTTCTCGGTGTATAACTGTTTGCTGTAAATATAGGCTGCACTAAGCATAGGTAAAAAGTTTAGCCTGCGTAAGGTAAAATATGTTGATTCTTTAGTTCACTTTTTTTTTATTCTAGGGGCCCCATTAATGAGGGGTTGCATTGCCTCTAGAATAGTCGAAAGGTCGGTGTTCTGCTAGTTATGAGTATCACGACTGTCATAAGTATCCATCTCACAGGCCATAAGCGTAAAATGTCACCGGTTGCAAGTGTTGTAGGTGTCACAAGTCTCGCAAGAGTTAATTGGCACAAGTGTTATAAACCACATGAGTCACAAGTAAAATGTTTGTGTCAGAAAACCTAGTTATTTTCACAATTTGATCATATTGCTGCGAGGTGGAATCCTAAATTTTATGAATGTGTGATTGTACTGTTATAATAGGCAAAACTACTTTTAAACTCTTATTTTATTTTATATAACATAAACACCAAAGTGAGTTGTTCCACAGCTATAAAATAAAGAGGAATAAAGTTAATAACTTAATAAAAACTCAAAACAGTTGGCTCCAATATCACCAAATGACATTCAATCAGTAATTACGTCCCTTAAAGGAAATGTATCAAGTGTTATAGATGGTATATCGGAATATCTATTTAATAATGTCTCCAATATAATCAGTAATCCACTCACAACCTTATTTAACAGATGCCGGTATGACGGCTATTATCCGAAAGTATTAAAAAAAGCTATCATTGTTCCTATACACAAGTCCGGCGATCGCAATACTTTGGGTGACTACGTACCCATTGCCTTAACTTCTGCCATTTCAAAAACTTTTGAAAAATATTAAAAATCCAACTAATAAATTTTTTCGAAAAATATAAATTATAAGCGAAAATAAATTTAGGCTTCGAAAAGGGAAAAGCACAGAAGATGATTTAGCTACTTTAATACCTTACTTACATATGAGCCTATTAGATGCAAAAGCCGCCAAATCCAAAAATTGAAATAAATTAGTTATATGTACCAGTGTATTGATATTGTAAAACTCCATGTGTAAAACCCTCGTTTATATTCAAAAACCGTCTTTTGCGTATAATACAGCGTTTGAAACATGAGGTTCATTTGCAAACTGTCGTCAAGTCCACTTTAATTTTGTTTCATAAACAGCCAAGTCCATATTGGCCGATAACATCAAGAATCGTGTGTCAGGTGACAGACCACATGATGATGCTTGCAGTCATATGCTGGCATTGTAAGTTTGTTATCTGTTTCAAGGTGTATGTACTTAACTAATTCATTTTAAATTTTGTTAAAATGTGGGAAGATTCTAAAGTTATTTCAAAAAGAGGACCTCACGAAGCAAGGAAGAAGTCCGTTCAGCTTCAAACGCATAAGCGATTTGTAAGAAAAGAACTAATGTAAGTAATTGATATTCATTTATTTTTATTGAATTTACATTATTAAAGTGTACTATTAAACACCTATTCTGCAAAGGCCCTTCCTGAATATCCAACATGTTCCCACAATATGAGTAATGGAACCTACAAGTGTAGAACATTCAGTAGGGCATATATAAGATCGTTTCATGCATTATTTTATGCTAGAAAGAATAAAATTAATCAAGATACGATACTTTTTAAGTGCTGTTCAAGTGGTATTCCAAAACGTAAACGCATTAAAGATGGTTCGAGAAGTGGTAAAGAAGTAACAATTTATTACCATGTAAAACAGGTAAATGGAAATTTACTTCGAGTATGCCGCAGTAGCTTTTTAAAAATTTTTCAGATGCGTACAGGAGAACCCCCAATTGAGCGTAGAAGGGGAGATCGAATCAAAAATAAAAACGATAACAAAAAGAATGCGATATCTAAATTTATTGAAAGTTTAACATGCAGAGAAACATACAGTAACTAGGGATTATCTTCTTTGCGAGCTTAGTTTTGGGAAATTATGGGAATGGTACAATTCCTCGGTTGGCGAAAATAATTTAAAGGTAAAGAAAAGTTACTTTAGAACATTTGTTAATAAAAATACAATATTGGTTTTGGAACTCCCCAGAAAGATATTTGTTCAGAATCCATACGGTTTGCAGAATCTCTAAAAACGAGAAAGATGAAAGGAAAAATGTTACTCAAACAGAAAGTGCACAAAGCAAAGGCAAAAGCTTTTTTTCAGTTGTTGCAGAAAGAGGAAGAAGTAGAAGAAACATTCTCTTTCGACTGCCAGAAAAATCTAGCTCTTCCAAAATTACCAGATCAAAAAGCCTACTTTTCACAACAGTATAATTTATACAATTTTACTGTTGTAGCTGGTTCATCAACAACCAAACTAAGTCCAACAGCATATCTTTGGAGAGACCAAGACTTACCAAAGAATACAAGCGTTATAAGTTCTGCACTTTTCTATTATTTGTGTCATTATGCATTTGAATCTCACATTACTTTAAAAGTTCGTCTCTTTGCCGAAGGATGTGGGGGGGGGGGACAAAATAAGAACACAATTATGATGGGTATGCTGTGCAGTTGCCTCCATAACTTTGCACCCAGCATGATTAGATCAGTTAAAGTAATTTTTCCTGTAGTCGGCCATTCATTCATGCCGCCGGACCGAGTATTTGGTTTGATCGAAACTAAGATAAAAAAAAACTAATATCACGAACCCTAAAGAGTATGAGGAAACTATCGAAAAATATACTAAAGTTTTGTGGCTTGAAAAGGATTGGAAAGCGTATGACTGGAAGCAGCTTACCACTGCACATTAAAAACCTCCAAGACATTTCCAATTCAATGCCAGTAAGATTTATTTTGACCAAAGAAAAAAATAGTGTTACCGTACAAGGCGAAACACTGTACAAAACTAACATGGGTGTGAATCTATCTGTATTAAAAAGACATGACACTTATGTCTAATCCTAACATTCTAACAGTTGGAAAAATTTCTGATGAAAAGAAAGCAGAGTCTGTCAATAATTCGTTAAAGGCTCATTTTGGAGAAGATTGGCAAGATATTGACAAGCTTGACTTTTATAAAAAAATGATACACTCTGCTGATGAAGAACGATCTTCTGAAAATAGTGTTTGTCAAGTGATAACTGGATCAGTAATTTAATACTATTTTCATTCATAAAGTTAAACAGTTGGTTTGCAAACACCGATGTCACATGTTTCAATTTCAAATAGCGCTAAGTCCAATTTTCAAATTCTAATTAATGCTGCTGGAGACATCTCTGATTATATATTTGCACTTAATAAGTGTCTTATATTAGGAACATACCAGTATGCAAAATTACAGGACTAAATGTTAACTAGTAATGAAGAAAACGTTTCTTTGTTAATTGCTAAATATGACTTATGAGTGACTTGGCGGCCTTTGCATCTAATAGGCTCATATATAGTTCAGTAGAGAACTCTGGAAATGTTCTGGCTGTTGCCTTAAATTTAGCCAAAGCATCGTGAATCATGAAACACTACCTAATAAATTAGAATGCTAGGGTATAAGGGAAAATTGTCTATTGTTAATAAAGAGTTACGTTAGTAACAGAACACAAAGAGTAAAGATAAAGGAAGTAATAAGCAATGAGTTAGCAAGATCATGTGGGATCTGCCCTAGGGTTCGATTTTGCTCCCAGTGTTATATACTATATACATTTCGGTTTACGGACGTTTCGCCCCCGCTGTTTTTCCCCTAGACGTTTCGCCCCCCGAACCGTTTCGCCCCCAGACCGTTTCGCCCCTGCATTTTTACCTCTAGCTTTAGTGAGCTTCAGTTGTTTCCAGTTGCACCACGGGAAGGTAGCTAGTAGGATTTCTGCAACCGTTTTTTTTTATTTTCTTTTGTTTTTTGGTGTTTGTGTTTTAATTTTAGAAATTTTTAGTAGATACATACCTATAAAGAATTTCGGACGTGCAACCGTAATAAATTCAAAATTCAAAGTTGTACGCAATCCCACGCAAATAATCAATAACTTGACGATTTTCTAAATCTTCAACGAATATATTCACACGAGCTGATATTGCGACATACTTTTTATTTCTTGGCTTTCCTTGATTTCCAGCAATCAGTTGTACTATTTCGTAGTTATAAATACCGTGCTGCTTCTGCAAACATTCAATAAAACGAAACATATTTGGAAATTGCGATCCACATGCTTCTTGAAAAGCGCGGTGCCATCCTCCCAAGTGATTATTCGTGCGATGTTGGTCGTTAACAGTGCGCTGATAGATATTCCAAAGCTGAATTGAAAAATTTGGAATTTGACTCGTCCTCCCTTGCAGCTTGACCGCTGTTCGCACACCCATATCCCATGTTCTTCATTTTTTGTTTATTTTGGAGAAAACGTAAATATGGTTTTCATGAACAAGTTTTGCTTGTTTCGTTTTGACAAAACGAACTCCGCCATTTGTAGAAATAAATATTGAACTTAATTGAACTATAGTAGTCGTAACGAAACACACAGTAGGTTAGAAGACAATATATTTACATCACTGGGTTTGTGTAGCATTTTTGAATGTAATTCATCCCACCTACCAGTGAAATCTCCCTAATGGGAAATTCCTTGAGTACAATTTCTTAGAAAGTGATTAGCAAAATTGCAGGTAACAGTTGTATAGTTACCGCATTACCAATTTCTGTTGAAGTATATATACACATTTTCCATATAAGTACACATAGAGGAATTTTTCAACTAAAAATAATTATTGTTGTTATGTAGTTAAATAGGGACAATCTGAAAAGAATCGTCAAGTTATTGATTATTTGCGTGGGATTGCGTACAACTTTCAATTTTGAATTTATTCCGGTTGCACGTCAGAATATAGATGTTAAAAGATTTATTTTTCTTTATATGTATCTACTAAAAAACTCTAAAATTACAACACAAAACACCAAACACAAAAAAAAAAAAATAATAAAACGGATGCAGAAATCGTGGTGCAATTGGAAACAGCTGAAGCTGGCTAAAGCTAGAGGTAAAACTTCGGGGGCGAAACGGTTCGGGGACGAAACGGTTCGGGGGCGGAACGGCCGGGGGCAAAACGGCGGGGACGAAACGGTTGGGGCGAAACGGCGGGGGCGAAACGTCCGTACCCCGAGATTTTCAATGGCTTGACAATATCTATCTTTGACTAAATTATTTTAAACATGTTTTGTAAGATTTGCGTACAGTACTTTAAGTAATTTGGACAATGAAGAATTGTCAAGTATTATAATTCACAATAAAAACTGTACCATATATAAATGTGAATCAATCAAGAGGAAAAATAGCATTAAATATCTTGGAATGCAATTAGATAGTAAAATTGGACCAACACATACATTTGTTAATTAAGAAAATTCGCTTGTTTAACTCTGTTAAAAGTATTCTTGAGGAACATCCTTTAGAAATAATTTACCACGGTCTATGTCAATCACTTTTGAATTATGGTTTACTTGTTTGGAGAAATGCTGTTAAGACATATCTAAATTTGGTATGTGTAATACAGAAATTACTCCTAAAAGTAATATTTAAAAAACCACCTTTGTATTCTTCTTCACAACTATTCGTCGATATAGGTGTTTACACAGTACATACATTACCTCAGTCTGTCGATATATTTATAAGATTAGAAAGGAAGTTGTTCATCTAATTAGTCATAAATATTCTACGAGATCAAAAGCCACGATCTTTCTTACAATTTCAAAGTCAGAAAGTCTTTTACTCAAAATAATTTTAGAGGTACTGCAGTTAAGGTGTATAATAAATTACAAGTATCAATACAAATAAATACTCTTTTATGTTTAAACTACAAGAGGTATATGAATTATATACATTTTCGTTCATATTCAATAGATATATTTTTACTAAATTATTATGAAATTGTAATAAGTTTATCTGTAATGTAATATACTAAAACAAGATGTTAGGAAATATAATACTATGTTAGTTTTTACTTACTCCCTAGATAGATACGTTATATATTATACGCAATAAATCATAATTTTTTTAGTATTATTTGGTTCGTAATGTTACGTTTATTAAAATATTTAATTAATTATGTAAATATGTTAATTCAATAAATGGTTTTTGATTTATTGATTGGTTTTATTCGTGCCCATTTGGAAACCGCCGTATTAAAATTATTTATTTATGTTCCATTAGGATTTAGAGTAAAATGACGTTATTTGGTATCCACTATAGAAGTTTTATTACTAGCCTAACATTTCGATCGCTAGGCTTAAACCTTCCAACCTACAAAATGGAAATTAAAAGATTTGAGATAATTTTAATAACATTTTTTTAGAATAATTATATCTTTATATACTTTAATAATAAGGTCATCACGTAAATATGCAACATTTTAAAAGCAAAAACAATAATCTAAGTCACACAGATGTTTAAAACTTCTAGACAGACAGAGAGTAGCAGCCATATAAATGTTAACTTAAAAATTAAAGAAATTAAATAATTTTAATTATAATTTATTTTAGCATTAACTATGTAACCTCTTTCATACGTTCATAACGAAAACAGGCAACATTGTAAAAACAAAAACAGTAATCTATGTCAGAATGACGTTTAAAACTTGATTCCAGCTAGACATAAATAATACGTGTTAATTCCAAAGCCACCCGCTTCTATAAATTTTAAAGATACACTTTAAACATTTTCATTCATATTTAATTATTTTTTAAACTTACCATGCATTATATTAAGAAACTTTGTAAAGAAAAGTTACGTAAAATAAAATTTTCTTTAAAAAATATGCCTGCACTTTTTCTAATAAAATGAATCGTTATTCAAATACTGAAAACATTCTAACACTTAAATTGTACATTAGGAATTTTTTTATCGCTAAATTAGGCGTCGTATCAAAAATTTCATAGAACATAATTAATCGATATGTTTCAGGACTATGCCTGGGTAATTGGATATCTTGGAAATATGAAGCTGTTTTAGAAATATTTGATAAAAACCAAATACTGACACTAATAAAACCCCCCTCGCTACCGCTGGATTTCACCCAAAATCTAATCAGCTCTAAGCCAAGAGAGAACAAGCTTAAATACAAAATTTGCAGTACGTACGTAATTTCGCTCTGGAGTTATAGTGGATAGCAACACACACACACAACAAACACACACACACACACACACACACACACACACACACACACACCCACCACACACACACACACACACCACACACACAAACACACACACACACACACACACACACACACACACACACACACACACACACACACACTCACACTCACACACACACACACACACACACACACACACACACACACACACACACACACACACACACACGCACGCAGCACAAGCACACCCGCACACACGCAGCCACGAGCACCGCGCACGCACCAAGCACGCACGCACACACGCACACACGCACCACGCACGCACCACGCACACGACACACGACACGCACACGCACACGCATAAGCACGCACGCATCGCACACGCACACGCACACGCACACGCACACGCACACGCACACGCACACGCACACGCACACGCACACGCACCTGCTTAGCATTCGTGAGGTAATGGGTTCGATTCCCGTTACCGTCTACCTTGTATGAGGTTTTTTCAATGGGTTTTCCTCATATATATGTAGCGACATGGTCACTGCGTATATGCACATCATGTGCGGCTACTTATGCGAATGGTGGGGTAGTATTTTCCTCCTCAGAACGCTAACAACATTCCTTCCGATCCTATCCTGTCCACACCCATCCTTAATCCCACCATGCATATACGTGATGTATGTATGTATGCTGGGAATCCATGATTGTGGCTGAAGGAGCTTAGAAAGCTCGAGCAGCCCACCCTCTATTTTGGGGAGGGAATGAAATACCTGGCATTTTACTTTATATATTGAGACACCTATATATGGACTATATGTGTATGTGCGAGTTGGCATATGGAAACGACTTCTGAAACAAATTTTGGTTCTATGGCCCGTGCGAGTTCTAACAATTGAAAAACGTGCATGCAACTGACCCTAAAATAACTTAATATTTTATACTTTTAACGAAAACTTTTTCAGATTGGAATATTTACTTCGGATTTATTTTTTTTAGAATATGAAGCTCGGAATTATCAGCTGCTTAGTTAGACGTTTTAAGTACTGCATACGCCTATTTATATCACAAATGATTCCAATTAATGACTACTAGTAATAACTGAAACAATAATATCTACGTAACGATTTTAATAATGATGATCTCAAAGAAGGTAGGTAAATCAGGTGCATTGTTACTACCATTCTGAATATAAGAACTCACATTCTTTACTATTTATAGATTTATACATTATTTAATTAGATTTATTTCAAGCAATTTATCACATTACGTAAAAAACAAGTTCTTTAGTATAATCGTTTATTTGGTTCTTATTAGTTCACTTTCGCTTCTTATATCGAGATGATTAGAAATTACATGGTACAAAGCTAAGTAAATCACATAGTAAGAAATTTCATATAATGTACAAAAGGTACACTACGATATAAAAGATTAGGTAAGGACGGTTAATTAACATTGAGATGGACCTAAATTATATAATTTATAATAAAATGTAAATATAATGATAAACGACAACATATTACACATGAGTATAGGGTACGATAGGTGTCGTAATGCAATAAATCAATTTCCTTATTAGTTAGTAGGTTTATTTAAGTATAATTTTCCCAAAAGACATGAATTACAGGCTGTAGATAACAAACGTGATGTTAAAACTAGCATTAGACAGATATCAATGTCACAACTACAGTGTACGCAGACAAGATATGTGAAAACGTTCGTGTTAGTGCGAAAACGTAAAATAAGTGCAAAAACTGAGAAAAAACAGAATAAATACATTTGTTATTAACAATAAGACATAAATAATCCAGCAGTTCTGGAGTTATTGTGAATAATTAACATTTACAGACTTAAATTAGTGATATTTAACAATTCTACACAAGTCGTATTAGAACTTATAAACTTCCAAAAGAGTGAAAATAAATTAATATAAGACATATACAATAAGGATATACTTTCACAAACATTTAAAGTGCCTAAGAATGTAAAATTTAACATTTCAAATTACTGTATTGATTTAAGGTTATGTCATTTCCTCGCATAAAATTGTTATAGAATGGGACCAATTGGCCTAAATAAATTATAAGAGGTAAAAATAATAAACTAGCCTCAATCTCGAGTCACAAATGACTATATTAGTGACAATTTTACCAAAATTAATTTTTAAGGGTATATGGAAATTTCAGATAATTTTCCTTTCAAATTGGCCTTAGGCATATAAAGGATGTGTATTTACATGTAGTAGCATCCCACATTCATGTGGAAATCAATTCCAGGCCTGAAAAGCGCATAAAATTAGTAACAATCAAGAAATCAATGTAAAAATAAACATGTTTAATAAGTAGAGCAAATAGATCGTGTAAGGACTTATTTTATTCGAAATTTTCTCTAGATTTCAAAAATGTTTTTAGTTTTAAGATAGATTAAGGGGTTCAAGAGTTATAAGATTTCGAAGTTAAAATTAAAATAGAGGAAAGCGTTAGTCAATCAGAATTAAGAAAATATATGAAATAGTTGTTGATAACAAAAGATGAATTTGGGTTTTCTAACCAGAGCTTATAAATAGAAGTACTGTAGAATTATGGGGAGTCTGTTCCAACACCTTGCCTAAACAAGATGTTGCTAAAATTTGTGCTCGTGAATATTTTAAATAATAAGTCACTTCAATAAAATTTAAGTGCGGTTTTAGTATCGGCAGTTTAAAACAAGTGAAACTCATTTGTCCTTAAATCAAAGTAAGGTTAGTTTACCTCTAAATAAATTCGGTTGTTATCGACGGCTACGAGTGAAAATATTTTCCGGAGATTCGATATTGTTTTTAAGTTTGTTTTCTTTTGATATTGTTTTTGTTATTTGTTTTTCGTTTTTCTGTTATTATATTTTTATTATTGGAAGCGTGTTTAATTTAAATAACCTCCAAACCAGTGGGGCATTTCAAAATTCATTTTGAAACAAAAAATTAATAAATTATGATGATCCTGAAAATAAAGAATCAACATATAAGAAGAATTATTAGTGAAACTTACCTAAAGGAATACGTGTTATCACAGAAGCAGATTTGGATATCAAAGGAGCTGTTTTCAACGGTCAACTCCAGCATCTTAAAGAAGATAAGAAGGCCATTTTGAGTGAGTGTACCAATTTTTATTTACGTAACTGTTGACATCCATATTTTTACTTGTGTGTTAATTATGTCCATATTTTGTAATAAACATGATGTGCGACAACTTGTAGTCATGTCCAAAGGGACCATTAATTGATCTAAAAGTAAATGGTTATTATAGTATTTAATAAATTCAGGCATAATTATACTTACGTGTAAATGTTGTGGTTTCATTGTACATCATTGAAAGGTCAAATGAATGCGTACCCAAAGCGCATGATCAGGTATTACAATTTGAAGATTTTTTTTTGTGTATTGGGAGTTGCACATATATCGCGATGCAATATAAAAATTACATTTCAATATCTTCGAACGAACAGAAAATAATAAAATATAAATTGGCTACAACTCAATGTAAATTAATCCGAATAATTATCAATATAATAAAGAAATTTAAAATCAGTGTAATTTGGCTTGCAAAACGTATGAGCGAGTATATTTGCAATAAAAATAACAGTTCAATATATTTCATTAAAACGTTTACACAGATAACGGTAGAAGTGTGCAACGTTAGTAAAAACAACTTAATTCTTTTTTAGTAATTTCAATATAAAAACAGGGAATTGGTTTTATACTAATAAGCTATCTTTAAACATGGATAAAACTAGCTGCATCATTTTTAGTAACAAAAAGGTCAAATTTAACAGCCCAAATAGAAATGGAACACTCTCTACGGCGAGTATTAGCTTTCGCCGTAAAGAGTGTTCTGAGTTGTCATCTTTAAGGTAGTTTAACAATATTTACTTTTTAATGACCTACTTATCCTTTACTAAAACTTAATTTTATAGTTGGCTTTATACGTTTCTCAAACGTTCTATTAATAGCAGGCTGATATTTATGTTTTAATTTTTCAGCTTTGACAAAATTGTTTACATCTTTAACAATTTTTAACGAATATTACTACTGACGAATAACTGTAAGTGTTATCGAAACGTTTAGATTGTATGATTTAAAATACACTATTAAAAACCCAAAAAAGATAAATTTAATTAATTTTTTCGAACGATAAATTAAATTGCGAAATCTAAAAAAATGTATCATTTTATGAAATATTCGGTTGTGGTATGCCTTTAAATTTCTGTAAATGAAGACAAAATTACAAATTTTAAAGAAATTTCCTTCAACGGAAGACTGTTAATAATAATAATTGAGTATAAAGAATTTGCCAAGCAGGTAGTAAAATTATCACAAAAGGAAACCGTAAATAACCGCATCTGGTTGACCTTACAACGCACGTGGTAAACTCGGATCGTACTACAACGTAAATTCCCGACAGAAGTGCCGCTTTCAGATATACAACGTCAACTAAAAATGCGATTTTATAAATATATGGTCGAATTGACACCCTCTCCAAACTCCAAATATACACTTCTATATGGTGCTAGAACGCATATGTAGTCGAAAACGGACTGGCACCAAAAAAAGGTGCCACTATGTATATATGGGTGCCCCAACGAATGATTATATATATATATATATATATATATATATATATATATATATATATATATATATATATATTTAACTTCAAATTATTCTTCGTACTTCGTTTCGTAGAATCGCATCGTGTTTTGCAGTTATAATAATTTATCTTTCGCTTCGTAATTTATTAGTTTCCATAGCATTTATAAACAACAGTTTTTTTTAAACTATTATTATTAACATTCACTATTACGAGGTAAGTTTATAATTCAAAATGTATTTCCAATTGATTGAATGCATTTATTTATTTTGTAGCAAATAATGATGTTATTAAAAGGTAACTCTTTGAAAAACCAAACTCAAGTAATGCTAATGAATATACTGCATTATTTCGAAATGGAACGCGATAACGGAGAGGACAGGTTTACTTTTATCTTCCATTATCCAGGTACGCTAATAATTTTTACTGTTTAAAATTATAGTTATGTAATATTATGTTGCAGTGAACTGCTCTCGCACGCGGAATTTCCGAGAAAACCGTAACTCGTACAAAGGCCAGAATGGCTCTCGCTTTAGAATCTGGGAAATCGGCGCCGGATTCACCACAAAAACATAGGCTGCGTTTAAAGTCGAAGTCAGAGGATGTCGACGAATACGTGAAAGACGTTTTGAAACGAAAAATTTACACCATGCATGCAACTGGTAAATAATTCAGAAATTATTGTTAAAATGGAGTTAATTGCTGTTTAATTTTAGGCTCACATATTACTATCGAAAAACTCCAAACTGAACTTAAAGAAGATAAAATATTTACCTTCAGTAAATCGCTATTGAAACAATTGTTACACAAAATTGGTTTTGAATTCAAAGTTGACGATGGAAGAAGGCGTTTAATGGAGCAGGTTTATATTGCTGGTACTCGAGCAACATTTTTGCTAAAATATTTTGCTAATAAAAGTTGTGAAATTAGTTACGATCCTGTCTTTTTGGATGAGACGTGAATTTTTAATCGAGGAAACGTTCGAAAATCATGGCATGATAATGATTTGAAAAGCACAAAGAACAAACCGCTGGGAGAAGGGAAATTAAAATAGTCCGATTTGTTAAAAATATTTTTAACTGAATAAATTGTAGTTTTATCGTACTGAGTGCTGGCAACAAGGATGGTTTTATACCTAGTTCATCATTGGTATATTTCAGTAAAAGTAAGACAGCAGACTACCATGATAATATGAACGCTGATTTATTTCAAAATGGTTTCAAGAACAGCTTTTACCAAATTTAGAAAAACCAAGTTTGATAATTCTTGACAATGCCAGTTATCATTCTGCATTAGTAGAAAAATTACCTTCAAGTAGTTGGAAGAAAGAAGATCTTCAATTTTTAAGAAAACACAACATTTCTCATTCGAATGATATGCTGAAAGTGGAATTATTACAAATTGCCAAGGATTTACAAGTTCCAAAAATATATGCAATTGATGAAATCGCTCGTCAATGGGGACATCAAATTTTACGTCTACATCCGTATCACTGCCAATTCAACCCTATCGAGTTAATATGGGCAAATTGTAAACAGTATTACAACAAAAACGTTGGAAGACAGGGCTTCAGGGACGAGAATGTTTTATCGCTATTGAAGGATTCATTAAACCAAGTAACTGGAGAACTGTGGCAAAAGTGTATTTTACATGCTGAAAAGGAAATGAGCCAGTGGTGGGACGTTCAAAAAAAGAGCTGAGGAAATGGTCAAACCTCTAGTAATCAATGTCGGAGAGTCGAGTGAAGACGATAGTGAAAGTGAAGGTGATGACTTAATCATAAGATGTCCAATATTTGAATTTAAAGCAAAAATTACAATCTTAGTTACTTTATAACATTGTAAAGAATATATATATATATATATATATATATATATATATTTTGACAAATTGTAAACTGAGATTTTTATATTATTAACTAACAATAAACCTAGTTTCAACATCCAATACAGTGTATTTATTTATGACAAAATCAGTTATTTATAAGTGGCTTCGATAACCAAATTACAGTCTTGACTCTTTTGACACAGTGAGATCTGTCGGCTAAAACCATCCTTCGCAATTAAGCAAACTTTTTGCACTTCATTCGGGCACTGCATAATGCTAGCTAATTCGTTTCTTATTGAAAATCATTGATGTAATTAATTCGTAAAACAGATCCAAAACGAAATTTTGTTGACCCGGTCTCGGTTCTGATAATCGTTTACAGTTGTACAATATATTTTTGTCATATGACTACCCACACTCGGTGGACTGTACATGCCAGAATAAGTGCGAACAGACCTTAAACGAAATTCGACTTTATTTATACGAGTGGATTTAAGACCTTTAGGATGCTAAATCCCGAGATATTCGAACAATAATTTTATTTAAATTTGACAGCGCGGCTTAAATTTGAAAGTAACCTAGAAACATTGACGATGTTTTGTTGGTATTCAAAATTACTAACTATATAAACCAATAACGACATACGTTTTTAAAATCTTAAACCATGCTTTACTGAAAGTTGAGTCATAAGACACTTCTCGCCGGTCCGACTTTATAATGTGATCATAAAATACAAAACTACCCAGGACTGAACACTCGTTAAAAGTTATACCGTGACCACCATCATGATAAAGGCTCACCCTGTATGGAGGTTAAATTTTCATTGTTAGTTTGACGTATCGTGTCTTATATAACCGGATTATCGTGTTTGTATACGTAAATTATTAGATAACACAGTTGAATATTATGTTAAGATAACTACAATACTAATATTAAACAACGTTAAAATCCTTGAAAATTGTGTTTCATTCGTTCCAGTAATAATTAGTATTGGCGATGTGCCAGTATATTTGGGGGTTATGCTTTTGTATGTGAAATTCTGCTTTAATTTTGTTCTCCACTACAGTGAAACCGAAAATCCACAGTTCTTGGTTCGCGGCTTTTATCATAATCGTGTTTACGGTTATACAAAATTCTATACATATATACATATGTCGTTATGGAAACATATAATTGTAATTGTTATTCATATAGGAATTCACGATTTGAAAGAAATCCAATATTTATTGAAAGAGATTCCAATTTCGGGAGAATTGATTATAGAAATTGTATGGCTTAAAAACGTTGAATAGTACTGCACAAGTAGGATTTGAGGCTCACCTGGACAGCATCAATGCACGACGCGGATAATAGAGTGAGCCATGCATTAGTGCTGTTTCCACTTTTCAAAAATCCTTCGACAGATTCAGCTATTACTTTGCATGCAACGAATCTCGCAGAGTAAGCAGTAGTCGTTCTGGATCCTACTGAACTTTATGCGGAAATGAAAGCTGGAATGAGGGAATATCGTACGCCTATGTTATTAATATTATTTGGCAAAAGCTGGAAAAATTCGTTCAACCAGGGTTAACTCTTACTTCATTTGTTTTATTTTTAAATACTGGGCATATTACCACTATTGTTTTAATTTTGGCATGCGGATTCAGTCATTCTAGGTTTATTTCCTTTTTTTTAAACTTCAGCAGAGGAAACTGTCTTGTAAATGAAAGAAATGAAATCGTATTAGTGATATCATTGTTAGGGTTTCATAAAAATTAATTTACATGCAGAGATCAAGGTAAAAGACTATTCAGACCTTGAAGTATCAATTTTTAAAAGTACAGTTTTGATTAAAATAATCTCTGAACTTGCTAACAAAAAATTCAAAAGCATTTCTTTTAAAAGAGATCGTTGTAAACAGATAACAAAAACGTTTAAAATAAAATTAAGTGTTTACTAATTAGAAACTTTCAATCCTGATATTGACAGTTTAGATAAAGTTTTTCAACTAAGTTGAGTGTGAAAGATCCGAAAAATAGACTATTTTTCTCATTTTGTAAATAAACAGCATTAAACGTCCATCACATCGTTTGAAAGTTTTTCTTCCTTTTGCATTACATTCGAAGTTCATTATAATTTGGTTGTTTCAATTAACAACTGTCATTTCCTTGCTTACAGCGTTCATTTTAATTTCCGAGCAATGTATTTGTAATACTCTGCATTAATTAAAAATGAAATTAATTTCAGACTAATTGTTAGTACTGTAGTGATTTCTAATAAATGACTTCCAGGACTATTTAATTAATAATTCTAAGATATTAGTTACGAGTTTCTCTATGAATAATAACTAAGAATCGGTATAATTCTGAAGCATGAGCCTGAAGAAATTTCGCTCATTTTGACATGAAGCTGCTGATAGATTTAATAACCATAAAATAATTAATGTTTACATTTTTTATTTAAGCTCATAGTTTTTGACTTGATTAAAACCATTAAAATTATCAGAACATTACTAATCGCGTTTATATGACGAACTAATAAAAAATAATTAGCAGTTAATCTAAAATCTTCATAGTAGAATCACTGTGAGAAAAAGCGTTTTGGCTTTTCAGTTCAAAAGAATTATCTTTATTTTCAATAGAGAGTGAGTGATATTAAATCAATGGGGCCATAATCGTAATTAAGTTTACGAGTTTAGTTTAGACATTTTAAATATCATTCCTTTTTGTTACATTAACATAGTATAAATCAATTTAAAAGCCTCAAGTCTTTTTATGTTGAGTGAATCAGCAAATTTAGTGCTTCCGAAAAGAGTTTTTTTTTGTATATCTGAAGTCTATTAAACTTTTGTAAAAGTAAAACCACTAACAAAATTTACTAATTGTAAAACTTTGGATAATTCGAGTAAATAAATGACATATGAAACGTATGAATTTTCTACAGAATTTTTCTAGATATCTTAGCTTCATCGAGAACTATAATGCGTTCGCGTACTTTAATTTCCACTATATCTGAAACGAACTCAAAATTTTCACGCTGTAAATATACCAAACCTAATTAGAGCATATATTAAGGTTACACTATGCTGAATATAACGTTTTTGTAATGGCTAATAGAATAAAATAACAATTTGTACATTTTCAGTTACATTGAAGGCAGCAATTATATATAAACGTATTGCACAAACGTATTTTACGAATGAGAGGTCTCGGCTTGATAATCCGCGTACCGCTTTGGACCATCTTACAAAACCTAGATTTACTGAACGTATAATCTTGGGGGTATATACAGGGTGTCCAGCCTAAGGTGTACTGTACTGTCTTATTAGTGACCTGTCAAGAAAAAGTTGCACCGAATCGAGTTCTCTGCATTAGAAAATTATTGATGGACCCCACCAACTTTAAGTGAAATACTTGTTCCGTTTAATTCTCAATTTTCTACAAATTGTCACAATTATATAAAAGTATGTATTTTGGTGTATTGTTGTGGGTTGCCTATCAAACAAAAATGCAAGAGTGTAGTCTAAACAAATTTTTGGTAATTTTAATTGTTATTACTGTTACCAAAAATTCAATACCGCACTTCTGGTGAAAAATTTTCCTCTCAACGTCTTCCTTTAACAATTGACATTGATGGATTGAAGGTTTTAAGTGACAAGGTTGGTTAATTGTCATTGAACTACTGTAAAGTAATTTTATTTATATTCAGAAAACGTAAGTGGTCTACAATATTTTGAATTCGTTTCATATATCCATATATTTCTCATTTTATACAAATTAACTAACAAAAGGTAAATTCCGTTTGAAGTATCAGCTTTCATCAAAATGGGCTATTTGGTTTCACGGTAGTCATTTTCGATTAAAACATTGCGGTTAACATGCGTAAACCCAGATTTCCAAAGGCTTTACATGCTTAAAAGTTTGATGGTCAGTAATCAATATTGATATTATTTGGGATAATCTTAAATATGTTTATAACGGTACGTTAGAAATTATCGTCGTTTAGTTTTAGACGGAAATGGACTTCAAACGTAACCTTTAAAACATATTATTGATATATCTTATTTTGGATATTCTTTGCACGGTTTCCGCCTAGAGGGTAATCCACCATTCTTAAAGTATGATTAAATTTTACAAAGGAAACATATTCTTTTACTTTAGGGGATTTTAAACATTTGTCCTTGTGAATGTTAATGATACTTTCGCTTTTAATAAATCTATTTTTCTTTGCGTTGTTTGCTCTATAGGGAATTGGGAGAATTATTTGTTTTTTCCCGTTTTACTTTTTCAATCAAGTGTTCAGTAAGCAACTTTAATATACCTTGTGTGTATTCGTAAATGATTGAATTTTTATTCATAATTAAAATAGGTACTTAGCTTTTTTAATGATGTCATTTTATATTTAAATTTTACGTAGAATTTATACAAGAAACTATTGAGTATATTGATCATATTATTCCAATGGATATAACAATTCTATTTCATCACTGTCTTGCAGCGAGTTTTCAGTGGAACAATAAATTCTATGAACAACTTGATGGTGTAGCAATGGGTAGCCCTTTTAACCCTGTTATAGGTAAATTTTACATGGAAAAATTTTAAACATTCGCGTTACAAAATCCACCTAAAAAACATTTTTTTTTATAAATATGTAGATGATACATCTGTTATTTGGAGACGTCGACCAGAAGCACTACATGAATTTGAAATTTTTATGAATGGTATTCACTCAAGCATCCATTCTACCATGGAGAAGGAAACTAATCGAAGTTTGCCATTTATTGACATACTTATATCTAAAAACTAATAATTTACTATCTTAAGGTTTACTGCAAGCCGACACACACTTATAGACACCTTCATAAATTGTCAAACCACCATTTGAAAGATGAATATAAATACTTTACAAAATCCTTATAAGCGAATGGACATTCCCTTATTGATAATGACGTTATTACACCTGCTAGACATAACCATAAAGAAATACCAGTGCTTAACGTTGGTACTGCTTTTCTTCCTTCTATAACTAATGTAATTTTTAGCTTTCGGAATGTCTAGGATTTTTCCGGTGTTTTCGCTAGGCTTAAGATTAAATGCTCTACTACCTGTATGTTAAGCTACCAGCATTATAATAATTTAACACATATAGTTGAAGTTAAAATTACAATTAAAAATCGTATTAACGTACTCATTGTATTTGCACAATTAGAGTTATTAACAAAAAACTGTTTCTTTGGTAAATTTGACCAGATCTTTAATTGATATGTCAAGTTTGTATTTGTGAATAGTTTTATCAATTTGGAATTAGAGTGTTTCACAACTTTACAGTTACACCATGATTTGACTAAACTTTGTTAAATTTGATCTTTCATTATGACATATTTCACTGTTTTCCTTCGACCGTTAGAGGATGTTCTGATCTGTCATCTTCAAGGCAGTTTAATTATATTTAATTTTAACAAGGATGTAGTTATTTTTTTCTAAACTTAGACTCCATAGTTGACTTAATCGTTTATCAAATTGTTATATTAATAGCAGGCTTATGTTTGCGTTTTCATATTTCTCATATTTCATAAATTTAGTCTAAGATCTTAAACAATTCTTAAAGGGTTGCCACTACTGAAGAAGATAACTGTAATTGTTATGGAAACCACTACAAAATATGTCGACATAACTTTAAATACTTATCGTATTATATATGAATATTTACCTCAACGGTGGAATGTTAGCCCAATAAAGAACTTGACGCAATTGGTTGTTTTAAACCATCAATCGAGAAAATAATTAAGGTGAGACAATAACCAAAATAAGTGCTTAATTATTTTAATTTTGATAGCCAATAATCTTTTAGATCCCCTTCGATATAGGGCGATTTTTAATAAAAATCGAATCAAAGCTATTTGCCATATATATATATATATATATATATATATATATATATATATATATATATATATATATATATATATATATTCGATTCGAGTAAAACGGAGCAGAGGCAAGCAATTAGAGAAAACCTGAAGGTGGCAAATGTGACTTTGCTGAAACGTCGTTTGTACACTGACAGGAGCTAGTGACAACAGAAGGAAACGCAAGAGAACACCCGAAGAAACAAAGGTATTGAACACATTTTCAGGTTTCCGCGAGTGCTGGATTTGAAGTTGGTGTTCTTCCGGGTTTACGCGAGACCGAACCCGGAAGATCATCGACTTCATATACAATGTGTCCCAAATTCGCCTCTCTATAAAGGGATCTCGGCTCCTGTTATACTTACGGCAAAGGTTAAATGGGGAAAGTTTTAGAGGAAGCTTAGAGCATTCAAAATCCTGTTTCAGATTTACGATTGGTCAATTGGTTTTGAAAATATCGGCGAAAAACCGAAAATGGCGGGTTTCGTTTTTCGCCAGTAAATCCGAAATGGTTAATTTGACAGCTGTCACAATGTGAGATTATTCGGACAATTTTTTAAGAGGAATAAGATGGCGTGTATGACATGTCACAATCGTCTTTTGTTATTCCACAATCTGCCTCAACTTTCATTTTTCTTATGGCCGCCATATTGGATTTTTCGATTTTCGGAAAGAGCGCAATAGTGATGTCTCACAAGTGCATAATAGATTAGAGTTTCATCGAAATATCACACTTTCTAAAGTTAGGTCTTATTTATTATTATTAGTAGGACATGATGTCAGTAAAATTGGGTTTCATTTTTTCCATAGAAGGTGGCTCTGACTTTGACGTTAAATAATTCAAAGTAGTGTTTTCATAAGCCTGTTGAAAATGGCCGGTATTCCCTATTCAAATGAAGAAAAGTTTTACATGTTAGCGCTTTACTTGCAGCCAAACAGAAACGCCGACATTACCTCAGCGAGGTATTTGGAGATGTACCCCGAACCTCATGAAACCCACTTCAGAAAAATTGTAATTAATTTAATTAACTATGGGGTCTTCGAACAACCTAAAAGCGGATACAATATTGATAATGAAAATCGTGACAGAAACATTTTACAAGTTGTCAACGAAAACCCCATTGCATCGGTAAGAACGGTAGAACGGGAAATTCGTGTGTCAAAATCAACGGTACAAAGAGTGTTAAAAAAGAATAACTACTATCCATACAAACCCACAATAGCTCAAGGACTTAAGGAAACTGATTTTCCAAGACGAATGCGTTTCTGCGAGTGGTATACTAGAATGTGTAATGAAAATCCCGATTTTGTTAATCATGTCTGGTGGTCTGATGAGAGTAGGTTTACGAATTGTGGAGTTTTTAATAAGCACAACATTCATCATTGGGCTGTAGAAAACCCTCACGAAGTGGCAGAGAGACGTCTACAGACCATATTTGGAAGTAACGTTTGGTGTGGGATTATTGGTAATTTAATCTAACTTACCTATTTTAATTGGGCACCTATGTATTATAAATTATTAGTCATTGCAGGAAATCGACTTATAGGACCATTTTTGATTGACTATAACTTAAACGGACAGAGGTACCTAGAGCTTTTGCGAAACCAGGTTGTGCCGGCTTTACGAGCTACTCCCACCGAAGATGAGTTCAGAAGAACCTAGTTTCAACAGGATGGATGTCCGGCACACAACACCATTCAAGTCAGGAACTTCTTAAGGGAGCAGTTTGATGAAAGAATTATTGCATTAGATGGTCCAATGTCTTGGCCTCCTAGATCCCCTGACCTTTCGTCCCTGGATTTCTACCTCTGGGGTCACACAAAGAATGAGGTCTACGAGTTTGATCCTCCTGCGACCATAGAAATCCTGAGACAGAGTTTTGGATACATTTAGAAATAGTGTTAACACTTGCTAGGGATGTACGAAAAAGTCACCAATTGTCAAAAATGTAAATGGACGTCATTTTGCAAATCTGTAAATTGATTGTAATTGTAATTTTATTGTAGGTTGTTCAAAGGTTCAAGTATTAATTAAATTAATGATGATTTTTCTGGCTTTATTTTTAACACACTCATAGCTGGGAATTTGTCTCAAAACATCTGTCTTGTTGAGAGGTCGTTATTTAATTTCATGTTTTATTGTAATTTCAAAGAATTTTATACATTATTTATTATTAATGTTATTTTGCGACAAATAAATCATGGCCTACTAATAATAAATAAGACCTAACTTTAGAAAGTGTGATATTTCGATGAAACTCTAATCTTTTATGCAGTTGTGAGACATCACTAAACTGGAAATATTGCGCTCTTTCAAAAAATCGAAAAATCCAATATGGCGGCAATAAGAAAAATGAAAGTTGAGGCAGATTGTGGGATAACAAAAGACGATTGTGACATGTCATACACGCCATCTTATTCGTCTTAAAAAGTGTCCGAATAATCTCACATTGTGACAGCTGTCAAATTAACCATTTCGAGTTACTGGCGAAAACGAAATCCACCATTTTCGGTTTTTCGCCGATATTTTAAAACCAATTGACCGATCGTAAATCTGAAACCGGATATCGAATGCTCTAAGCTTCCTCTAAAACTTTCCCCATTTAACCTTTGCTGTAAGTATATATATATATATATATATATATATATATATGTATATATATATATATATATAATGATATATATATATATATATATATATATATATATATATATATATATATATATATATATATATATATATATATATATATATATATATATATATATATATATAGACACACACACACACACACACACACACACACACACACACAGGGTTATTCACGTTATTCGACACGGAAGATTATGGTCAAACGACTTGACTTTCAAAAAGTTTTATTTTTGGAGTTAATGTAGGCCTACAGGCGGTACATTTTAAAATTATTTTCGCAATGTACAGGGTGTTGTATTTTCGATGTAATTGGGGGGTTTTAGGTATTTCCCAAATAGATAGAGTAAAATCATGGTCGGGACCCTTGGACCGATTTTTGAAACAAATTTAATAGTCTAAAGAACATTTCAATATCTCGACTCGTTTGGGAAATATAGGGTGTTTTTCGTTTTATGCCGTTTTCTTTAAAATCCCGTAACTTTTTTGTTTGTGAATATTTAAAATTTTGGTAAAAACATCTTTTATGCCTGTTTTTATGTGCAATTTAGTGGCGTACTCGATTTTTTTCTAACTTAATTTGTTTCCGAGTTACAGACCAAAGTTGCATTTTTTTAAATGGTAACCATAGTTGGCTATGACTCCATTAATTAGAGATTTCTTTTAGCTTTCTGAAAATATATAGTTTCATATATTTATCTCGGTAAATAAGAAAATTATAAACGATTTTTTGGAAAACACCTCTTGATCAAATCACTTATGTATAGTATAGTTTCATATATTCAAAAGGAAGTATATTACTATGCGCAGAACTTATTTAAAACTAGATAAAAATGTCCTCATAGTATTTTATGCCATATTAAAAACTTATTGATTTAGAAAAAAATAACATTTTTATTTTATAACAGTTTTTTCTTATTTTAGGTATTGTTCAAACTGATGTCCATTATGATGTAAACAATCTTCACATCGGCGCGAAATACACTCAATTGCCTTAATGAAATGAATAGATGTATGCCTTAAATCTTCAAATGCTGCCCTGGTTGAATTGGCCAATTGTTCGTATGTTTCGTGGCGAGTATGATATATTTTATTTTTTAAAAATCCCCACAAAAAGAAATCCAGTATTGAAAGATCTGGAGATCTTGCTGGCCACTGAATAGGTCCGTTATTGCCAATCCATTGATTGTTAAAGTTTCGGTTTAAGTAATCTCGGACTAAAACAGTATTATGACAACGCGCACCATCTTGTTGAAAATAAACATTTACCCTCTGCGCTAATGGAATTTTATCTAGCAGTTGTGGAAGACAAATGTTTAATATTTCCATATACCTCTCGCCGTTAAGGTTGCCGTTAAAAATGTGGTAAACAAATCTACCCCCCCAAAATAAAGCATGATACATTAAAACCAAATCTACCTAGATTTTGGCGTGCTAATGTTACAAAATTGTTATTTTTTGAGCAATATCGATTGTTGTTGCGATTAAAAATTCCTGCACTCGTAATATGACTCTCATCAGACCAAATGATATTGCGCCCAAAATTCTTATTTTGTCCAATCTGTTCTAAATACCAATTACAAAAAATAATTCGCCGTTCTAAGTCACCATCATTAAGGGACTGAATTACTCTTTTTTTTACGGAGTATAATTATATTAGTAGTATAGCTATGCCGATCCTGGGCCACTTTTGTCACTAGATTTGTCACCAGATTTGGAAAAAGTCACCAGAAAAGTTACTAGATTTCAAGGTCGGTAACATTGCCTATTTCAAGGGGTAGCAACCATGCTAAGTCAAGGTCACGTGTTAGGAAAGGTTTGTACTCCAGCTAAGTCAAGGCCACGTGGTAGGAAAGGTTTGTACTCCTACCTCTTCGAGGGCACGTGGTAGGTGTGTAACCCCGCCTCTTCAAGGTCATGCTTGCACGAGTCCTTCAAGGTCAGTAACTAGAAAAGTTACTAGATTGTTGATTGTTCACGTCAATTTTAGGTTATCCCCCCTGCATCTATTCCTGAAGGTCATTGCCCTCGGTCTCAAGCAAGTCTATACATGTTTCAAGGCAAGCAACGCCACGCCCGCCCAGTACCCTCAAGTGGTTCCCCAAAACAGGTAGACGTTTCCTAAAACAGGGGGTCCGTTTCCTAAAACAGGTAGCCGTTTCCTACAAACAGGTAGCCGTTTCCTAAAACAGGGGGTCCGTTTCCCAAAACAGATAGCTGTATCGCAACCGTTTCCCCCCATATGAGAGAACAAAGACGATCTATTGTTCAGGTCGAAAATAGATTCCACATCTCAATTCCAGGAAAACAAGAACAAAGGGGGCCCATTGATCAAAGTCTATGCTTACATTTTTCAAGGCCACATGAAAGAACAAAGACGATCTATTGTTCAGTTATTCTAAAAAATAGATTGTTATCTCAATTTTAGGGAATCAAGAATAAAGGCGATGCATTGTCAACGCTTCAAAGTCTATTCTTACCATTTTCAAGGTCACACCTCTGCGAAATGAACAAAGACGATCCATTGTTCTGGTTGATTTATAAAAATAGATTGTTATCTAAATACACTTCGATTCTGATAAATCAACTTTCAAGAACAAAGGCGATCCATTGTCAACGATTTAAAGTTTATGCTTATAAGGTCACACCTCTGAGAAATGAACAAAGACGATCCATTGTTCCGTTATTTTAAAAATAGATTGTTATCTCAATTCTAGGAAATCAAGAACAAAGACGATGCATTGTCAACGCTTCAAAGTCTATGCTTACAATTTTCAAGGTCAGATGAGAAAACAAAGACATTCCATAGTTCGGGTCGAAATTAGATTGTTAAATACACTTCTATTCTAGGAAATCAAGAATAAAGACGATACATTGTTCAACGGTTCAAAGTCTATGCTTACAATTTCTAAGGCCACACGAGAGAACAAAGGCGATTCATTGTTGAGTCGTAGCTTCTGAAATTCTGAGAATAAAGACGATGTATTGTTCAGACTGATTAGGTCATCTAACAAGTAAAATATTTCTTTATAAAACTACCGCAATATACGGATAAAAAATCGATTTAAGTAAATATACATGGGACTTACATTTTGTAATACCTTTGCTGGATCATGTAGCATTACTCCAACCATATGTAAACATGCTCATTTCGTAGTGCTTAGTCGTAGTGCGGTTATGGACAAGTAAAGTCATGAAAAAAGCAATAAAATCACTCCTGGATACTTCATGTAATAACAATATGAATAATAATTTAACATTTTGTTGTTCATGCTGTCAAAATAGTGATGGTAGTAGTAGTAGCAAAAATAAAGAGAAACAAGATGAAGGTTATTCCGACTGGTCATCATCATTTCAACATAGGGCTGAGGTGTATAAACAGGCAGCTAATGAATACTTAATCGATTGTGCTTCCTATAACCTATCGAACGATACGCATATTGAAATTGGATACATTACACACCCTAACCTTGCACCAGTAGTGCGTATAAGATGTGGCAACAGCGACAATGTGGTATTAGACGTGAAGGAATGGAATGAACTTCTAAGATGGTATTCATACGTAGAAATACAATTTTTCCGATCCCAAGAAATTGAAAGCCAAATTGATTGGTCACATGTAAACGAGGAGGATATAATACACGAGCAAGATTACGAATCTCTATCTAGCAATCTCGGTATTTATTACAATTGGGAATTGATTAAAGGATATGAGAGAATTTTGAAAACAGTTATGATAAAAAACTACAACTGTTGTTCGTGTACATTCAATGCCCATAACATAGAGGAACTATTCGATTTGAAGGATATAATAAGCTATAGATTGGAATTTCTTGAATCTTACAATCTGGTGAGTTTCTATGAAAAATTCATACGACAAGTGGTTGACTACCGTCGTTTTCGTGAGAAGGAATTCGGTGATGATGACATTTATAAAGACATTCATGATGTTATAAATGCCAAGTATAATATTAATTCACATAACACTGTATGCTTAATGGAAATATTGTACTATCGCCCTGCTTATCTAATGTATAGCATTTACTAAAAATAAAGTTTTTACACGATTTTAGGTATAAATACCCTACCCTATCCCCCAAGGTGAACAATGATAGGTAAGAAGCGGAAGAGTGCAGGTGGTTTAGTGAATACGCTAATCAATATACTACCGGTGGAATTGCATTTACCCGGTTACCAGTATTGTGGTCCCGGTACAAAATTAGAGAAACGACTAGCACGCGGCGACCCCGGTATTAATCAATTAGATGCGCAGTGCAAACTGCATGATATCAGTTATAGAGACTACCAAGATTTAGAAAGTCGACATAGAGCAGATAAAATTTTAGAAGAAAAAGCTTGGGAACGCTTTAAATCAGCAGACGCAACATTAGGTGAACGAGCTGCAACTTTAGCAGTCGGTACCACCATGAAGGCAAAGAGAAAATTTGGGATGGGGTGTCGGTCCAACAAGAAGAATGGTGAAAGTTTATTGCATGTACGGAAAACAATAGCTAAAGAAATGAAAGCTAACGGAGATTTCACCGACACGATAAAGTCAGCACTGTCAACGGCAAAACGTGTAGTAAAAAGGTTGGGGGGAAAGAAAAACATTAAAGTTCCTAGAGTAATTCCCTTACCTAAACAAGGAGGTGTTTTACCATTTCTTATTCCGTTATTCGCAGGACTATCAGCAATCGGTGCTTTAGCTGGCGGCGCATCGGGAATTGCCAAAGCAGTCAATGATGCAAAAAATGCAAGAGGAGACATCGCGCCATAATCGCATGATGGAATCGATCGCTGGTGGCGCATTTTATCTAAAACCATACAAATCTGGTGGTGCATTATACTTAAAACCGTTTCCAAAAAACTGAGTAGATTACCCGAAAGAGCGTTAACAGATATTGATTTAAAGAAATACACTAAAGATGTACCATACTTTAGGGGTATTTTTATGAGAGATGGCCTGCCTAAATTACCACAGAAAAATGAATCTGGAATCATCAACTTAGATAGTCAAAGCGGACCGGGTACACATTGGGTTTGCCACAAAAAGCGTGGTGAAAAGGTATGGTATTACGATAGTTTCGGTAATCTTCGACCACCAGTTGAAGCGATTAACTACTTTCGGGGATGGAAAATTCATTATAATTACAATCAAGATCAGGAATTGAATAGCATTATTCGCGGGCACCTATGCCTACAATTTCTATATAAATAATTGACATAACCTTACATTTTCTCAGTTATGTCAATAACATTCAGTTTAGAAGGTGTTGGTAACATAGCTAGCTGCAACTTCTACCCACCGATAGAGCTAGATTTGGAGAAGAAATACGTTGTTGGATTGGTGGGATTCTACGGGTGCAACAGCATTAGAAACATTTATACGGGCAACGATAGATTTTATTTTAGAACAAATTCATCTCATTTGCGAGTGATTAATATTCCACACGGTGCCTATGAGTTAGATGAAATTAGTGCTTACTTGAAATCAAAGATACCCACAGAAAAATTTTTCATTAGGGCAAACAACAATACGCTTAAGTGTGAGATAAACAGTTCATTTGAGATCGATTTTACTAAAGAGAGTAGCATTGGCCGCATGCTCGGGTTTGAGCCTAGAATATTAAAAGCGAATATCTTACAGACATCTGCGTTAGACATCCAAATAATTAAACACACTAATCTGCATGTGGAGTGCAACATCCTAAAGGGATCTTATCGAAACGGTAAACCTGCAAAGGTAATATACGAAATTGACGTTTCCGTGCCCTCGGGCTATCGTTTGGATAAAGTTCCAACCAACACTCAATATTTAGAGATAAACACAGACATAATCAGTAATATAACAATCAAATTGACAAATCAAAAGGGTGAGTTAATAGACTTTGGTGAAAGTGAACCATTCACGGTACGCTTAGAACTAAAAGAACATGGGTCTGCGAATTAATCATAGGACATCTTCATACAAAAGACCCAATCAACCCTCATTGCAGTTAACATCTGCAGAGAAATACTTTTTAACATCAATTGGATTGAAAGTTCTGAGTGACCAAACCATTAAACGTGTTTCAAAGCGTACATTTTAATAGAATTAATGTATCTCTAAGAAATGTTAAATTTGTGGAATGAAGTTCACTTGTTTAATGTCTATCTCTTTTACCCGCTTACACACATCGCAACCTGAAATTATTGCATCACTCTGAATGTATTCATCTAAAATATATAATGCGGAAAAAGTTAATGTTTTATTGAACAATGGGTTTTATTTGTTAATAACGCATTTGCATTCTTAAAAATTTGTAGGAATGTGTAAAAAAAAATTCAAGCTAATAAAGACTTTCTTTATATAAAACACACAATGAATCCACATTATTTAAAATTATTTTTTAATAACTTTAAAACTTGCCAAAACTACATTGCATAATTTGTAATATAATACTTAATAGACTTAAAATGTGTTATGAAGAAAAAGGTTTCGCTATAAATAATGTACAATGAATTTTGCTAAAACAATAGGTTTGCCTTATGTATGTAATTTAAAAAATGCAATATTTAATGTAAACAAGGGATTTTCTTTGTATAACAATGAAAGCATTTATAGTGCCTTCTTAAAAAATATGAATTAAACAAGCTGTAAAAGGCATAATTAATAACAATTAATTTAAAGGTTTGAAAATAAATTCATATAAAAGACATCATCCCTATAGTAAATCTTTAATTACTCATCAACCCTCATTGCATCTACACAATGACCGAATCATTAAACATCTTTCAAAACGTACATTTTGATGATGCTATAATTAAATCAGATATTCACACCTATCTTCCGTATGGCTCTTCTAAGTATGGAGCTTCCGAAGAAATACGCATTTTAATTCAAAGTCAGGATCTAATTACAGCTACTTATGATAGTTTTCTGTACATAGAAGGTAAGCTGAAGAAAGAAGATGAAGGAAAATCATGCAACTTAACCGATAATTTCCCCAACTTCCTTTTCGAAGAGATTCGTTATGAGTTAGGTGGTCAAGAGTGAACGTTTGCCGAAATCCAGGCGTAACATCTACACTTAAAGGATATATTTCTTATACGACAAGCAAGAGCAAATGATTAAGCCATTTGGGGTGGTCACCAAAGAATGATGAACCATTACAAGTAGAATTCGATGAGGGAAATGGCGAAAAATCCTTTACAGTATGCATACCATTGAACCACATATTTGAAATAATGGAGGATTACCGTCAAGTGATCGTGAATATGCGTCAAGAGTTGATTTTAATTCGATCTAGAAGCGATACAAACTGCTACTATGGTGACGTTGATGCGGAAATAACCCTAAATAAAATTCAATGGAAAGTACCACACTTAACCCTTAGCGATGCCGCGAAACTGAACTAGTTTGAAGGAATAAATAAGAATTCTATTATTACTGTTCCATTTCGTCAATGGGAGTTATATGAATTACCTGCTTTAAAACAACCAACCTCTGATGTAGGGCCAATAAAAACCTCAACGCAACTGGAAAAACCACGCTGGATAATTGTTGCATTCCAACAAGGTAAAAGGTACACAAAGTCTGCAAGAGCCGGAAATTTTGATCACATTAACATCAGGAACCTTAAAGTACATCTGAATTCCGAGTATTATCCCTATGAAGCAATGCATTTGAACTTCAGTGCTAACCAATACATACCTGCCTATCGCAATTTTTTGAACTTCCGATGTGACTACTATGATGAAGATAATACAAATGCGTTATTCAACTACACCGAATTCAAATCATGTCCAGTATTTGTAATGGACTGTTCTAAACAGAATGAATCCTTAAAAAACTCAACAGTAGACATCAAATTGGAAATGGAATCTCTAACACCTTTCGATAATGGAATCGTTGCCTATGGTCTTATTCTCCACGATGCTATTGTGCAGTACAACCCACTCACCGGAGAAGTGAAAAAATTATAACCTGTAGTATATAAATAAAAAATGTTGTTATTATTCGTTTAGTTTCATTTCATCCATCAAAGATGAAAGTAGTTGCTCAGAAACAAAAACTTCCAATTCAAAATCATGACTTTGATGAAAAGTCTGGTACTTCAAAACATGGCGATTTACTTCCTAATAGTATACGTGCCATTATATGTGGCCCCTCCAACTGCGGCAAAACAAACGCAATGATTAGTTTGCTTACTGAGAAAAATGGTTTGAAATTTAAACATGTATACGTATACTCCGTCATTAAATCAAAACAAGTACAAACTTTTACAGGAAATCCTACTTCCGATAAAGGATATAGGTTACTTTACGTTCAGCGATAATCAAGATGTGATTGAACCGAATTGTGCAAAAGCAAACTCTATCTTTATCTTTGATGATATCGCCTGTAAAAAGCAAAATAACATAAGGGCATATTTTTCTATGGGTAGACATAACGATATTGATTGTTTCTATTTGGGTCAAACTTACAGTAAAGTTCCAAAGCAATTAATTCGTGACAATGCGAATCTAATTATATTATTTGAGCAAGATGAATTAAACCTAAAACATGTGTATGAGGATCATATAAGCCCCACCATAAGCATGACATTGTTTCGGGATATGTGTTCAAAGTGCTGGATAGATCCGTTTGGGTTCATAGTCATAAATAAGGATGCTGAAGTCAATAATGGTCGCTATAGGATACTCATCCGTTTAGGTATTAACAGTCATTTTGCTACAATGGATAATAAGGAGATGATATTAAAGCGAAAAATTATTCAAGCTCGTAAAATAATACAGCAGAAATACAAGTCTTAAAACTGCCCGCATTGATAATGAAAGAACGTTTGAAAGTACTTATAAACCTCTAATAGAACCTCTAACTGAAATAGCGAATAAAATGCATCCTGATAAGAAAACACCCGAAAAGGAGTCCGTTAAACCCAAAAACCCTCCTTTGTTCATATTTCGAAGAAATCATGCTACTACTAGCCCGCTAGCACACTCATTAGCAACGAAGACAAGCCCCCTAGCTCAGCTTCCGTTGTTTCAAATAAATCCTCCTCCTCGTACACCACCTTTCCTAGAAACATCTGTCGTAGGAGAGATTACTGCCGAGGAAGAAGAACCTCTTAGTATCGCAGATGATTCCGGTAATGAACCCATCTCTGAAGAATTTCTCGAGCAGTACCACGAATTACCTCGTATATATGTTGAACGTATTATGAGGGATCTTGAAGGTGCTATTGATCACACTTATGGAGTCCACTACGACGCCAAAACAGATAAATGGGCAATTGGTAATACCCCCATCACAATTAAAGGAAACGATATGATCATCAATGGTGTCACGTATAAAGGGACTCCAGGTTTATATGATCTGCTTATTATGAATGAACCCGATTTAAATCTAGTAAATTCAAAGGATAGAAAGAATTATAAACGTATTTTAGTAGCTACGAATGCTGCAAGGCGAGATTATGATGTAAGTGGACAGATTCGAGGAAGCCGCAGCAAAAAGCATACACAAATAATCAAACCCTTACTGTCATCACCCTCAACTCAGGGAGGTGGAGCTATGTTTTTTCAGGAATTAACAAACAGACCGATTGAATAGAAGTATTGGAATGACATACATGAACTAATTCGTGATCTAGAAGTATTGTGGGCAGAAAAATTGGCTGGAAACACCGGTGTCGTAAATGATATAATATCACTTGTAGAGGAATTGTATGAAGGTGAATACATTGAAAGACCAAACACTAGTTTTCTGAACAATATAAATCAGAATGCATTGATGTCGACATATCATAACTAAAATGCCCCTTGATAAATTTGGACGGTCACATGCCCAGTATCAATTTAAGAAATTAACCCCTCAGTTTCAACTTATTGATGATAATCAATTCGGTATCGAGAATAAGACTCAGCAATGTTGCCAACCCCATAGATCCTCAAGATGTCATCACCAAGCAATACTATTTATCAACAAGGTTGAATTTGGATGGAAACCGTTTGACCCAGTTGGCGGATCCGGAAGAGGATGGTGATGCTATAAGTAAAGGATACCTTGATTTTTGTCTGCAAGCAATTCAGAAAGCTGTTAAAGGGAACTTTAACGCTTATCTAGTGTTGGAGGAAAAACTACATCAACTTAGAAATTGTGGATAAATTAGTACCATGTCCAAATTACAACTCGTCAATGAATCGCACAAACCCGCAAGAAAAAATTTTAAACGAAGGCGCACAATAATTAAGGGATATGATGACCTCTGGCAAGCAGATTTGGCAGAATTTAACACATATGCCAAACAAAATAAGGGCTACAAGTATATTTTAGTAGTTATTGGCTTTTTTTCGAAATACTTGTGGACCAAAGGATTAAAAACGAAAACAGGCTTGGAAGTTGTCAAGGGCATGCAGACAATTTTCAAAACGGGCCGGAAACCTTCCAATTTGCAGACAGATGCAGGAAAAGAATTCTACAATGACCATTTCACTAAACTAATGCAGCGTTATGGAGTCAACCATTACTCCACCTATAGTACAAAGCAGGCAGCAATTGCGGAACGAGTGATCAGGACCGTTAAGTCTGCTCTATACAAGTCATTCAGCCTACAGGGTAAATATAAATGGATTGATACAATTGACACCATAACGGTGGATTATAACAATCGTAAGCATAGAACTACAGGAATGAAGCCCAAAGATGTCGGTAATCATACAAAGCTAGAGGCTTACACTCACATAAAAATAGTTGATAGGAATCGTTATTGTGTGGGTGACATAGTACGAATCAGTAAGTTTAAAAGTATTTTCGCTAAGGGATACACCCCCAATTGGTCAAGTGAACTATTCAAGATTGTGAAACTTTGCATTACTAACCCAACCACCTACATGTTGGAAGACATGAAAGGATCACCTGTACTGGGAGGCTTTTATGAACACGAATTACAGAAAACAAAGTATCCGGATGTGTACCTTGTGGAAAAAGTGCTTCGCTCCAAGAATAACAAGTTATTCGTAAAGTGGTGGGGATTGGATGAAAGATCATGGATCAATAAAGACGATTTAGTTTTATAATATAGCTATAGGCATTGTAACTTTTAGATGAATTAAAACCACGTAAAAAAATTATAATTGTATTTATTTAAATATTACATCATCTTATATAGTAATCCTAAAGTATTTCTATAATCGTTTAAATTACTAGACGGCCATATTCCCGAATCTGGTCCACATGTCCATCCCAAGCAGGAATCACCTTTCTCAATGTTTTCCAAAATCCAGCGGTAAATTTTGTGGTGTTCCTCATTTTCCCACGGTTGAAACTAATATGTAATGTTTTGTTCTAACAATACTTCAATTAAAATAGCAAGGCACTTGTAATTAGCATAATAAGCTGCTGTCCCGATACATTCACTTATAATAGAGGAAGTGTCTTTATAAACAATATTTTGTACTCTAGCATTTGTACACAATGAATCACCTCATAATAACTTGTATATGTACATTTTAAGGGGTATGTCACCAAGTAAATTCATGCCATCTAAAATCCTATTTACATCATTAGAGGTTAACGAACCTTTATCGGTACACAAGTTCGTAAAACTTTTAATGGTGTTGTCTAAGCTAATTTTTCTATCAAATAATGTCTTAATAATTACTTCCGTTGCACACTTTGAGTTTATAGTACACCAGTTAAAACACTCATCGGGAATAACAATATTTTGCAATATATTCAATATAAATATATAGTTTTCAGGAGAGGTCAAACAACGCTTCAGGTACTTTTTGTAGATTTGATCACTACTGCACTGCAGCTTTTCCTGCAAGCTGTCCTGAAGACTGCTCATTGTTTACTGAAAGTTGTACCCCCAGGGTCTAGTATCAGTGAAATCAAAATTTACTAAGCCTTTATCGTCATAAGGATTGAGTATGACTTTATTTTGTTTAATGGTAAACACATCATGTTTCTTTGATCTTATGAGATGTTGATAGCGCCTTATTACGCAAACAAAACCTTTTTATAATCATTAATCGTGATCTGCCTCACGCTTGCTTGTGTAGAACCCTTTTATTTTTTTACAACCCTTCATCAACCGCGTAAGCATACATTTTTGCGCGAAGTCCTACAAATTCAACCATAATTTTGCCATGATTTTCATCTTTCATTAAGCCGGGGACCTTTTTATTTACTAATGGGAGTCCAAAGATGTTGTCGGGACTATAATCAGATGTATCGAATTTACCAATGTCCTCTTTAATACATTCATAGATATCGGGAACCGAAAAGGCGTATATGAGACTATCCGTATCCGTGTACAAGAGCTTAGCACTATTATGGAACTTGGGTAGCGTGTAACCGTAATGAAAATTATATAAAAAAGTTTTTGAAACGTCTAAAACACTGAATCCCGCATATATAGGTTTATTGAAATATACTTCAAGCTTATTCATTTGAATGATAAGCATATCATTGTCAAATATTGTACAACTATGAAAATTTGGTTTTGATATGTAAGCACGAGCACCATAGCGACCCTCCCATTTCGTTACTAGCCGTATGTCCTTATGCTTGCGTACATTTTCCATCAGCTTCCCGAAAACACTATTAATCATTAATTTATAGAATTTTTTATCGAATTCATTTTGAGATTGCTGACGCATGGCTGTATTTAAATCTATATATTTTTTTAACCACGGAGACTGTTTAAAACGTAATATACGATGTACTTTTACCAACTTAAATCTATATTTTAAATTTCTGTAATGAATTACATAATTACGTTTTGGATACAAGGTAAGCAGTAATTTTTTCATTTTGGAATCAGGCGTGGGTGGAACCATATGTTCGGGTGCCAGCGGTAGATCACTGTGACTCTCATGTAATTCTATAGGATAGTCTAAATCACACTCGACTATATAACCAATTTCCGAATCATCAGGATGGTTTATTAAATCTATACTTTCAAAATTAGCTTCATCAACAAAAGAAAAATCGCCAAACGGTAGAAATTCTGACATGGCGGCTCCATATAAATTATTTACGTCGTAGTACATTAAATACACACTTTCGGAGGTGGGATCAAATTTTTCCCCCATGTACTTATTGTTAGCTTTAGCATACCGATTTGAACATTGAGCTATACCACCTCTAATCCCTCTTTCAATAAACATTAGCATGTCAATGTCTGTAAATAATTCTAACTTTACTTGTGTAATTTTAAGCATAGCATCGAATGCTAAACCGGGAGCTGTATAATAGTGCAGATGGTCAAGTTCGTAAGTACTTATACAAGTTTGCCGAAAGTTCTCGAAAATATCTGCTAAAAGTAGAACGTCTGTTTTTAGATACAAATCCGAGTACTCCTCTAACGATTTAATGCTAAATTTGTTCCAAACGTTAGCCGCATGCGCAAAACTCTCATCACTGATTCCCTCATTATTAAGATGACTGAAAAATGCTTCTTTGAGCGGGAGCGTGGTCTCGTTCAATTTATCCCACGTTTCAATATACTCATAAGGAAACACACCTTTGCGAACTACTAGAGAAAATTCCTCCTCATTGTTGCAACTAGCGCGGGAAATAATTTTTTTACTATCCTCCAAATAGTCTGACAACTTTTCAATACTACTGCCCATAAATCTGAAAGAGTCAATAAATCTAAACTTAATTTTGGTGCCTTCCATTACCTTCGTGAAAGAGATATATCTTTCTTTGTCTATGGGTAGCAGTGAAATCAAACCGGGAACACTAGCCAATTCTCTGATGATGAAATGAGAATAATAACCTGATAAATTATGGAATACAATTGGCAGAATGTGGGAGTCTGTATAGTTTAGGTTACATGCCTGGTGCGCTGCCCCCCGAAATTCTCCTGTAAGATGATTATGGTCTCTAACTTTTATATCAGAATTAGTAAATGGTTTTCGACAAATGTGACAAATCGTGGCGCTTTCAAATTGCTCAACCTGACTGAGACTAAAAGTACCCATAGGAATTATTTGATTGATTATTTCGGTAGCCCAATGTGCAATACTTTGAAGCTCGTTAACAAACCATTGAATGCAATCCTTTCCTCTATAAAGCCTAAATCGGGATAAAGAATCATCATATGAACACTTCAAATAGTAAGCAATACTGAAAGGTGTGTGTTTGGAGTGAAATAGAGTATTACCTTCGATACCATTTGCATACTTCTCTAAAATGCTTTCTAAATCAGCATAAATGACAAATGGCACCTTTTCTTGAAATGCGAAATTTTTGATATGTAAAATCATTTCTGCTTCGGTAGGTAGCCTAGTAGAGCATTGATTAAGTTGACTGCAATATGTTAAATGCTTTTATAAAGCTACATCAGACCAAAAATGATTCAAACATCGATTACAAATTACGTTCTTATGACCATGTTTTGATATCTGTTTTGAAAATAAAGCTGACATATTTTTAATCCATGTGAAATGGTATACAGTGTTATCCGCGGTAGAAAGTATTAAAAGATTTATGAGTTCTTTATTGCTTTTCTGATTACTCAATACAAAGGGTACAACTTTTTTACCATTTATGCAGTACAAATTAATTGCGAGGTTGTTTAGATTCTCAAATTTTTTTACATCATCCAGCTGAATGGGGAAGTGAATTGAATCAAACTTCAAAACATCTAGAAAATGAGGATAACTAGAAGTCCGATATGAATGCTGTGAACCGGGATATAATGCCGAAACAACGGCCCATAGGAAGCAAAACTCATCGTTATTTTTAACATTAACAACAGTATGCTTTACTTCTATGAAGCGTGGAACTTTAACATAAGTTGAACAACCACCTCTAAATGGGACATACCTATTAATATTTACTTTTAAATGTAAGACTTCATGTACTGCCCAACCGGAATCCCTCTCGGAAAACTCCACTAATTTTATCCGTAACTTATCATACACGTTTTCATTGTACCAGACACGTATATTGGTTGAAATATCAATAACGCAATTTTTTGTGGCAAAAGTCTTCAACTCAATACTATGATTTTGGGGTTGCATGAAATTGCAGCCTAAGACCACATTTACCTTTAGCATAGATTGCCTTAACATTAATTTCACCTTACGTGCAAAACTATTATACGTGTTTAGTAAAAATATCAAAGGGTCCTTAATGTTTGACATATTGATTATAATTCCCGTACGCAACCTACCATTAAAACATGAGTCTAGGGGGTACCAACGTAATTTATGCATACCCTTTTTATTGACAATTCCACTACCAACTGTCTCTGAAGCGTTCTTTAACCGTCTCAATCTAACCAGATAGCACTTGAGCAATGCTAAATTGCTCTCAAGCTTAAGCAGGCTTTCATTGGTTTCATAATAAATTTTATGTTTAATTATATCTTGCATTAGCTTGATATTGGTGTTAACTATACGGATGTGCCTCGAAAATTCCTTTTTTGTTTTCAATAAGGGAACAATACGCTTTGTTAAATTAACCATCTCACTACTACTTGGCATACTCATACTCATACTCAATATGAAGCACACACGTAATAATGAACTTTTAACAAATTGCTCGGTTTACAATAAAACTTCTAGTCAGGATTGTAAAAATATGATGCACAGACTGGTGATTAAGCAATAATAGTTACTCTTTACGTTTAACAAATTGCTCTTCACAACGGTTTACAATAAAACTTTTAGTCAGGATTGTAAAAATATGATGCACACACTGGTGATTAAGTAATAATAGTTGCTTTTTACTTTAGGTAATTTGTTGTTGTGACGATTGCAATTTATCGACTGACGTGGGACTGTTCTTTATCTACTTATATAGACAATGGACCCCCTTTGTTCTTGATTTCCTAGAATTGAGATAACAATCTATTTTTAAAAATTATAACGGAACAATGGATCGTCTTTGTTCATTTCGATTTTTTATCTGTATATTGTGGTTAATAAAGGTTTATAAAAAAATTTTACTTGTTAGATGACCTAATCAGTGTGAACAATAGATCGTCTTTGTTCTCAGAATTTCAGAAGCTATGACTCAACAATTAATCGTCTTTGTTCTCTTATGTGGCCTTGAAAATGATAAACATATACTTTTAAGCGTTGACAATGGATCGCCTTTATTCATGATTTCTCAGAACTGAGATAACAATCTATTTTTATAAATCAACCAAAACAGTGAATCGCCTTTGTTCTCTCGTATGACCTTGAAAATTGTAAGCATAGACTTTGAACCGTTGAACAATGTATCGTCTTTATTCTTGATTTCCTAGAATAGAAGTGTATTTAACAATCTATTTTCGACCTGAACAATGGAATGTCTTTGTTCTCTCATCTGACCTTGAAAATTGTAAGCATAGACTTTGAAGCGTTGACAATGCATCGCCTTTGTTCTTGATTTCCTAGAATTGAGATAACAATCTGTTTTTAAAATAACGGAACAATGGATCGTCTTTGTTCATTTCTCAGAGGTGTGACCTTATAAGCATAAACTTTAAATCGTTGACAATGGATCGCCTTTGTTCTTGAAAGTTGATTTCTCAGAATCGAAGTGTATTTAGATAACAATCTATTTTTATAAATCAACCAGAACAATGGATCGTCTTTGTTCATTTCTCAGAGGTGTGACCTTGAAAATTGTAAGAATAGACTTTGAAGCATAGACTTTGAAGCGTTGACAATGCATCGCCTTTATTCTTGATTCCCTAGAATTGAGATAACAATCTATTTTTTAGAATAACTGAACAATAGATCGTCTTTGTTCTTTCATGTGGCCTTGAAAAATGTAAGCATAGACTTTGATCAATGGGCCCCCTTTGTTCTTGATTTCCTGGAATTGAGATGTGGAATCTATTTTCGACCTGAACAATAGATCGTCTTTGTTCTCTCATATGGGGGGAAACGGTTGCGATACAGCTATCTGTTTTGGGAAACGGACCCCCTGTTTTAGGAAACGTCTACCTGTTTATAGGAAACGGCTACCTGTTTTAGGAAACTGACCCCCTGTTTTAGGAAACGTCTACCTGTTTTGGGGAACCATTTGAGGGTACTGGGGGGGCGTGGCGTTGCTTGCCTTGAAACATGTATAGACTTGCTTGAGACCGAGGGCAATGACCTTCAGGAATAGATGCAGGGGGGATAACCTAAAATTGACGTGGACAATCAACAATCTAGTAACTTTTCTAGTGACTTTTCTAGTTACTGACCTTCTAGGACTCGTGCAAGCATGACATTGAAGAGGCGGGGTTACACACCTACCACGTGGCCTCGAAGAGGCAGGAGTACAAACCTTTCCTACCACGTGGCCTTGACTTAGCTGGAGTACAAACCTTTCCTAACACGTGACCTTGACTTAGCATGGTTGCTACCCCTTGAAATAGGCAATGTTACCGACCTTGAAATCTAGTAACTTTTCTGGTGACTTTTTCCAAATCTGGTGACAAATCTAGTGACAAAAGTGGCCTAGGATCGGCATAGCTATACTACTTATATTTTTTAAGATTTATTGTACTCTTGATTTAGATACGCCAACTTCTGTTTACATTTGTCGGCAGGAGGTATTAGGATTTTCTTCAACTCTTGCTAAAACAGTTATCTCGTCGTCTTGTTCGTTCATTTTTGCATAATTTTTCATCCTAGGCTTCTCAAAAGATCCATAAGCTAATAGATGTTCTTTTAATCTGGCAAATATATTCTGGTTGGGATGTCTTCGTTCAGGGAGTCTTCAATAAAGTAGCTTTATTATTTTGCGTCGCACAACCTACCTATTAAAATATGCCTCTGCAGCTTGATCTGCATTACAATTACACTGATAGTATATGCCAGTAATATCTAACTTTTCAAAATTTTCATACTTCGTATTATTGACAGCCATCACAAAAAATTTATTAACTTGAATAATTAATTATTTAAGTAAAGTTTTGAAACAATAAATCTAATCACATTTACGTTTCCACCATTTATTTATATGAAACAACTGCGTGAAATGTCAAATAACTAGCAACGAATGCGTGCAGTAAACAAAGGTTCATAGATGACTTGATCAAGAGGTATTTTTCAAAAAATCGTTTATAATTTTCTTATTTACCGAGATAAATATATGAAACTTATATTTTCAGAAAGTTAAAAGAAATCTCTAATTAATGGAGTCATAGCCAACTATGGTTACCATTTAAAAAAATGCAACTTTGGTCTGTAACTCGGAAACAAATTAAGTTAGAAAAAAATCGAGTACGCCACTAAATTGCACATAAAAACAGGCACAAAAGATGTTTTTACCAAAATTTTAAATATTCACAAACAAAAAAGTTACGGGATTTTAAAGAAAATGGCATAAAACGAAAACCCTATATTTCCCAAACGAGTCGAGATATTGAAATGTTCTTTAGATTATTAAATTTGTTTCAAAAATCGGTCCAAGGGTCCCGACCATGATTTTACTCTATCTATTTGAGAAATACCTAAAATCCCCCAATTACATCGAAAATAGGACACCCTGTACAGTCTGTTCCAAAAGTATGAAACATGACAAAGTTGCTTTCGATGGAACACCCTATGTATTATTGCATTTTTAGTTTCTGCGATCAAAACAAGAATGAGTTTTACTAAAGGTTTGCCCGACTTAAACCTTGCATGTTTTGAAATATTTAGCATTTTCTGAAAATGTGGTAATAACTTTAAACTTTAAGTTCTCAAGTATTCACTTTTTCGTCAACTAAACTTTACACTTCGCTTACTAATTGATTATGTATCATGAATTACTGAATAAAACACTGACTAATATATACAAAGTGTTTATAAATCATGACTCAAAAATTTAAAACCTAAATAGTAATAACCTGAATTTGTTTAAATAAACTTGCTTTCTGAAAATGTGCATTTTCCTTAAAAACAAGAAGAGTTAGACATATGACAGTGTTATAGTGTTCGATAGGGAAAATAATTAAAAATTAAACTTATATACAATATATATATATATATATATATATATATATATATATATATATATATATATATATATATATATATATATATATATATATATATATATATATATATATATATATATATATATATATATATATATATATATATACATATATACAGGGTGAAACAAACTCGATGGCCAAAATGAAAACAGCTGATTCGTCTGGCCAAAAGGAACAAAAATTGTTAATACAGGGTGTGTCTATTATTGATGGTTTCCAAGATGTTAACTTTTTTTTAATTTTTTCTATTTCGTGGACTTATTTTTTAAATCACGCTGTATCTTCCAAACTAGAAGAGTTACAAGAAAACACATTAGGAGAAATTTGTAGAAGATGAAATTGCCTTAAAGAATATTGCATTCATTCGAGACAAACTCATTATTCAACATTATTAATGACATAATGAATTCAGAAATTTTTTTTTTCAAATCCCAAGACAAATTTCCAAGAGGAATATTTTTTCAATAGAGATGGATTTGAGACATACCCGATAAAGGAAAAACTTCCTTTTTTCATAAGCTTCACAACGATATGAAAAAAACTTATGGTTAACGTACTAATTACTGAATTGTTACAAGAATACACATCAGGAAAAAATTTTAGAGCATAAAATTACCTTCAAAAATATGGTAGAGTAGATGAGAATTGACGATTTGTCCTTCACTTTTCAATCAATCTGTACATTTACGGCAAGAAATACGTCTCCTTTACTGATATCTTTTCATCACCGTAGCAACGACTTGACATTAGTAAGTTAGTTGTCAAAATTTGTTTGCTATTACAGTTTTGCTGATTTCAATACGAGTTCTTTCTGTTGTAGTGATATTGTAATTTAGTTTTTGAGTCGTTCTTGTTCTTATTATTATTGTTCTTGTTCGTGTTCGTGTTTTACTTCCTGAGTCATGTTTTCAAATGAGGAATATGCCGATATTCATTATTATTATGGTGTTGCCCAAGGGAATGCGAGTGAGGCTGCTAGACTGTATGCAGCTGCTTTCCCAAGACGAATTCATCCAGAAAGGAGAGTTTTCTCTAGAGTACACTCTGCTCTAAGAGAGAGAGGATCTTTTAGGATCCTAAGGGATCCTAGGGTGTTGAAGTTTAATTATTTTTTTGCTTTTTTTTAATATCTTTTTACAAAGATGTAATAAGCGGACGAAATTTTGTATACATGGGCTATTTATCACGCAAAATTCAAATATGACCTTAGTTCTTTTATTACGGATAGAGGGCGCCACATACAGGTTTCCATCTTGTTTGAATCGGTCCTAACTTTTTTGTCTTACAATGTATGTCATTTTCGACTGGAAAAATTTATTTTCCCATCTTTTCTGTTTCAGAAAGGTAGACCTTATTGAAGTCGCTAGGACCAACGGTTTACGAGAAAAATGCATCTGATGCATGCAAATTATCCAAAAGCGCCAAAGTAACTTATATGTAAAGCCGTAATTAGAAGTCACCAATATGGGTTTTCTATTAATGTGTGGGCAGGTATAATTGACAATTACTTAATTGGCCCATTTCAATTGCCCAATCGATTGACAGGTGAACTGTATCGAAATTTCTTGGAGAATGAACTAAATACGTCATTAGAGGATGTTCCATTGGCTATTATTGATAGAATGCGTTACATGCATGATGACGCGCCAGCTCACTTCTCTCGATTGGCAAGGGAATTTTTGGATAGGAGATTTGGAAATACGTGGATTGGTCAAGGGGGACCTGTACCCTGGCCAGCTCGTAGTCCCGACCTTAATCCCCTCGATTTTTCAACTTGGGGATTCATGAAAAATGATGTTTATTCTGCAGAAATACATAATGAAGAGCAACTATGGATAAGAATTATGGAATCCGCAGATAGATTCCGTAATAACCCAAGAATATTTCAAAGATGCCGTCACTCTTTAGGAAGAACAATTGAAAAATGTATTCAAGGACAAGGACAACAATTTGAACATCTTCCAAAAATTTAATGTTTTTTTTAAATTACTGCCCTTCATTGTTGCTATTAAAATTTAATTGTTGAAGTGTTATGTCATTGTTTTTGCAAATAAGTTACTTTGGCGCTTTTGGATAATTTGCATGTATCGAATGCATTTTTCTTGTAAACCGTTGGTCCTAGCGACTCCATTAAGGTATACCTTTCTGAAGCAGAAAAGATGGGAAACAAATTTTTCCAGTCGAAAACGACATACAGTGTAAGGCAAAAAGTTAGGACCGACTCAAACAAGATGGGAACCTGTATGTGGCGCCCTCTATCAGTAATAAAAGAACTAAGGTCACATTTGAATTCTGCGTGATAAAGAGCCCCTGTATACAAAATTTCGTCCGCTTGTTACATCTTTGTAAAAAGATATTAAAAAAAAAACAAAAAAATTATTAAACTTCAACACCTATATCTATATATATATATATATATATATATATATATATATATATATATCATATACATATACATATACATATACATATACATAAATATATATCTATATATATATATATATATATATACTGACTTCAATAAAAATTTCAACACCTAGAATTTATTGAACGGTTTTATTGAAATTTTCGTCAACGAAGTCTTTCATTAGTCCAAAAGAACGATTAAAATTTGAAAACAAAAGAACAAAAACTAAAAATGTTTTTTTCAATAATGAGTTGCTCCACCACGATTTGTATTGCACTCATTTAGACGGCGTGGCATGCTATCAATCAAGTGATCTATAGCTGCCTATGGTATATCAACCCAAGCTTCTTGAATCCGTAGCCGCAGAATGGGCGACAAATCAGGTGACCGAGCAGGCCATGGGAGGACGGCAATGTTAGATTCTTTCAAAAAACGTGCTGTAGCCCTTTCCGTATGAGGGCGCGCATTATCCTGTTGGAAAATGGGATTATCCAGCCCCTGAAGATATGCAAGCGCAACGGGTTCTAGTACATTGGCAATATAACCAGCGGCGTTTAAGTTGCCATCAATGAAGACCAAGCGTGATCTGCTACCGTACCCCATAGCATCACTCCTTATATAAGGGCTGTGTTGCGTTCCACAAAAAATGTTGGACTTTGACATTCTCCACGTATCCGTCTGACCCTCCTACGACCATCGTGGGCCCACAAGCAAAATCGGGACTCGTCACTAAACACAATTCGATGCCATTATTGCGACCAATTCGCTCTTTCGTTGCTCCATTCTAGCCTGCGTAGACGGTGAAGTGGTGTAAGAGCAAGCCATAAAAATGCGATATGAACGCAGCCCATAAGATCTTATTCGGCGATAAACAGATGACATTGACATTCTGGGTCCTACACCTCTCATCCAATCATTTGCAATCGTTCGAGTTGTTGAAAATCTGTCTCTTGTGGCGAAAAGTTTTAAGCGACGTTCTTCGAGATCTGTAGTCCTGCGGGGACGTCCAGATCCAGGCCGATGTTGTTGCACCCCTTCCTCGTACCATTTGGACCAACACTCAATACCGTTTTAACGTTTCGGTCTACACGACGAGCAATTTCTTTTAGCGAAAGTCCGGCCTCTCTCATGGCAATAATACGGCCACGTTCAAAATCAGTTAATTGGGAAAATGTGGATGTTGACGTATTCTTGCCATTCTTCCCAAGTTCAGAACGAAATTGTGAACAAACAATTTGCAAAATTGACAGTTAATTACATACTGATTAGTTTATTTCTTCAAAATTATTGTTACTAAGTGCAAAGGAAAAAACAAAAAAAAAATTACTAGCTAGATTTTATTCAAATTTTAATCGTTTGTTTGTTCTAATTAAACATATCGTTGACGAAAATAAAAATTCTAGGTGTTTTTTTTATTTTTATGGAAGTCAGTATATATATATATATATATATATATATATATATATATATATATATATATATATATATATATATATATATATATATATATATATATATATATATATATATATATATATATATATATATATATATATATATATATATATATATATATATATATATATATATATATATATATATATATATATATATATATATATATGCAGGGTGATCCAAGTCTAATCTTGATAACTTCAGGAATTGATGAAACAAGTGAAAATAATGGGGATTTATCCTGTCTTAAGACGTTTTCTTGCCACAGATAAATGGCGCCAAAATTTGAGTGTTTGAAACAGTTTTTCTTAATATAAATACGATTTCCAAATTTGGTAGGTGCAATAGATAGAGCCACCGATCATTCTTTTGCAGCGATTGTGGCGTAATCGGTACACTGGGTGATATTTTCTTTGGTTCGCGCGCCCTTCTACCCATCCGATTTTTTTCTCTCTATTTTGTTAAATGAGAAGAGGGGGAGAGGTAAATGTTCACTTGAAAAAATTGCCATAACTTCTTTTTAACTCAACCGATTTGTATAAACTAGGTCTCTTTTGAGAGAAGATTCTCGGCTACTTCTAATAAAATGTTAACATTGTCGGTTTTTGTTTTTTTTTGTAGTCGGTGGATGGCGGTTTGTGATAAATCCGTAAATTTTTGAAATGTTCTGGAAAATTTTAAACATAAGGGTATAATTATTTTTAACGAACAAGAGCGTGAAAAAATATAGAGATTGGTGAAAACTGCAAGTCGATATCTTCTTTCGTTACACAGATATGAAGAAAATAAATGAAAAAATATATTTTAAAAGTAACAGGCTTAACTGTCATTAATTATTAAAATTTATTAATTATTAAGCTATTAAAATAAAGGAATACAATTTAATATACTAAATGTCCCCTAGGGGGGCGTATCTTCAATTTAGAGGGGATAAAAAAGGACCCATTATTATAGTTATAAGAACTAATGACGCCCCAAATGTTCAATTATCTTTCTGAAAACCGACAATTTATTCACAAGAAGAGAATAAAATGTAACCTAGGTAAATAATAATTATTTCTTAGCGAAGGCATCCGTCATAAACGTTAGTAGGCTATGAAAACAAAATTGGAAGCAATACATCAAAATATTAAAACATTTTAGTTTCATGTCAGTGTCATTTATTTACTATTTTTAAAGCTTATTCCAAATCGCATCGGTAACATTTCGTGTTATTGTTTGAGTTTTTCTTGTTCGAGTTGTGTTGTCTTTGAGTGTTACAAAATGCTTGATACCAAGGAACAGTTATTTGACATGATAGGTGTTTATTTTGAATGCATGAGAAATGCTACAGTAGCTGCAAGGGTATATCCGGACTAATACTCTAATAGACGGCACCCGTGTAAAAAGTTTTTCTTCGAGTTATATGTCGTTTGGGAATCACTGGAAACGTTTATATTCGCGTATACCGCAGACATTAGTAACGTTTAACTTATGCCCATTTTATTCCTCACCTAAGTACTAGAAATATTGCGCAAGACCTCAGAGTAACTCGAACTACAGTTCAAAACATTCTGAAGAGCGCAGGTAAGCGAGCTTTCGATTTTGAACCCCCACTATAAACTTCCAAAGGTTTACTTAAAGATTTTGCTACCAAAACCAGTAAATATCCTGTTGAATTAGTGGTCACCATCATGTTTCAGGTTACATCCATATCACTTAGTCCTGCACCAGGCACTGACTGCTGCATTTTTTAACCGAAAACTAGACCATTACCACTGGCTTTTGGGTTTGATGGTAGACGATCGCAAGTTATTTCACGTATGTTGTGGACATATGAGGCTACGTTTCATAGCAATGGAGGTGTGAATATCCATAATACGAACTATTGATCAAAAACGTATCCGCACTGGATGCGAGAAGTTCAGCACCAAGGTCGTTGGTCTCCAAATTGTTGGGCAGGAATTCTAGGAGAGCGAATTAGCGGCCCATTCTTTTTAGTAACCAACTAAACGGTGACAATTACAATTAGGAGCTTGGTCCTCTATTTAACTATGTAAAAAGAGACGTAGCGTACTATTTAAAAATTTCATAATGCGCAATAATTATTGTAATGCCAAACAGCGCCTTGTTTATCCAGCAGATTATGAAGTAAGAAGAGCTCTTTTAAACGAGACGTAGCTTGTTCAATTCCGTTAACGTATACCGGAATGATTGTCATTTAAATAAAAACATGTTTGACGTTCCCCCTCCACTACACTTTATAAGACAGAGCAAAATACGCTAAGCCCAAAATTTTCGAATGTTTACTATGGCGATATTTGAAATATAATTTTACTTGTATATTTTGTGGGAATGGGCCCGTTTTGTGATTGGCCGTCGCACTTGCGCCCAAAAGCAGCCATTTCCCGAACTTTAAAATAATTTCCAGCGATCTCTCTTGGCCGATTTACCTATTATTATATTTTCCAATGTTGTCAGATTGACAGTTCTCGAGATATAGCCGGCGTCCATTCTTATTTGGCACCCGGTACAGCATACAATGGAGTGATATTTGTAAACTGACGTCCAGCAAAATTGTAGGGTCTTTTAGGAGTATGAGTACTGGATAACGTCAAACATTTAATTAACAAACATAAAAATATGTAATAAATTAACAATTAGGTATTACAGGAACTGTCTGAAACGCCTTCCCCTGCTGTTAGTTACTTGCGACACTGACAAATTAAAGAATTAATGACAGCCTAAATTTGGGCACGATTATTTAGTTCTCGACATCCATTCCTTATTCTTTCAATTTGTTCATCGCGGGTTTTTATTGGTGTATGACACACACCATGCCTTTGAGAGCACCTCAAACATAATAGTCAAATTGAGCGACCGTGGTGGTCAAGAAACTAGCCCTTCACCAGAACTACTATTTATGTTATCGTTTCTGATACGTCCGATCCATCGATGATGATAAATTTCATCCAACCACTGCCAAACTTGCGCTGAATCACTATCAAATTAGATCCAACTTTCTTGGCGCAGATTTAAAGGAACATCTTCAAACCAGTCTGGAAGCGAGTTTTCCCGAAAATTTCGAATTAAATTTAAATTTGGATCAAAATATTTAAATCGTAAGATCGACAAGTGAGATCAACAATGGTATAAACTGCAAGAGTTTTTCAAAGACCAATAACAGCAAAAAAATTAGCACTATTAAACTTAGAGATCAAGGAAAAAATCGACGTCATTGACTAGTCAATGGTATGATTACAAAAATTTTAGTGGCACCTTGTGTTAAGTATCAATTTTTAATACTGGGAACCTATATAAATCGTTATTTATACGAGTGATCATGTATACTGGATTATTGTTAACTTACGTCAATCATATTTTAACAGTGGGGCTCATGTGCCCAAATACTAATAGTTTATACCAGGTTTCATACAATCTGTTTAAAACTACTTAATTCTATCCTAAATACTAAAAATAAGAAACGGAAGCGTAACGTTGATCAACTGAAAAAGTTTATTCTTAAATAAACATTTGATATCTAACTGAAATCTAATATGTACAGTCCCACCCACTTGCTCGTGAATCATAAGACGCAATTACTTGATGCTAAGTTGTCTTGCAGAGCCTTCGGCTCCAATCCGATAATTGTTTGTTGAAGTCTTCTGTGAATTTAGAAAAACTGTAAATATTGACCAGTTCCAGTTAATATGTGTTGATCCCGATTTAACTTGGTGCGTTATCTAATAACGATTAGCAGCATTAAGTATTGTATGTCAAATTTTCAGCGCATTACTATATTTACTGCAGGGCCGGCGCTATCAGTTTTGCTGGCCTGTGAAAAAACGTGACAAATTTTATACTAGAAAGAAAAGACACTAATCATAAGATAACTAAATTTTGTATATTTAGGTACTTAGCATTGTTTAAATTGAACATGAACAGTAATAATAGCACTATAAGATAATAGTAGGTGCAATGAGTGAGTAACATATATCTATTAAAGAACGTAACAAAGATTAAACAACCTACATAAAATAATACAATACTGTAGAAAATTAGAAAACCGCTTTTTTACTTTTAGTTCAGCAAACTTCTGAATAATATTTTTACCTCCCAATTAACATATACAGATGTGAGTTTCCGTGCGAACGAGTGAGTGGTGTGCGTGCAAGCGTGCGTATGTGTATGTGGTTGTTTGTTAATACCCACGACAACTCCAGAAAGAGAAAACGTACGTACTTAAAATTTTATATTTAAATTGTTTTCATTTCTCCTAGAACTGATTAGATTTTGGGGAAAATTCAGCGGCGAAGAAGTGGGGAATAGGAGCTGTTTTTTATTAATTTTATTAATCATATAGATTAATTTATTGATACGACGCGTAATTTAGCGGCAAAAAAAATTCCAAAGGTAGGATTTAAGTGTTGGTTCAACCTTTTTCTTTATCTGAATGACGATTAATTTTATAAGAAAGTGTGCATACGTATTTTTTAAAGGAAATTTAATTCTACATAACTTTTCTTAGAAAGTTTCTTAATAGGAAGCGAAGTCTAAAAATGAATCTAATAAGATTGACAACGTTAAACTGTAATAGCATGCCTATTTTCGTAATGAACTTATAAGAGAGAGAGGTTGCAGGTCCTGAAAAACTTGGTATTAAAATGATTTCATTTCTTTTCAGTTCCATTTTGTAGGTTGCAAAGTCGTGTGTTGTTCTACATCAGATTAATTTTCTCTACTAATTTATGTTCTATACTTAATGTAGTCAAACCCTTTAGTTGATTATGGGTGGTTGTGGAACATAAGAACTCTTTAATTATCTTCAATTTAGAAAAGCTCCTTTCTCCACTTGCCACACTTACTGATAAGGTCAACAACGTTCTTAGGGCAATGTTGAGGTTAGCAGTAACGTGTAAGGTAGTGATATGTTTTAATACCTCAATTGAATTTTGTTTTGCATTTACCAACCCTAAAACGGATTCTATTTCATCTACTAGCTCAAGTACGTTCACATCTCCTAATTCACCATCTGCTAATATTATTTTCAAGTCCTTGCGATATTTCATTAATTCATTTCTAGGTAAATTTTTCAAATCAACTATGTAATTGAAAATGTTTGTTATGGGTATTTAACAAATCAAATTTGGACTCTAAAGCATTAATAGTGTAAAAAATAAAATTCTATTTCAAATTTTAATTTGAGATGTCGACCGGATCATCTTACGCTTCGTAAAAGAGAGTTTACAATTTTTAGTTGGACTCTGTGACGCGGTTGTGTTAACTCGAAATCAGCTGGGACGTTGGAGAGCTTCTTTGCATCACAGAACCAGATCCTTGAAAAAATTGTACAATTTTTTATTAGCTCGATAGCAGATGAGAAATCACAGTCTTTGATCTGTAGTAGCTTGCTGATCGGATTAATACAATTTAAGATTGTACACTAAATTACAAACATGAAAACTTAAGTTGTTTAATACAGTGCAACAGGCCAGAATCCTCATCTCTTATACAAGTGTCAATTTTTCCGTATCGCCATAAATACTTAATAAAGCATCGTACACACTTCCCTAGAGCTTCTACTCTACTTTCACAAGAGTATCACTCAGTGGTTTTAGAGTTAGTGCCATAACATATTTTAATAGTACGGTCTACCCAAAGGTTGACGAAGCAAAAAACAAGTAATTTTTTTTAGTAATTTAAAAAAATTGGCGGCTTCTAAAGACGTCTTTACCATATCGTTGACGACTAAATTTAATGAGTGGCTACTACATGCTAAGTAAAATGCTCCTGGATTCATCGCCTTTATTTTAGATTGTATCCTCTCATTTTGACTTCGTTGTCGTAAGCGTGGCCTCTCATATCGTGAAATTTTAAACCTAATTTTGCAAGTTTTTCAATTATGACATTTGAAATTTTTTGTCCTGTCGATCTCTCAACTGGAGAAAGCCTAAAAAGCATTCATGAATCTTAATGATAATATCATTGGGGTTAGATTTGCCCATATCTAACTAAAAATGTCATTTGGTCTATCTTACTGACATCACAATCTAGAATAAGGGAATAGTATTTGGATTGCTTAATTTTACCAAAATACAGAATTTTGGCTTCCATTGTTGCATCAAATTGAGCTAGTAATTGAATTATTTGCAAAAAATTATATTATTAAAATCATAAAGTTTGTTACCGGTATCACTAATGGCTAAACACTGAACACTTTTGAGCAATCAGTGTTTTTGTTGACACAATATGAAGAAGCAACTCATACCAATAATTTGTTTCTGCAGCATTAAGCTTTTGTGACTCCTTGTCTTTAATTTTAGCAGATTGTAATTGCTGACTAAATTCAATTCAAGATATTTGACATTGAATGTGATTTTTTGATAACTCATGTTCTTTTAAAGTGTCACTGAGGTGTCTCCAACGTGTAAATCACGCAGCTTTTTTATAATGATATAACTAACCAGTTGCGCTTTCAATACTTTTTGTACAATAATGATCACTGAATTTTTCCACCGGTTCCACTAAAAAAACATCTTTCAGCGTGACAACCTAGGTGGCCAAAGTCCTGGATCGGAATGTAAGATAGGCACAGTCAAAATGCCACCCCTAAAGTCTGTCGCCCAGTGCAGGGGCACGGGTTGCATAGGCCTATCGCCGGCCCTAATTGGTGTTATAATTATTCAATCTTATTGTCTCGTAGTGAAATCTAACGTTTTGCTTTTTCTGGTACTGAATTAATCTTTCATTTGAAGCTCCTATGTTGAATCTAGTAGGTAATGTGGCTGGTGATTTTATTTTAAACTTGGTGAAACCTGCGGGAATATTGATACTTACCGCTAATGTTCATCTGTGAGATGAGGGCACACCCCGCGTGTTCACGCCGACCCGTGACAAGGTGGCAATCGAATCATTGCACAGGTCAAATCGTTTGTAGCCCGTTACACAGTTATAAGTTTAATACAAATTTAGTTCTACAAAGCAGACTGATTGTGTGATTTTATCGTGGGAATAACCGAAAAACTCCTTCTGTCACTGAGATCACTTTGAAATCAAGTTAATGATATTAATATTTCAAAAGTGCAACTACTAAAGTCACCTAATTACTCTAAGTGCTAGAGTATCGATTATATGCCCGCCAGAACTACATTTATTAACTTCAGCAGAAAATAATACATATCGATTGTTGTTTAATTAACTGATGGTCCAGTGCCAATTAACTATTTATAAGGCGAAGGTGTCTGATATTCGAAAATCATTACTTACGTAGATTCGAACGTCAAATCAAAATACTCTGACCAAAGGTGTATTTAAAAATTATTGTAATCGCATAATCAGGTAATTTGATACTGATTATGCATTATCCTCGAGCTACTACCGTTTCGTGTGTAGTTCTTAGTATACTTAATATCTTTAGAGAACCTCCTTAATGACACTTAAAAAAACTTAATAAACACAAAAAGTAAGGATTCTTACGTGTGCGTGACCTGAGATATTTGAAGTCACACAACGTTGAGAAATACTTGATATAGGTAAAACAATCATTAATGTAAGGTGTCTAAATATATTTAAGTCTACTAGGCCTCTAACAACCCAAACATACTAAAACCACATACATTTTTAACATCGAAACGTTTAAGCTCATCAAATTCTGAACGGATTCGTGTATATAGATCTTAAAGGTCTACATTCCAATAGGGTGAATATTTACAAGACTTCTCAACTTAAGACCGGAAGCTCAGCTTGCGAAATTTTCCAAGCTGGCATCGTTTACAGCCAATATTTGAGATCATCGAGGCCATATTGTACGATTATCTTAAGTCAAAGGTGACAAAAGAGCTTTTTTCTTGCGATTATAGCGTCATATACACAATTTTACATTCAAAGGGGATGAAAATATTTAATTGTCATTGAAGATGAATCTAGAATAGCGACCCCTTATTTTAACGATATTCTCACCCTACAAAAATCTGACACAGCATATAAAAATGTTATTGCATTTAGCAAAACCAATTTATGAATCCGAGCCCCTGTTTCCTGGTTTTTATTTTCATGACATCGCTCATCTTGTATGATATATTAGACTTAGGGGTTATATAAGATCGAAATAGTGCAAAGTCGATATAAAAATATTATTATGTATAAAACGGACATCTCTGTATAAATAAATTTGTAACAAAAGCCTGAAAAGTTTATTCTTTAATCGCATAAATAAAATTGAACCATGCGAAGTGAAAATGTACCGTCGATGTTTTATGATTACGTCGTATTACGATATTACAAAGTATTTAAGTGAAATATTTTATTCCGCTTTACCCACTTTTCGCTTCGATTTCCTCGTAATAATGAAAATTATATATTATAGCTTTACTCCAACATTAGAAGCTTAAGCGAGTCAAGATTCTCCAACATAATAGAGAAAATTGCTAAACGAAAATAATACTGAATTTTAAAACTGTATTTTAGGATCAAGAAAGGGAAAAAAAGAATTATTAAGGTCGAAATGAACAAAATTTATGTATTTCTTTAAATTGGGATTTTTAAAGCAATTCCAATCTCAAAATTTGATTCTTTATTCGTCGTATTATCTGCACATATATTGAAGCTTCATTAATGTGTTATCTGGGAAAACAATTCACTACTACTTTAAAGGCGAAATTTGTTTTTTATAAAGCTATTCTGTGAGCCCCGATGGATAAAACCAAAACTATATCCCTTTGATTTACCTTCAGTAGGATTTGAACCTACGACCAGTACTTTGCTAGAGTACCGCGCGAACCAACTGCGCCATCAAGGTTCAACCCCAATCGATGTAAATTTTGTCTTTATGTATGTAGAACTGATGTAAATTCTAAATATAATGAGATTACAATCAAATTACTTATTTTAATGGAATGTGAGCCTGCAACATCGCAAGAATTCACACATACCAAGGCAACTTGACTAATATTAAATTATTATAAGTTTTTGTTATGAACGAATAAGTTTAAAGGTAAATATGTAATTAAAAATTATTATTAATTTTATTAAATACATAAATAAAAAGTTTACCTCGAGTAGGATTTGAACCTACGACCTGTACTTTGCTAGAGTACCGCGCTAACCAACTGCGCCATCAAGGTTCAAGCCCCAATCGATGTAAAGTTTGTCTTTATGTATGTAGCTGCTGACAGTCACACATGCATTTTCCCCAGTTATGTAAGTATGCAAGCTGTAAGTTGGATTAAAAAATCTGTATTTTTGAATTGAAGATTGGTTTTTGCAAGCTGTAAGTTAAATCAAATCTGTATTTTTGAATTGAAAGTTAGTTTTTGATAAGTGTAAGTTAAAAGAAACTATCATTTTTGAATTGAAAGTTGGTCTTGTGCAAGCTGTAAGTTAGAACTAATCGGTATTTTTTAATTGAAGGTTAGTTTTGCAAGCTGTAAGTTAAACAAACCAGTATCTCTCAATTGACAATTGTTTTTTGAAGCTGTAAGTCAAACCAAATCTGTATTTTTGAATTGAAAGTTGGTTTTTGCAAGCTGTAGGTTAAAATCTGTATTTATGAATTGAAAGGTGGTTTTTACAAGTTGTAAGTTAAATGAAACCAGTATCTCTGAATTGAAAGTTAGTTCTTGCAAGCTGTAAGTTAAATCAAATCGGAATTTTTTAATAGAAACTTGGTTTTCACAAACCATAAGTTAAATTAAATCTGTATTTTTGAATTGAAAGTTGGATTTTGCAAACTTTAAGAGTAGATATACTATACCGATCCTAACACACTTTTGTCACTAGATTTGTCACCAGATTTGGAAAAAGTCACCAGAGAAGTCACTAGATTTCAAGGTTGGTAGCATTGCCTGCTCCAAAGGTCACCGCTTAAAAGTCACGTGGCAGGAAAGGTTGGAAACACTGTCGAGTCTCGTCAAGGTTCTCGCTTCAAGGTCACTCTCATTGCCAAGGTTCTTAACGTACACACACCTCGCTTCAGGGACAAAGGTTTTTCAAAGGTCAAGGTCGCTCATTGCTTATCTCCAAGGTCATCCATGCACTTACGTGCCCTTCACTTCAAGGTCACATGCTTCATGCATCGAAGTATATTCCTCAAGGTCATTGAACTAACTAGATTTGAAAAAAGTCACTAGAAAGGTTACTAGATTGTTTTTCAAGGTGATTGAAGCTCTCGTACTGATTGTCCACATCGAAGGTTTCGAGGTGATCACATTGGCTGCGACAAAGTACACGGTCAAGGTTTTCAAAGGGCCCACTATACACACACCACCCGCTTCGAGGTCTTCTTAAGACTTCAAGGTACAGGGATCAATCTCCACGTTTTTCAAGGTCACACGTTGAGGGTTCGATTGGTGGTAGATAGGAGGATGCCCTTCCACCAAGGTCGATTATAAATCAAATTTTGATGGGAAATTTCAACGTTCATTAATCTTTTCACGGTTACGCCCCCCATCAATTCTAATAAGTTAATTGACCTCTGTCTCAAGACCTGAAGTGTTCTCAATTGGTGTCATACAGATTGTTGTGTATGCAAAGCATGTTTCAAGGTCAACAAGCAATTCTTGGAAGTTTACTTCGTAGGGTCACGCCTCCCAGCAAGGTGCATTGACCTCAAGTGACTCCGTTTCCCAAAGACAGGTAGCCGTTTCTCAAAACAGGGGATATGTTTCACAACACAGGTAGCCGTTTCCCCCCATTTCAAGGTCACACCTCTGAGAAAAGAACAAAGGCGATTCATTGTTCTGGCCGAGTTAGGGTCAAAATTCCTGAACATACATTGTTATCCAGACACCCCCACCATTTCAGGCTCAATTCTGAGAAATCAATTCTTAAGAACAATGGCGATCCATTATTCAAGCAAACGCTTCAAGGTCTATGCCTACAAATTTCAAGGTCAGATCACTAAGAAAAGAACAAAGGCGATCCATTGTTCCGGGTGAGTCATAATTCCTAAAAATAGATTGTTATCTAGATACCCCCACCATTTCAGGCTCAATTATAAGAAATCAATTTTCAAGAACAAAGGTGATCCATTGTTCAAGCCGACGCTTCAAGGTCATCTTAACAAATAATCTATTTTTTATAAAACTTGTAATTTATTAACCACAATATTCATCTACATACAAATTCGATTTAGGGCAATATACATATTATGGGAAGTTTGATGTACTGTCACAACATTTTGTGATACCTTTGTTGGATCATATCTATTTTATTTATTATTTGTTTCTCACATTCAATTTTCTTCAACTGATATTCGTTTAATGTGGTTCACGACACATCATCATCCTTCGTAATAGGTATGTTCATCGTTTCATTATAATGTTTACTAGCCATACATTCAACTTTCCTTAAAGCCTTAAAATCAGGATCTGAGATCCTTTTACTTTGAGACATTGTCCAAGACTTATTGCAAACCTACGTCGCTTAAACTTACGTGCAAAAACACAAATTAAAATCTTTTTATTATACAGTTACGTAAACCTAAATTTCAAGGTCAATTCCGAGAAAACTATTTTCAAGGTTAAAGGTGATCCGAACTTATCCGACCACCTGTAGGCTATCAAGTAGATTGGTCAATGGCTGAAATGTATTGATATCAATTTTCAAGGTTATAAGTCCTAGAAATCAACCTATATATATATATATATATATATATATATATATATATATATATATATATATGAGGATGCTCTTCAAGACCACGTATAGTGATCCACTTAGTAACTTATTAAGAAAAAACTCTCACGTGCATTAGGCCAAGGTCACGTACACTTTCCCTGCACATTCTTCAAGGTCATAACTCTGAGAAAAGGACAAAGGCGATGCATTGTTCAAGCGATTCTGGTCGGGTCAGGGTCATAATTCCTAGAAATCGTCTGCATGGGGTATTCAAATAGACCCTTCTAGGTGTGGGGATTCTACTTTTCAGGGTCAGGTCACCAAACTGGTTGAGACTATGTCTAGAGAAATGTTCAAGGTTAGATTTAATAGCATTCCTAGTCAAGGTCGCGAGCAAGATACTAATCCGACTTTGTCACTAGAAAAGTCACAAGAAATCAATTTTCAAGGTTAAGCTAAACGATAGGCCAAGGTGTTTCTGTACTGGCGCTCTTTAAGTAGCGAAATAAGAATGGCTTTGCATGGGTAAATACCAGTCACCTGTAGTTTCTAGCTACCCCAACCATTTAAATGTCAAGGTCACAATTCTGAGAAATCTAAAAATATAATTTTCATGGTCAAAGAAGCCGTAGATCGATTCTAGACGAATTTGTCAAGTTCAAGCTAATTTTGCCCAAGCCAAGACCATGCGTTAATTCTTAGAAATCAATGGCGACCTGCAGAGGTATCACGATCTTATTCCATAGTAATACAAGGGTCAAATCTTGATGGGAAATTTTCACCAAGCAATTCCTGCCATCGCTTCAAAGTCAAAATTGATTCTAAGAAATGTAATTGAAGGTGCGATTGATCCTTGAGGTTAACGCCCTTTTGGCGGGAAACAATTCTTGGCTGAGTCTAGGTCACCAAGCAAATTTTCAAGGCCACACTATTCAAACAATTCTTTTGTATAAGTCTTAGAAGTTATTACAATTCCTAGATATCAATTTTCAAGGTTGTCTGCGGGAATATTCTTAGAAATCAATTCCCAAGGCTAACCGTGGGGTATTCTTAGAGTGAAAGTAGGTTCATGGCTAAATGGAGTCAAGGTCAAAATTTACTGGTATCAATTTTCAAGGTCACCCGCAGAGTATTCATACAAATCAATTCGTAATCAATAATCAATAGGCATTCCTAATCAATGACTTTTGTATAGGTCGTAGAAGTTATTGAAATTCCTAGGAATCAATTTTCAAGGTCACCTGCAGTGATATAGTTCATGGAATGATAGATTGTTATCTATGCTAAAAGTAGGTCAAGGTTAAATGGGTCTTATATTAGCTAAATGCTCTTCAGGGCCAAATCTAAAATAGAAATTAGAAGGTCATCAGCAAGGGAGGGGGTTAGATGTAGAAGTGGTTAAGTTATTTAAGCAGTAATGTGCAAATAAAATTGATTCAATATGTGGATGTGCTACGCTGCTGAATCATGGACCAAAGCGGTAGATGCACATACAGCCGTGAAACGTTTACTCCAACAATTGACGACATTGGCATTTGATGCTAATCATGAGCCAGTATATTGTTTAGGACGCTTTTATACGAAAGGGGACTGTCATGAACTTGCAAAGAAATATGAAAATGGTGTAAAAATATGTGAAAAGTATTTAAAGGGTCGATATTGTTTGACTTGTTTAGTACAAAAGTTAAGTGCGGCACAACTAGAAGAGTTCACTCTAGATTTGAAGGAGTGGGAAGGTGGGGATATCAGTGAAAATGAAAAGGGGGAAGAAAGGGAATATAAAGGGCAGTAGTCAGTCACTAATTATATTTTCTCGATTAGAAAAAATGTATATTAAAAATAAAGAACTTAATTATTGCTGTTGTGACTGTATAGTGTTCTTTTGCATATACAAAGGATGTGTTCATGAGCAGTCTGGGTGCAGTCGGAAAAAACAACAAACAGCGGTGTCCCCAGCCTTATGTAAACATGATTTAACTAGAATCATTTCATATTTATCGTCGGAATAGGAAATATGAACCTAATTGACATAATATAGGGGGTGTTCGCGGAAAAGGGAAACTTATGCATTGAATTGCGTGATTAAATTAAAGTACATTTAAAATGTTATAAATGCTAAGTATAATATTACTTCACATAACTGTATGGAATATTGTACTATCATCATGCTTATCTAATGTATAGCATTTACTAAAAATAAAGTTCTTGTGATCACAATTTCGGTATAAATACCCCATGCTATCCATCTAGGTCAAAAATTTTAGCATTCCTTGGAGGTGAAATTCTTGGAAATAGCAAATAAGCATTCCCATTGCTCAATTCTAACAATAGAATCAGTTCATGGAAACAATAAGAATGATGGGGTTGTTGTCTATTCTAATATCAAGGTTCTTGTATTGACTACATTGTTGTTTGTAATAATAAAAATATTATGCTTAGGTGGACTGACACTAGTGTCCTAACCGCCAGGATGAGGTAGTTTCCCCGAGAACTGGATCCGGTTCCCAAAGACAGATAACCATTTCCTAAAACAGGGGAGCCGTCACCCAACACAGGTAACCGTTTCCCCCCAGAAAACAAGCCAAATAGCTCATTCATCGTAGATGAGGATAGATTGAATTAGGCTGCGACTGCGCAAGGTCAAAATTATTTCTTAGAAATCCATTTATCTTAGAAATCTAAACATAGAATCAGCTCGTGAGAGGTTAAAGTTATTGCTCCGAAGAGCGTTATCTTCTTAGAAATCTCAATTAGTAGAAATATGAAGGTTGCATCCTAGTACAATTCTTAGAAATCTGAATGTAGGTCAAGGTACTGATAGGACTAGTTTTTATATTATAGAAAAAGGTGGATAATCCACTTAAATCAGCTACTTTAGGGGCATTTTTTTGGGTCAAGGTACTAATGAGGGGCAGTTTTTATATTATAGAAAAAGCTGGATAATCCGCTTAAATCACCCAGTTATGGGGTATTTCTTATGGGCCAAGGTATTGATAGGGGGTAGTTTCTATATTACGGAAAAAGCTGGATAATCCTCTTGAATCACCTACTTTTAGGGGTAAAGGGTGGCTTTTCCAATAGTGATAGATACTGGAATAAGTCAACGGGGCTTATCATCCAGGGGTGCTTTAGATAAATTCTGACCCGTATTCGAGAAAAATGACGTTTTGTATTTGAAAAAGCTGAACTTAGAATGGTAAATTCTGCGCCGCTTTTGAGAAGTGTGGAGCGAAAGAAGCGGTTTGGAAATACTGTAGTAAAGTAGAAGCATGAAAGGTTGAGAAGTATGGTGAAAGTACAGTGTTAGAAATGGAGGTGTTTAAATGTGCATTACCTTAACGCTTTTACGAGTATTTCAAAGAATTTAAAACGCTGCTAAATACAAAGAATGTGTTCATGAGTAGTTTGGGTGCAGTCAGAAAACCAACAAACATAGTAGTGTCTCTAACCATATCTAAATATGCTTTACAAAGAGTGTGTTTATTGCTGACAAATGTCAAAAAGCTTCTGTAGTACTGGTTTTTCGGTAGTATTCTATCCTCGTGCAGATAACGCATCAAGGTTAAACAATTCCTTATTGTCTCTGCATATCTATGTTTGGGCGTGGAAACTTTTTGACAAACGTCTAGTCATTAGTACCGTCCTAGGATGTTATCCGATATCGACCTTCTTCCTCCAGATAAGAAGCCGATACATATTATGTACTTTAAGCTATCGACACACTGAATTAGGAATTTGTAATCTCCCATAAGGAAATAGAATCCCTGACGTACGTTAGAACTAGCTTTAAAAAGGCGAAATTTGACTATATACAACTGATAGAATACAGATTCATTGGAAAAGAACAAACAATCACAGAGCTTAATAAATTACGTTATATATATATATATATATATATATATATATATATATATATATATATATATATATATATATAGGGTCCGCCTTTGGGAGCTGATCCTATGAGTATCTGCTAAACGAAACTTACTATAATTTTGAAAATTTGGTGACAGGGTAATGATGTTAGGGCTAACTGATCTAAAATATTTTCACGTTCGTACCACTTCCGGTTATGCCGGAAGTCGGTACTTAGTCGCTTATTTTAAATGGAACACCTCGTATAGTAATACATTGTTGGATTCTATCTCGAATTTTAAGGTAAGTTTGTTGAATAAACTAGATACGAAATTTCAGTCGTTTAAAAAAAAACATTTTTCTAAAAAAATTGACAGGTGCGGTCTTAGTAATAACTCGTTAATTGTTCTGTTCCTGTCAAACAATTTGAATAAAACTTTGAGGTGTTGTAGGCAAAGGTTTATTGCAACAGTCTGCAAAAAATGACATTTGTATTTTTCATAAAAATAAAATTGACTATCAAAAAATGCAAGTTAATCAAAAAAATCAAATGGAAACCCCAATTTTTTATTACTCAGATCGATTTAATGTCAAAAATTAAGGTAAGTTTGTTTAAAACTTTATTTGCCTAAACGTAACAGTTTCATACTTACTATCAAAAAAGTCCCAATTTTAAAATTTGTGATAAAAGTGAGCTACATACTTAAATCTAGTATTCCTTGTTCGTGGTCACCATGGAAACCAAATAATTGAGAATTGAAATAAAGAAAAATACTTGAATAAGTTACTACAAAAAATTATAAAAATTGATAATTTTGTGATTCAAAAGTCATTTTTGCCAAATAGAAATTTTCTGTCATTTTTATCAAATTAGATATACAACATAAGTGTAAAAATTTAATACTTTATGAGTAAATCGAAAAAAAACTACTTTTTACTGCGGGCGTAATATATACTTATCAGCGCATCATTACACGATAAAGATGCTTGTTTATTTTGTTTTTCTTCTGTAGTCAATAATTTAATAAAATTGTTGACAGTTCGTGTTTTTATGGCTCGACTTGAATATTCTAATACAGATTATTTGAATTTAATTTTAATTCACGGAGAATGTCATACAGTTGTAAAACGAACAGTAAAAACATTTATCGAACGCTATCCTGAGCGCCCCCGACCATCAGCAGATACAATAAGACGTGTGGTTCAAAATTTGGAACAGTTTGGCACATTTAAGCACTCTGCGCCTTGCAAAAAAACTGCTATTGATAACGAACAGAATGAAGTTATAACTTTAGGATATTTCCGTGCCTATCCTTGTAATTCCATAAACGACGCGAAAACAGATATTGGCTTAACACCAACAATTATTAGAAGAATTCTTAAGAAACATAAGTTTAGACCATACTGTTTACAATTAGTTCAACATTTGAAAGAAACGGATTTCTTGAAACGTATCGAATTTTGTGAAACAACTTTGCTCAAAATACAAGAAATTCCTAATTTTTTGATTAATATCATGTGGACGGACGAATCTAAATTTACGAAAAATGGCATATTTAGTCGCCGAAACTCACATTACTGAAATAACGAAAATAGCAATCCAATTCGCGAACGCCGTTTTCAGGAAATTTGGAATTTTAATCTATTTTGTGCTATTTGGAATAACGAAATCTTTGACGTGTATTTTTACAACGAAAATTTGAGAGGTTTAAAATAGTTGATTGTTGCGATTTATGATTCCAAATTTAATTTGTAGGAGAAAATTATCTTGAGATATTAAACACGATTGAAATTTCGAATCTAGTTTATTTAACAAACTTACCTTAAAATTCGACATAGAATCCAAAAATGTATTAATATACGGGGTGTTTCATTTAAAATAAGCGACTAAGTACCGACTTCCGGTATAACCGGAAGTGGTACGAACGTGAAAATATTTTAGATGAGTTAGCCCTAACATCGCTACCCTGTCACCAAATTTTCAAAATTATAGTAAGTTTGGTTTAGCAGATACTCATAGGATCAGCTCCCAAAGGCGGACCCTATATATATATTATATATATATATATATATATATATATATATATATATATATATATATATACATATATACACACCTTTGTGTTGCTATCGAATAAGATCAGAATACCTCTGCAGGTCGCCATTGATTTCTACGAATTAACACATGGTCTTGACTGGGGCAAAATAACCTGATCTTGACAAATTTGTCTAGAATCCACCTACGACTTCTTTGAGCCTGATGCTGAATATGCAGACACAGAGCCAATAACAAAACCTTGAATGGCTTCATCACCTTTGACCATGAAAATTCTATTTTTAGATTTCTCAGAATTGGGACCTTGACATTTAAATGGTTGGGGTAGCTAGAAGCTACAGGTGACCTTGGTATTCACCCACGCACAGCCATGTTCATTTTGCTACTTGAAAAGCGCTAATACAGTAACACCTTGGCCTATCGTTTAGCTTAACCTTGAAACTTGATTTCTCGTGACTTTTCTAGTGACAAAGTCGGATTAGTATCCTGCTCGCGACCTTGATTAGGAATGCTACTAAATCTAACCTTGAACATTTCTCTACACATGGTCTCAACTAGTTTGGTGACCTGACCTGAAGTAGAATCCCCACACCTTGAAAAGTCTATTTGAATGCCCCATGCAGGTGATTTCTAGGAATTATGAACCTGCCCCGATTATAATTGCTTGAACAATGGATCGCCTTTGTCCTTTTTTCAGAGTTATGACCTTGAAGAATATGCAGGGAAAGTGTACGTGACCTTGACCTAATGCACTTGCAGGTTTTTTCTTAATAAATTACTAAATGGACCACTATACGTGGTCTTGAAGAACATACGCATGCAATGTGTGGACGGAATGACCTTGAAAACAAGAAAGTGGATCGCACAGTATACGTGACCTTGAAGAGCACCCTCCTATATACATTTACCGGCTATATATCGAGATACCCCTGTAGGTTGATTTCTAGGACTTATGACCTTGAAAATTGATACCAATACATTTTAGCCATTGACAATGTACTTGATAGCCCTACAGGTGGCCGGGTAAGGTAGGATAAGTTCGGATCACCTTTAACCTTGAAAATAGATTTCTCAGAATTGACCTTGAAATGTAGGTTTACGTAATTCTATAATAAAAAGATTTCAATTTGTGTTTTTGCATGTAAGTTTAAGAGACGTAGGTTTGTAATAAGTCTTGAACAATGTCTCAAAGTAAATGGATCACAGATCCTGATTTGAAGGCTTTAAGGAAAGCTGAATGTATGGCTAGTAAACATTACAATAAAGCGATGAAAATACCTATTACGAAAGATGACGATGTGTCGTGGACCACATTAAACGAAAATCAGTTAAAGGAAATTGAATGTGAAAAACAAATAATAAATAAAATAGATATGATCCAACAAAGGTATTACAAAATGTTGTGACAGTACATCAAACTTCTCATAATATGTCTATTGACCTAAATCGATTTTTTTTATTTGTATATAGATGAATATTATTAATAAATTACAAGTTTTATAAAAAATATATTATTTGTTAGATGACCTTAAAGCGTCGGCTTGAACAATGGACCGCCTTTGCTCTTGAAAATTGATTACTCAGAATTGAGCCTTAAATGGTGGGGGTATCTAGATAACAATCTATTTTTAGGAATTATAACTCGGCCGGAACAATGGATCGCTTTGGTTTTTTTTTGTTTTTTTCTTAGAGGTGTGACCTTGAAATTTATAAGCATAGATCTTGAAGCGTCGGCTTGAATAATGGATCGCCTTTGCTCTTAAAAGTTGATTTCTCAGAATTGAGCCTAAAATGGTGGGGGTATCTGGATAACAATCTATTTTTAGGAATTATGACCCTAACTCGGCCAGAACAATGAATCGTCTTTGTTCTTTTCTAAGAGGTGTGACTTTGAAATGGGAAGAAACGGCTACCTGTGTTGTGAAACAGATCCCCTGTTTTGGGAAACTGCTACCTGTCTTTGGGGACGTCTATCTGTATTTGGGAAACGGAGCCACTTGAGGTCAATGCACTTTGCTGGGGGGGCGTGACTTTACAAAGTAAACTTCGAAGAATTGCTTTATGACCTTGAAACATGCTTAGTATAGACAACAATCTGTACGATACCCCTTGAGAACACCTCAGGGCTTGAGACAGAAGTCAAATAACTTCCTATAATTGATGTGGGGCTTAACCTTGAAAAGATTAATGCACGCTGAAATTTCCCATCAAAATTTGATTTATAATCGACCTTGGTAGAAAAGTACCCTCCTATATACCTCCAATTGAACCCTCAACGTGAGACCTTGACAAACGAGAAGGTTGATCCCTATACCTTGAAATCCTAAGAAGACCTTGAAGGGGGTGGTGTGTGTACAGTGCGCCCTTTTAAAACCTTGACCGTGTACTTGGACGCAGGTAATGTGATCACCTTGAAACCTTAGATGTGGAAAATCTGTACGTGAGCTTCAAGGACCTTCAAAAAAAACAATCTAATAAGCTTTCTAGTGACTTTTTTCAAATCTACTTACTAAAATCACCTTGAGGAATATACTTCGAAGCATGAAGCGTGTAACCTTGAAGTGAGGTGCGCGTACGTGCATGGATGATGTTGAACGTAAGCAATGTGAGCGACCTTGACCTTGAAAACCATTGCCCTTGATGGGGAGAATCTGTGTGAGAGATTCACTGGTCTTGACCTTGAAAACCTTGTACTTGGACTTCGACCTTGAAGCGAGGAACGCGTACGTGCACGGTGAGTTAGAAGTGGGGTAGCTATTCTACTTTTAAGTGAAATAAAATTGATATTTTGAATAGAGAATTGGTTTGTCCAAGCTGTAAGTTAAACCAAAAAGTATTTTTGAATTGAAAGTTGGTTTTTGCAAGCTGTAAGTTAAATCAAACGAGTATTTTTGAATTGAGAGTTGGTTTTTGCAAGATGTAAGTTACATCTAATCGGTATCTTTGAATTAAAGGCTGGTTTTGCAAGCTGTAAGTTAAATCAAATCGAAAATTGGTTTGTTCAAGCTGTAAGTTAAACCAAACTAGTAGTTTGAATTGAAAGTTGGTTTTTGCAAGCTGTAAGTTAAATCAAACCGGTGTTTTTGAATTGAAAGTTGGTTTTTGCAAGTTCTACGCTAAATCAAATCAGTATTTTTGAGGTCAAAGTGGGTGTTTGTACGTTAAATAAACCAGTATTTTTTAATTAAAAGTTGGTGTTAAATCAAACCTGTGCTTTGAATTAAAAGATAGATTTTGGAAGCTGCAAGTTAGATTAAATTGGTATTTTTGAACTGAAGGTTGGTTTCTGCAAGATGTAAGTTAGATCTAATCGGCATCTTTGAATTGAAGGTTGGTTTTGCAAGCTGTAAGTTAAATCAAATCTGTATTTTTGAATTGAAAGTTGGTTTTTGCAAGATATATGTTACATTAAATTGGTATTTTTAAATTGAAAGTTGGTTTCTGCAAGCCTTAAATTAGATTAAATCGGTATTTTTGAACTGAAAGTGGGTTTCTGCAAGGTATAAGTTAGATATGATCGGTACTGTTGAATTGAAAGTTGGTTCTTGCAAACAGTAAGTCAAATCGAATCGGTATTTTTCGGAAACCGTAAGTTAAATCAAACCAGTATTTTTGAATTGAAAGTTGGTTTTTGCAAGTTTTATGTTAGATTAAATCGGTATTTTTGAATTGAAAGTTGGTTTCTGCAAGCCTTATGTTAGATTAAATCGGTATTTTTGAACTGAAAGTTGGTTTCTGCAAACTATAAGTTAGATATAATCGATATTGTTGTGAATTGAAAGTTGGTTCTTGCAAACAGTAAGTTAAATCAAATCGGTATTTATTAATAGTAACTCGGCGTTCGGAAACCGTAAGTTAAATCAAATCTGAATTTTTGAATTGAAAGTTGGATTTTGCAAATTTTAAGTTAAATAAAATCGGTATTTTGAATCGAAAATTGGTTTGTTCAAGCTGTAAGTTAATCTAACCGGTATTTTTGAATTGAAAGTTGGTTTTTGCGAACTGTAAGTTAAATCAAACCAGTATTTTTGAATTGAAAGTTGGTTTTTGCAAGTTGTATGTTAGATTAAATCGGTATTTTTGAATTGAAAGTTGGTTTGTGCAAGCCTTAAGTTAGATTAAATCGGTATTTTTGAACTGAAAGTTGGTTTCTGCAAACTATAAGTTAGATATAATCAGTATTGTTGAATTGAAAGTTGGTTCTTGCAAACAGTAAGTTAAATCAAATCGGTATTTATTAATAGTAACTCGGCTTTCGGAAACCGTAAGTTAAATCAAATCTGAATTTTTTTATTGAAAGTTGGATTTTGCAAATTTTAAGTTAAATAAAATCGGTATTTTGAATCGAAAATTGGTTTGTTCAAGCTGTAAGTGAAATATAACCGGTATTTTTGAATTGAAAGTTGGTTTTTGTGAACTGTAAGTTAAATCAAACCAGTATTATTGAATTGAAAGTTGGTTTTTGCAAGCTGTATGTTAGAATAAATAATTATTTTTGAATTGAAAGGTTGGATTTTGCAAATTTTAAGTTAAATAAAACCGGTATTTTGAATCGAAAATTGGTTTGTTCAAGCTGTAAGTTAAATCTAACCGGCATTTTTGAATTGAAAGTTGGTTTTTGTGAATTGTAAGTTAAATCAAACCAGTATTTTTGAATTGAAAGTTGGTTTTTGCAAGCTGTATGTTAGATTAAATCGGTATTTTTTAATTGAAAGTAGGTTTTGCTGTATGTTAGAAAAAATCGTTATTTTTGAATTGAAAGTTGGTTTTTGCAAGCTGTATGTTAGATTAAGTCTCTATTTTTGAATTAAAAAGCTGTATTTTGCAAATTTTAAATTAAATCAAATCGGTATTTGAATCAAAAATTGGTTTGTTCAAGCTGTAAGTTAAATCAAACTGGTATTTTTGAATTGAAAGTTGGTTTTTGCAAGCTGTATGTTAGATTAAATCGGTATTTTTTAATTGAAAGTTGGTTTTGCTGTATGTTAGAATAAATCGTTATTTTTGAATTGAAAGGTTGGATTTTGCAAATTTTAAGTTAAATCAAATTGGTATTTGAATCGAAAATTGGTATGTTCAAGCTGTAAGTTAAATCAAACCAGTATTTTTGAATTGAAAGTTGGTTTTTGATATTTGTAAGTTATATCAAACTAGTATTTTTGAATTGAAAGTTGGTTTTTGCATGCTGTAAGATAAGTCAAACCGGTGTTTTTGATTAAAGGTTAATTTTTGAGAGCTGTAAGTTAGATAAAATCCGTATTTTTGAATTTAAGCTTGGTTTTTGCAAGGTGTAAGATAGATGAAATCGGTAGTTTTGAATTAAAACTTGGTTTTTGCAAGCTGTATGTTACATTAAATTGGTATTTTTAAGTTGAAAGTTGGTTTCTGCAAGCCTTAAGTTAGATTAAATCGGTATTTCTGAACTGATCGTTGGTTTCTGCAATCTATGAGTTAGAAGTAATCGGTATTGTTGAGTTGAAAGTTGGTTCTTGCAAACAGTAAGTTAAATCAAATCGGTATTTATTAGTAGAAACTCGGCTTTCGGAAACCGTAAGTTAAATCAAATCTGTATTTTTGAATTGAAAGTTGGATTTTACAAGTTGTATGTTAGATTAAATCGGTATTTTTGAATTGAAAGTTGGTTTCTGCAAGCCTTAAGTTAGATTAAATCGGTATTTCTGAACTGAACGGTGGTTTCTGCAAGCTATAAGTTAGAAATAATCGATATTGTTGAATTGAAAGTTCGTTGTTGCAAACAGTATGTTAACTCAAATCGGTATTTATTAGTAGAAACTCGGCTTTCGGAAACCGTAAGTTAGATCAAATCTGTATTTTTGAATTTAAAGTTGGATTTTGCAAATTTCAATCAAATCGGTATTTTGAATCGAAAATTGGTTTGTTCAAGCTGTAAGTTAAATCGAACCAGTATTTTTGAATTGAAAGTTGGTGTTTGCGAACTGTAAGTTAAATCAAACCGGTGTTTTTGAATTGAAAGTTGGTTTTTGCAAGCTGTAACTTAAATCAAACCAGTATTTTTGAATTGAAAGTTGGTTTTTGTAAGCTATGTGTTAGATTAAATCGGTATTTTTGAATTCAAAGTTGGTTTTGCAAGCTGTAAGATAAGTCAAATCGGTATTTTTGAATAGAAAGTTGGTTTTCGCAAACCACAAGTTCAATCAAATCCGTATTTTTGAATTGATAGTTGGCTTTTGTAAGTTTTAAGTTAAATCAAATCGGTATTTTGAATTGAAAATTGATTTGTGCAAGCTGTAAGTTAATCCAAACTAGTACTTTGAATTGAAAGTTGGTTTTTGCAAGAAGTAAGTTAAATCAAACCAGTATTTTTGAATTGAAAGTTGGTTTTTGCAAGCTGTAAGTTAGATCAAATCGGTATTTTTGAATTAAAGGTTGGATATTGCAAGCCGTAATTTAAAACAAATCTGTGTTTTTGAATTGAATATTGATCTTTGCAAACTGTAAGTTAAATCATACCAGTATATCTGAATTGAAAGTTGGTTATTGCAAGCTGTTACTTAAATCAAACCAGTATGTTTGAGTTTAAGGTTGTCTTTTGCAAGCTGTAAGTTAAATGAAATAGGTATTTTGATTTGAAAGATAAGTTTTGCAAGCTGTAAGTTAAATGAAATCAGTATTTTAGAATTGAAAGTTGGTTTTTTCAAGCTGTAAGTTATGATTTGATTGAGGTTGATTTGATTGAGATTGATTAGGTTGAGGTTGATTTGATTGAGATTCATTTAATTGAGATTGATCTGATTGAATGATTGATTTGATTGAGATTGGTTTGCTCGAGATTGATTTGATTGAGATTTATTTGATTGAGATTGATTTCATTGAGATTTATTTGAGTGAGATTGATTTGATTGAGATTGATTTGATTGATATGGATTCGGTCGAGATTGATTTGATTGAGATTGATTTCATTGAGATTGATTTGATTGAGATGGATCCGATTTCCCACGGCGGTGCCCTCATGTTTAGGGAGAGTGCCAACTCTGAGCGTCGGTTAGCCTTATCTACAAAGTTAGCGGTCGCTCATAGGAGTTAGGTATATACAGTGGGAGAATCGTTACGGGAAGGTTATGAAGAGTTGTTAGTTCAACTTCTTGATTGATTGAACTTGATTTGATCGAGATTGATTGTTTTGATTGAGGTTGGTCTGAATGACCAAACTAACGTAGTGTACTACTTTTATACCTACCTATCATCGTCTTTTTCTCGCCACACTCCATTGTACAATCATTCTTCATCTTATCCCTTCTCATTCTACCACATGAGATTGTCAGAAATCTCATACCCACAGCATTTATGGTTGTTTCGGGCTTTTTTGACATATCCATATCTCATTTCCATACAGTACTGACGGGGCAAACTCGCTAATATAGATATCTCGTTTCGCAGCTAGGCTCATGATTTCGTTTCTTATTATCGTCCACATTCTTCCAATTACTTTCCTTCCAGCATTGACCCTTCATCCAATCTGCAGTACACATTCTACCCAGATATACCAATTCGTCCACTTGTTACACAATTTCATTTTGCAAAGTAAATACTCCACTCTCCTTTTTACCTTTCCGATTGAACACCACAATTTTAGTTTTGTTCACGTTTACCTTTACGTCCATGTTGTCATAGATTATATTAGGGGGCCATAATTACAAAAAGTGAAACGTACCAATCAGAAAAACCAGGGGCGTGCCACTGCTCTCCAATCACAGCCCCCAGCCTGAGGCTGTACAAAAATTCTTTGCCATAAAATCTAGGCATTTTTAGGGGGTCATAATTAATAAAAGTAGAGGGATTGATTATACTGGTCCTAGCGCTTGTTCGAGGCGGTGGACTAGAGGACCGCTGGAACTTATCTGTGATGATAATTGCCAATTCATCCAAACAAGACTAGACAGGTTTCATTAATCCTGTATTTGAATCTGAACCAGGTATTTTATACCAACATTAAAAAGAATCGCCAGTCAGAGAAGCCTAGGAAAATACCAGACGCCTGAAACTTATGATGCCTCGTAATAATCGGTCTGTGACCTATAACGTTACAAATAGTGGAGGAAAAGTGTTGGGGTACTACTAATACATGTCTTGGCTTGTTCTAATAGTCTTTAATTTAAAAGTAAATTGGTGTAAACTTATTGATTGAAAATATATTTATAATCACTGCTTAGTTTTTATGAAAGTGCTGATTAGATCAAAATGAATATATAAGAACGGTACCTAACTAACTTTGTTTCGTTACCACCTTTAGAACCCGCCTATTGTGCACGAGAGGATGCAAATAGAACTGATTTAGGTTGTAAATGCTGTCCGGTGTTGTCAAGCATTTCTGACATTAAACATTTGACATACCACACATTTTCTGATATTTTGTTTACTAAAATTTTATTATTAGGATAAAATAAACATAACTTCTGAAGCTAAGATTTGACAGTTGTCAAACTGTTATTTTTCACAATCTCACAACATCGGCGTTCTTTGACAGTATTAATATTAGTGACGCAACTGCTCTGACTCGTGAAAATGACTATACAGGGTGGGTGTCTACTGCGTGGATGGAGGATTGCTCCTTAACTATTAGAGATATTAAAACTAATTTTGGTGTGGTAATCCACGATCATTGGACCTACATTCTAAAAATTTTAGGTATATACAGGGTGATTGACAAAAATATGTCAACCCAAATCTGTGTTTTTCAAATGGAACACCCTGTATATGTTTGAATTTTTTAGATTCACTGTTACATTTAGAATAAAAGTATATAAATTTGTATCTGTATCACTACCGTTCCGGAGACATCGTCACTTTAGTACCAAAATGGAGTTAACTTTGGAACCACGGTGCGAGCGTTGTCACCACGATTTTGTAAATCTATTTATACCACCGACTATTAATAATAGTCTACTAACAAACAAACTAGGAAATTTTTCGAAAGATTATACAGAATGATTAACTACGCGAAATGTAATTTTTCTCAATTTTTTCAAATGCAACATCCTGTATATTTTTTCACATTTCGATTCCCCGTGAAAAGTAGGTACTAATTGATAATAGGTTTCATCGTCATAAGACGGACCCTTCTTGTGATATTGACACTTTTACGTAAAAATATTCTAAAATACAAATTTAGTATGGCAATGGAATTCAACAAAACAAATCAGGTAGGCTAGCCGCTCGTAGCAAAGAGGAACAATTGCATCTATTCTTTTGACGTTTATATAATCATTAAAATATTGTTCCATTAGTTTGTGTGTTTTTGTATTGTCGTGTTGTCAATTTTTGTGTAAAATGAGCTTTTCCAAAGAAGAAATGATCGATATGAGCTTTATTTATGGCGAAGCTCAAAGAAATGCTTTGCTGGCTTTCCGTTTGTACTGTGAACGATACCAAGAGAGAAGACAGCCGCGGAAAAAATCGTTTATGAATGTAGCTGAGAGATTTATGAATTCTGGAAGTGTGCGTTATCCCAAGCGTGCTAAAACAAGCCCAAATGAAGAAATTGAGTTTCAAGTTGTGGTATCTCTTAAAGAAAATCCGCAAATTAGTACTAGAGAGCTAAGAATACACCTAGACCTGAATAGAAATACAGTTCGCAGTTTTATTAAAAAAAAAACCAAATTGTATCCTTATCATATCGAGCAACATCAAGCTTTAAGCGAAATAGAATTTCAAAATCGTGAATCTTTCTGCCAAACTAAAGTCAATGAAGAATCCAATTTTGTTACTAACATTCTATTTACCGACGAGGCAACTTTTTACAATAATGGCAATATCAATACACATAACTATCATCAGATCACTATTCAGATACTAATCCACACATCTTAAGAGTTGTTGATCAACAGCATTGATGGTCAGTTAATGTGTGGGGTAGTATAATCAATTTTAATGTGGTTGGTCCTTTTTTCTTTGATAGGAGTCTTACTGGAGAAAGATATTTACAGTATTTGGGAAATGATTCACTCGAGCTTTTGGAAAATATCAAGGTAGATAATATTCGTACGACGTGGTTTCAACTGGATGGCGCCCCTCCACAGTATGCAATCAATGTTAGGCAATATCTCGATAGAAATTATCCGATGCGGTGGATAGGACGAGGTGGTGTGCAAAACTGGCCAGCCAGATCACCGGATCTTAAGCCCCTTGATTTATTCCTTTGGGGCTACGTTAAAGAAAAAGTTTACCAACATCCTCCCACCACAAGCGAAGATATGAAAAATAGAATTAGAGCTGCGTTTCACTCTATTTCGCCTCTAATGTTTCTAATGGTTTTATTCGTTGATGTTTACTTGTTCAACTTATTTTTAGGTGTAGCGCACTATTTTATTAAGTTTTCGTATCAGTTAAAGAATTTATTTGCCATTCGCATTTTCTTATTTGCTCTGGATTTTGTTTCATTTGTTCTTCTGTATGTCAATAGTTTCAAATAAAGCGTCAATATCTCAAAAGTGTCCGTCTTATGGCTACGAAACCTATTATCAATTAGTATCTACTTTTCACGGCGAACTGAAATGTGAAAAAATATACAGGATGTTGCATTTAAAAAAATTTAGAAAAAGTTAATTATTCTGTATAGTTTTACATGTTTTCGAAAAATTTCCCAGTTTGTTTGTTAGTAGACTATTATTAATAGTCGGTGGTATAAACAGATTTACAAAATCGTGATGACGCTCGCATCGTGGCTCCAAAGTTAACTCAATTTTGGTACTAAAGTGACGATATCTGCAGACCGGTTAGTGATACAGATACAAATTACTATACTTTTATTCTAAATGTAACAATGAATCCAAAAATGCACAAATACACAGGGTGTTCCACTAAAAAACATATTTGGGTTGGCATATTTTTGTCAATCACCCTGTATACCTAAATATTTTTAGAATGTAGGTCCAATAATCATGTATTACCACACCAAAATTGGTTTTGATATCTCTAATAATTAAGGAGCAATCCTCCGTCCACGCAGTAAACACCCACCCTGTATATAAAATCATGTATGTAAAAACAAATGATAAACAAACGACACTTTAAAAGTTATACATTAATCAAAGCAAACTGTTAATTCAAAATAAGTAAACATAATTCAATTTTAATTTAGTAAACAGAAAGAGAAATAATGAGGTTAAGACTTTAAATGTCCAATGAAAGCTAAATATTTTACACACACCTTGTAGCAGTATTAAATCATTAACTTTAAATGAATTTAGCTTCAAAAAATTTGAAAAAAGATTCTTTCAACATGACTACCTCACTTTTTCTTAAATAAAGTATAAACGTAATCAATCTTACTTAAAACCCTATTGTAAGGTTATATACTTAAACAGTAATTCATCATAATTGTGATACCAAAACTAATTTTAAAAATTTTGGTATACCTAATTACTTCCACACAATCTGATTGAATACTTGATGACATCCTCCCTTTGCAAAAATGTTTCGGTCCGGATACTGACTTCAGGCTCGGCAATTATTCAGGTATTTGTTAATGTCGAGTTATTGTAACGTTCCTAGTTCGTTTTTAAATTATGGTCGATTTAAATCAGCTTGATTTATCTATTCATTTAAGTACTGATCTATAATTTAACAATGGTAAGTTAATTACTATTATAGCTGTCTATTAATCAACTCATCCTCGATTAAAAATGCTTTGCTTCTCTTAAAACTGTAAAGTTGTAAAAGGTGAAATATTTAGATCAGGTTATACAAGTTTTATGAAAATTAGCATTTAGTAGTAGACTAGTTTCGCAAACGTGAAATGTTTTTACAGGTTTCAGATTTAAAAATATGCCTAGTTCGATCACGCGATTAATATTATTGCTTAAACTAAACAAATTAAATTTCATTACATTCTGTTTATGGAACTTTTAGTTTCGGGTGATTGATCGATCTTTGATGTTTATTTTGATTGCTGATGGCAATTATTTATGTGATTAATAACATTCAGTATGTTATAAAACTTAAATAGTCTTTTTTAATATATATTAATCACAATCTCAAATTATACATTCGTTTCCTATGTGCAAAATAACGTCTTCCACTAACTGCATGTGTAGGTAATTACAAGTAATTTTCTGCGGCTGCTATTGCAAATTGTCTTGTAATAACTTTATGTATTTATTGTTAGTTTTTAATGGTAAGAATTTAAATTACTTTAGTATGTTTATTTTGCAATTTAGTCAACTTTGCTTGCTGCTAATTTATGCTTGGTAACTATTTAAATAAATTATCATCATCTACATTCCAGACTTTATACACGCATTAGGGATAAATCATTGTAAATCTATTTTATATCGATGTGTGACGTTTGTTAGCAGGCTATTCAGTATTAATTTCTCAATGGGCACTTTATAAAATCCAAGGGAAAACAGTTTAATGTTTCGTAAACTTACCTTGTAGAATTAATTCTATGTCTATAATTAATAATTTAAAGAAATTCTGCTAAATTGGAATTATAGCTCGTCCATTACCGATATTACATATTATTCTGAAAAGTTTTAAAAATTATTGCATTTATTAACAATTGATATCTATACCTTTAATAGATTTAAACAATGTTTAGAATTGCATCCAGAACGTTGTCATAAACCGCCATGAAAATAAGTTTACAATACATATATAAATTAACAAAACAGAATTGAAAAAATCTCTGTAGTAAAATATTAATAAAATTTTCTAGAAGACCATTACAAATTTGTAGAAACTTTAAATTCTACATTTCTGACAATAAAATTTACTTATGAGATAGAGGCAAATGACAGTATCCCGATTCTTGATACTCTGGAAAATAGAAATAATAGTATACTAGAATATTTATTGTAAGGAAACTAGCACTAAAGGATTCATAACCAATGACTCCAACCACTGTCGGCAGCATAAACTCGCGGCCTTTAATTTTTTGGTTCATAGATTGCTTAATTTTCCTTTTTTAATACAAAACTATAATAAATAATTGCGAATTATTAAAGAAATTGCTGCATACAATGGGTTTTCAGATGAAGTGGTTATGAGTATAGTTAGGAAACAAACTCACAGGGCGAGGGTTAAGAATGTAACTACATTAGGCAAAGCTAGAATGCCATTAGAAACAAAGTACGTAATATTACCAAACTATCTCGCTTATACAAAAGGTCTATGTAAGATTAATTTGAAAACAGTCACTACTTCAGATAATAGTTTGTACACTCTTTTAGGCAATCCAATGGTCGGGAACTTATAAAATTAATTGTAAAAATTGTGAACAAGTATATGTAGGTCAAACTAAACGACCTGTCAAATTTCGTTTTAAAGAACATTTAGCTCATATAACATACATAAGTTGGGACAAGTTTGACGTAGCATTACATATGTTTAATAAAAATCATTTAGTAGATAAGGTATCTTTAATCAAACATGTTAGCAATAAGTACGAACTTGATTGTTACGAAAGTTTAGAGGTTTTCAAAAACAAACGAATTCTAATGAATAATGACGATCAAGGACCTTTAGGCTACTCTGAGCTCAACTTTCACTTTCACCAGGTAAGCAATGAAGTGTTACTCGCTGATAGTATACAATATAAAATTTCTTTGCTTCGTCCTAGTTGACCACTGATAATGATAGCTTAGTTATTGAAAAGCGTTCTGTGTGTTTTTTTTAATTTGTGTGGTACGTGGGTGTATTTTGTTTGTTACTGAAAAGTTGGTACAACATACTGACGTTTAGGAATATAAATCAAAATATTCGTTAGAACTAGTTGAAGAATTAAATAACAAATAGTTACCACGAAATAGTAAGTTAGTACACTTTAGCGTAACCAACATGTTCTCAAATCCCACTTGAAGAATGCATTCCTACATTAAATGATTTCTTGTATCAATCAAATTATTTTATAATGGATATAAATATTATTTATAAGCGAAAGGTTTACCTATGGACAGTCCAATGCATCTAAAAGAGTTCTATTTTGGATTTATGTAGATTACTTTTTTAAGCATATTTTCATATGAATCTTTAAAATATATTCGAGATTCTTTAAGCATTGGTAGTGTTCATCCTAAAATTAAATTTACTTTAGAAAGTGAACAATGTAGATCAATGAACTGCTTAGATGCAACCATTAAAGTTACACAAACAACCTATTTGAATCCTCAGGATATAGGAATCCAACACGCTAACTAACTGCTCATAGATCCATTTTTTTCTCAGAACTTTAAGTATACTATTAAATAAGGAAAATTACAACAAAGAACTTTTAATCATCTGTTACAGGACATATTTTTCACTAGACTGCTAAATAAGCAAGTTACCGATTTAAACTCAAAGGAGAGGGTCATAGCATTTCTGCTTCTGGGTATGTGTCGTCATCTCGTCCTTGCAAATATTTTCAGTTAGAGACTTCTCAGTGAACGGTTCGTTTTTATAGTGAAAAAAATAAGATGGGGTCCCGTCGTCCCCTTCTCGGGCATCTATCTTACATACAAATTTATTTTATTTTTGGATTTTTATTTTCTATTTCGCTAAAACTCTGACTAGATAAACCGCTAACACAAAAAGAACTAGAAGGTATTTAAACTGCGATTCAGATGATTCCGAAATAGAGGAAGGTAGTGGGGAAGTGTCAGAATACGAGAAAGATGATTTTCGTGAGACAATTTCAGATACGGAAGGCAATTTAGAAGTTCAAACTGAAGAAGATTCCAATCAATAACCTGGCGAAATTGACATAAATTAATTTTGAAATCTGGTATATGGAGGTGTGCAGGCTTCACTTAGTATAATAATTGCGCAAGTGCAGTTTTAGAAATTTTTGAGTTATTTATAACGAGAAAGATGAAAGACATAATGTGTAATTATATGCAAATCAAGAAGCGATTAGATGCTTCGACAACTTGAATAGACAAAACCCTACAAATCTGAAACAATGGACTCCGCTAGAGAAAGAAGAATTGGTTACATTTTGGGCGTTATTGTAAAAGTTGGCCAATTGAGATGCAGGAAGGAATCGACGAGGGAAATATGAACCACCAATACATCTATACGTCGATCATTTTTTACTGCGGCTCTTTCAGGTTTGAAGAAATTTCAACATTCCTGTGATTTAATGATAAGTCCACTCGAGGTGATAGAAAAGAACATAATATGTTAGCTAGCATTAGATATATTTAGGATATGTTTGTCAGTAGTTGCCAAAAGCCTTCAGAACTATACGAACACAATACACTTGATAAGCAACTAGCCTCTTTTCGAGGAAAATGTCCATTTAGGCAATATATAAAATCAAAACCAGTACGATATAGTATAAAAATTTGGGCAGTTACTGACAGTAAGACTTTATATTAGACCAACCTACAAGCCTACAAGGGAAAAAATCTTGGGAGGTAAAGCCGAGAAAAACCAAGGCTATCGTGTTTCCGATCTAGCAAAATCCACAACAGCGAGCGCAGAATTACCACTGCTAATTTTTTTTACAAATGTGCTACTAACCAATTTACGCAATTATCTTTTGACGAGGAACCTCACCTTACTTGGCACTGTTCGCAAGAATAAACTACATACACCATCGTTGCTAAACGTTATATCCCGGCGTTTACAATCTTCAGTATTCGATACCTCTCAACGGTATCATCTATTCCAACGAGAAACAAAACGGTTCATATTATCGAAAAAGAGGAAGGTTTAAGCCTCAGATGATTTTAGACCATAATTATACCAAAGGCAGTTTTGACAACGTCGATAAGCTTATACGTGAATATTATTGTATTCGAAAAACTGCTCGATGGCCCTTCAGATTATTTGTGAATATCATAGGCTGTTATGCTTTGAAACGTTTATCATGTGGACTGAGAAAAATCCCGATTGGAAAAAACAAAATCGTTCTCGTCGACAGATATGTTTAGTGCAACTCGGAGATGAACATACTAGGAGCAATATAAACAAATCTGAATCAAAACTAATAACCTAACAATCAATTAGGACACCTATCCATTTTTATTTGTTTTATACAAATTTATGTTTTGATCACGATTATAGTTATCGCCGTCTATAAATGATTAAGAACACTAATTAAGTTATCAACTACATTTGAGAAATATGAAAACACAAAGATAAGCCTGCTATAACAGGTGGTTAAACGTGTTTGAAAGATAAATACAATAACTCATTTTTAAGCATAATGAAATGTATTAATAAAATATATTATGTTAAATAGATTTTCGTTCAGCTTGCTTATAATATTTCACTTAACTAACACAAGAGGATCACTCAATTAATCTGATATCAGCAGATACAGTACTAGGCGGACAAGAGTGCCTCAGACGACTTATATTACGCAACTTACCACCAAACGCCTTCATATAATTAACCCAAATATTTAACCAATCCATGTCGCTCTCATATTTCCTAACGGAATGGAAATCCCATTTCGCTGTTATAAAGTTTAAACCACGTTCGGATCCCGCACAACCCTACCGATCACGTCATGATCCACTGGTTAAACTGTACACCAACGTTTTCATATCCGTTAACCATCAAAACTGCTGCATAGCAGTACTTCTCGATATCACGCAGGTATTCCACAAAGTGTGCCACGCCGGACTAATACACAAAACACTAGCTCTAAACATTCCAGTTCACTATGTCCAACTACTTTCATACCTGTCTAACAGGTCTGAGAAGGTCAGGATAGGAACAACCACATCTGAACCATTCACACCAACAGCAGGTGTAACAGAAAGTTCAGCCTTAGCACTCCTGTTATACTTAATCTATGGACACATCGTTCCATTACCTACGAACCACGACGCCACAATGCTTATCGTTAGTATTTACTCATTTATAGCTTACATATCCTATTCGTAGACTATTCAGGAGTCCTTCTACTCTTCAGCCCTGGTCAATTCATGTTTGTTGGTGTTGTGATGTTTTGTGTTATTGTATAGTTTACAATCATGATATGTGCTTATTTTTGGTGTAAAAAAAAGAAAAAGGTTTATTTATTTAATATTAAATAATGCGCTAATTGCCTTGAATGTGTGTATTGTTAAGTGGGGTGTAGTGTGCTTAGTGTGATTATTAGATTCGTCGTCCGGTTTCTTGCTGGGTCTTCATCGAATAGACGGGAGGATGCGGAGGACAAATGAGATGTTGTCCAGGGAATCTTCTATCTCGTTGGGGAGGTCGTCGAGGGGTTGTGTAGAGATCGAGGGGGTATGCTTGAATTTTAATTTAGGTTTTCTGCGTGGGAATTGGGGAAAACGGTAGTTGTAGGGTGTGGTAAGGATCTATTTGGTGGGGATAGTGTCGCCGAAGATTCTTGTATGTGAAAAGTTTTTCTGTAGTGTTTGAATTCTGTGTGTGATGGTTGGTATGTTTGCGTGTTGCGTCGTGAGGTCACTGGGGTACCTGAGAGGTAACCTGTGTATGCGTCTGAGGATTTGGCGTTTACAGGAGGCGATAAAGGAAAGGTGATTGGGGTTTATATTAGTGTATATTGGTGATATCAAATCCATAACAGTGCGAATGTATGTTTTATAAGTGTGTAGAAGTGTTTTGGCAACCTGTGATTCTACCCCGGAGGGCGCCCAGTAGGTTTGCGCGGTTCCTAATCCTATTGAGTATTTTTTAACATCGGGGAGCCAATTGAGGGTTCTAGTAAGGAGGATTCCTAGGTGGGTGACTTCATCTTGGAGTTGGAGTCATTCTTGATTTAGGGCGAGGGAAACATTTCTGGAGGCTAGCCTTGGGAACTTATCTTCAGTGTAATAAGGATGGCGGAAGAGGATAGTTTGGGTTTTGGTGGTATTTACGGAGACTTTCTACTGGTTAGCCCAGTTGGAGAAGTTCCGCAGGGTTTTCGATATGAGGCGGGACGCCGTTTCGCTGTTCCGATTAACCGTCCAGAAGGCGGTGTCATCCGCAAACCGCGCAACAACTACTCCGGGTTGTGTCACTTCGGGAATGTTGGATGCGAAGATAATATAGAGGATCGGGGCTAAGGCAGAACCTTACGGTACGCCTGCTGTATGTTGGAAAGGATCTGAGGAGGTTTTCCCTACTTAGACCCGAACTGACCGATTGGTCAGGAACGAGAGTAGGCGTTTGGAGAAGGGGTCGGGTATGTTGAGGTTACAGATCTTGTACATGAGACCGGCGTACCAGACCCCGTCGAATGCTTGCTTAATGCCCAGAACCACAGACAGATTGCATTGCTTGTGATTGAATGCCCTGATGGTCTCTGTAAGCAACTTCAATAAAAGATCGTGACACGTCCGGTTGAGACGCAAGCCGAATTGGATGTTGGGAAGAAGGTCGTGGAATCGCTAGGTGGTCCCTGAATCGCTTAGTTAGAATCTGCTCGAAGCATTTTCCGAGGCAACACAGGAGGGAAATGGGTCCATAGGGGGAGGATGACGGTGGAGGCCGATTTCCAGTCCGTAGAGGTCCGTCAGGTAGGTGCCGGAGAATTTTCCTATTTAGGCTGCTATGACCTGCAACAGAGCGGATGATAGCCTGTTACCGTTGCCATTCGTGGCGGTGTCTACGAATTGGGCGTGGCGGGCATTAAAGTCACCTAGGATAACAGCATTAGGGAGGCCAGAAGCGTAGATTAAAAGGTCATCTGATAGTGTGTTGTGACCTAGCGGGTTGTAATAGCAAATAAATACTATAGGAGTGGAAAGTGCACCGTGGTAGCAACGCAATCCAGATGCTGTAGGTGCGCCGGGAGTTGAAAAGGAGTGGAGGGGAAGCACTTTTTAATTAATACGGCGGTTTCATGTTGGCTATTGCTTGAATAAGTGGGAAATGTGTTGAAATTAAGGGTGCATCTGGGTGTAAGCTTTGTTTCGGTGATGGAGAGGATGTGAATATTGTGATAGTGTAAAAAGTGTTTGATTAAGGGACGTTTCCGACGCACCCCCTGGCATTAACGGTCCCTGCTATAATATCCATTGGGAAGGAGTTAAGGATTGGGTTGGCGGATTACGGTTACCTTCATCCGCGTACCTCATACGCAGGCGTTGATACGGCGTTGGAAAAAGTTTTGGAGAGGGAGTCTAGGGAGCGCAGAACCATGTCGTGTCGGTCTGGGAACATGTGGAAAAGGGAGTGTGTAAGGATTTGCAGGAAGTCCTTAATAGAAAGGGGGTCGGTATCTGGAGCGGGTTTGAGGTGGGCGGTGTCTTCCGAGTCGGACTCTTCGGAAGACGGCGGGTTCAAGAAATATCATCTTCGATGGGGAACTGGGAGATTCCCCGCTTCCGGCACTTAGAGGAATAGGTAGGGTGAGCATCCCCGCAGTTGTTACACCTTGGGTTTGCCGAGGATTTGCAGGCGGAGGATGTGTGACTTTCGCCACAGTTTGGACAGCGAATCGCGCGGGAAGGGCACTCTTCCGCGGTATGTCCCACCTGCGTGCAGGTAGAACAATGCATTGGGAGAGGTTGTGGGATAAGGGAAGGTTTGAAACGGTAGTTTCGCCCGAACGTGACGACATGCGTGCGAGGAGGTATTCTAGGGTGATTTGGGAAGGAGTTATGATTCGGACAAGGGAAGTTGGGGTAATAGTGATCTTCGAGGTGATGCGAACTGCCTTCTTCACGTCGATCGCAACCAGGATCTCTTGGGCTAGGATTTCCTTATCTACGTGGCGAATCACTCAGGAGAAGGAGTGGAGTTAGGTAAACGGGGACCGGAGAGTTGGGTGAGGGTAACGGAAGGGTCACCGAAATGGTGTCGCAGCCTAAGCTGCACACCATCCGGCAAGGGAGAGGCGGTATCTAAGACACAGGTATGGTTATGGTTGAATGTTAAGTTCAACCAGGGAAAGTTAAGGGATTTTAAGGAATTTAAAAGGGATTTTGGGATATTGCGGATGCATTACCTCGAGGATTGGGAGCGGGTGGGTTCAGGGTTGGGAAAAGCGGGTGCAGGAATCACGGCAGGTATAGGTGGCTGGGCGGGTATGGGTAAGAAAGCGGTTTTGGGTGTGTGAGGGTTTGTGTGTGTGCTAGTTTCTGTGTGTGTGCGGGTTTGTGTGGTTTTGTGGAAGCGGTGGAGCATGTTGAAATGTAGTAGTGTGTTGATGAGGTGGAAATGGGCTAGGCGTTTGAGTGGGAGCGTGTACGTGAGGATGGTGGTGGAGAGGCGAGGGTGCGTGCGTATGTGTGTGTGGTGAGTGTCGGTCTAGGTGGACGGGCGGCGTCGGGGTTGGGGATACCACCGTTACGGTAGCACGGTGGCGACCTTGCTTAACCATCGCGATTGTAGTTAGTGGAGGTTTAGAAATTGAATTAAAAAAATAAAGATAATTGTTTTAAGGGAAGGCCGGGTCTCCGCCGAGGTGCAGCCTCACACCCCGAGGATATTAGGCTTGGAAATCCGAGACTCAAATAGAAAAAGGAGGGAAACAAGTGTTAAAATAAAATAAATTAATTAAAATTAAAACAATATTCTTCTTAAACTGATACCTATTGCTTTACCCGACGTCGACCCTGTAGTTGGCGGTGGCGGTGTACTGGATGCTTCTATGTGTTGTTTTTAGCTTCTGCTGTATTCCGGCGGCTCCTGCTTGCTGCTAGGTGGTGGCTCCTCTACTGATGACCGCTTCTTCGTATTATCGGTATGCAAGCAGTGACAGATCTAGCTGAAAGGGCGAAGATCACGATCCCGGAACGATGAGCGTAAAAACGCTGTTCTTTTTTGGAAATTAAGAGATTTGTAATAAAAATCGCAAAAACTCTTACGCGAGAAGGGGATTATGTTCGATAACGAGGTTCGGACTGCCCTGTCCCAATTCACCGACGACACCACCATATGGGCGACCAGCCGGAATAGCGAGACCGCAAATAGAACTTCTCTCACAACTACAATTCTTTAATTGGGCCAACTAGTGGAGAATTACTATCAACCCCAACGAAATACAAACAATACTATTTCGATATCCCAACCTAACAAGACAACCATGGCAGAACACATTAACCTACAAATAAGAGACGTACAACTTCAACTCCAAGATACAATAGTATATTTAGGAGTCAGGTTCTCCAAAACACTACACTGGGAGACTACACAATGTGCGTAACCGTGCGAACCTGTTGAAAGCCTTCCCAGGACATGACAGAGGTTGTCTCCCCAAAATCTTACAACACACATACAATATATCCATAAGACCACTACTAGACTACCGTGCGCCATTATACGCCTCCCTTAAAAAAAAACCTAAAGTCCATCGCCGCCTGTAAACGAAACACACATGGACTGTACAACATCCATCCCAACGTTAGGACACTAGGAACAGCAAACATACAACCCATCACAGACAGACCTAAGGCACTACAAACAAAATACACCTATAGCAGAATTGACGGCGAAACAACAGCTACCAAAAACATCATCAAAACCTTCCGCATCAACAACCGACGCGTGTAAAACCCAAGAAAATACCTCCCTGCACTACTGACACAACTACTAGACGACATAACAGAAGAATTTGACAGAATCCTAAATGACACCCCCAACCTACCCGGATAACCCCAGCTCTCCATGGCCAAAAGATGACGATCACCGCTCACGAAACTGGCCAATTCTAAACCAATGAAACACGCAAACATCACAACCTACAACACCAATACCTATACACTAATAGTTAATTAATTATAATAAAATAATAAAAAACTTTTTTTACCACACAAAACATACAACAAAATTGAAACCATAACCAATTCCAAAAACTTAAACACACAAAATCACAAGGACCAAGGGCTGAAAAGTGAGAATCTTTCTAAACTGCCTGCAGAAGAACAAAACATAGTTATAAATTAAGTAAGTTGCTATACTGCATTAAAAAGTTGTAAATGTTAATCAAAATTTTTAAGCTATTCCTTACCCAAAAACGAAAATAAAATAGGTTAACCATAATATAATAATGGGTATCTTTTTGTGCGTAAGTTACTTTAACTGCATCTAGAAGTTCTCAATTTTGATTTATAAGTTTGTGTAAATACTTAACGCATAAAGAAAATGCACTTAATTAACCGTCCAAAACATGTAGCCCATACATATAATTAATTAAATTTAAAAACCGCAACCACTTAAGTTTGTGCAAATGCAGAATGTTTAAATATTCACTTTTAAACCACTTCTGAAATTTATAACAGCATAGAAACGTTTAAGTTACCCTATTTATAGATATCACTGATACCAATTCAACATAATAATATAATTAAAATATACATCAATAATACTCAAGTTCAAATAATACATTTTGATAGTCCATTGCATTAAAAGAGTAAATAAATGCTTAAGCTCAGTTAACGTTCAAAAGAAGAGATAACGTTGTTACATCAATACGATTATAAACAAATTGGAAAAAATTGAGATTCATTTACATTTTCTACAAACATGAAAATGATCAAACCAGGTGCCTATTTATTCTGGCTAACTAGAAATAGTTCTTAAAATTATACATATTAGTGTGATTTCAACATTATAGTTGATTACACAATATAACCAAGAGAACTAAACATCCTTTAGCCATGCAATGCCTCAAATAGATCTTAAAAAGGAACCAGCTCGGTATTTGTACTTAAAAAAAAATAAGATAAATCGAAAACTATAAAGGTTCTTAATATTAGTTTGCACTGTCATATATTCGAAAGGTGTTGAGATATTTACATAACTTTCTTGCTTTATTAAATGTAAAAGATAAAATGTCTCCCACTATTTTTAATACACGTGTTTCACAAGCGCATTTGATGAGTGATGTCACAGTCATAATAACGTTAAATATAATTGTTATAATAAAAACGTAAATGACAGTTTAATAAGGAAACAGAAGTAAAAGTTAGCTATTCAGAAAGCCTATCCAAAAGAAACAAACAATGGGTGTAAAATGCACCTCTCTTCTATATTTCGATAAACTATCAAAGCAAATTCCAGAAACTATAAAGAAATGTACACGGTACAAAATAGTAATTAATAATAGTACTACATTTCGAGCACTATTTAACGCCCAAACACAAAACAAAAAACAGATTTAAATTGTGTTTATAAATGAAATTGTTCCGTCTGTAACTCTGTATACATAGGTCAAACAAGAAATTTTGAGATTAGAAACATAAAACATATTCTCTGTTACAAGTACCGTCATTTAGTCAAATCAAATTAAGCTCACTTAATTGAATAAAAACATACACTAATATCACAATACTTCTTAGTTCTGTTCTTGCCTTGAGCTTACAAACATTGATACTGTTCGCATAATTGCACCCTAACATTCATCATCGCATGCCACGATCAACGTGCAAGTTAACATCATTGCTAGATAGAAGGTTGTAACAACTCTTTTTTAGTGTTGTATAAAATATACCTCAATTTAGGATCTTTCCTTCATTTAGTTCTAAATACAAGAAAATTTGAATTATTGAGATATTTGGTATGAGGTAGGCAACTTAATTTGCATATCTTCTTAGTGCATAAAGATTTATATTCCTACTTTCAATTTTTATTCATTTCTTATCTTATAATCTTCTTAATTTCTTTCTTAATCTTCATCTACTTCGAAAACCTCAATTTTTTTCACTTCTTGTTTTAATGTCGAAGCATGAAGCTGCTTCTTTTTGATTTTATCTAAATTTATGTGAAAGCGCCATCAATTTGGTGGTAAGAGATATTTTTAATACATTTACATAAAATTAAAGCATTTCGTTCTTTTTAGGCGTTTTCTGTACGTTTTCTTTACGTTTTCATTACGTATTTTTTATACCATTTTTACTTGAATTACACTTTTATCATTAATTCAATTTACAACGTAATTGAATCTTAAGTACGTATTTGATTTTATTGTTGCGTACATTTTTCGTTTTATGATTGCAATTTTATTGAATCGAAAACTTCAAAATAATGCAATAAGAAGTGGATTTAACAGTTTTAAGAAGAAATTTATACGGATTTTTTAAAGATAAATTCAGTTGGGGGTGTGGTTGATAACGTTATGTCAAGATTGCACCAGAATGACTTCATGTTGTTAATCTCTCCGTAATCACATTTAGATACCAGAGGTTTGTGTACAAAAATTTCTAAGGTATTTATGTAGTGTTTTATTTAGTATTTTAAGCATAATTTTAAGACCTTCATTATTTGATCATTACATTTAATATTCAATAAACATAGTCTGTATATTGTTATTTTTTACATTTTTGTAAAGTCGGTTTAATTGTCCCGATAATTTAAAAAAAAAACAATTTGGCGTTCGAGATAATTTCATTAATTTTTTACATTCTTTATTATTGATGGTAAGTGGTAATTAAGCAAATCATTTTAGTGAATCGACCCTATTAATCTACCGACATGAGCCAAAGGCACAATTATAAGTGGTGTAAGGTTAGTATTTTCTGGAGAAATTATTATTTCATTAATTTATAATTACTTTATTATTATTTAAAATTTCACATACCTATACACGCTACAACCTTTTTTTTATTACAAGGTCACTAAACCTATTCCATGCAAGTTCTTCGCTTAGCACCTACTGCTGTCCAAATTCTATTAACTTATTTGACACATATTTAAAAAACGTTATGGTTAATTGATGTTTGCTTCGATTCATTAAGAATCATACACTATTTTTGAATTATTGACTGAGGTTTTCCAAACTTTTTTTATTTTACCTAGCACTGCATTTGTTCAAAAATATCAACATACATGCTTTCAAGTAGCCCAGTTCATAGGTATTGGAGATTACTCTTTTAGAAAGTAACAATTAACTTTTGTGTTATTAGAATGCTTTCATATAATATTTTAGAATCTTAATCAAAGATATGTTATTAAATATCTCTTAAAATACTTTGAATACCTTAGCAACAATACCTACTTAATTGAAATATGTTAAATCGAAAAGCGTTGATTGGAATGTTTTGGTTTGAATACTATGGACATACTTTAATGGGTTACAATTCTTGATTACATTAATTACTAATCTCTTTCCCGCTGATTTAATTCCGTTTATGAATACTTTTCCACGTCTCCTAAGTGATTTCATTCTGCTTAACCGTCATTCAAGGAGAATTAGCTTGAGTAGATTTCCGGCATATTTCCTTTATTATACGAATTATTTACATTTTGGCTAATTCCGTACCTGTATACTTAAGAATTCCTTCTGCATTTTCTTGTATACGATAATTTTTAAAATCTATTTTTGTGTACTGCAATATACTATATTTGTATAACTAATAATTATTGAATTTAATTTATTACTCTCAGTGTTACCTATATATTAATTTTAGTTGCAGAATTCACATATATTGTGATACATGTATTTAAATTGCTCAGTTTTTCCGGTAAGCGATAGTAATTTATGTATTTGAATTTTTTATTCACTCACGGGGTTATTATTGTTTTTTTAAATACTTTTTAAGGCGCCCAATGCTACACTATTATTATTAATTAATGAAGAATTGTGTCAATTTATTTAAAAGGAGAACACATTTGTTAGTCAACATAAACGAATTCTGTTTAATGAATTTGTCGTACATCAGAGCTAGTAGCAATACTGTGGCATATAATACAGTTATTTAAAAACCTAACCTAACTTAATAATATTCAGGTTGATGTTTAAATTGCTAAAATTGCGGGCTCACAAAATTCTGGAAACGTAAGAATAAATTAGCATCAAAATACCTAACCAAGTTAAACCTTTATTTATCCCTTGAGTAAGCATATTACGGCTTAATTGCGAGGTTAAACTGCCAAGAAATTGATTAACGTACTCTAAACATATAATAAGATTTTACAGACAACAGTTTTATAAAAATATCAAATTTTACAAACAATGGGTTACCTTACATTTGTGCTCCTCTATGTATATTTCGCCCCAAAAGCACCTTGGTTGCCAGCTTCATCATTTCATTTTCCTTTTCAAACTCAATTTACTAACAGAAACAAGTGTTTATAAAATTGTAATAACTATTAATTTAATGGTTAATCCTTGCCATCGCGCAGAACCCACCAGCTTATGATTAATTCACTCGGGTTCTTTTATTTCAAATGACAATAAACTGACTCCTTTATCCGTCTACGTACTTTTCCTCCACCAATATCAATACACACTAGGAGTTCTCTAATAATCTATAATCCCTTAAACTACTTTTTCAAAAACCGCATTGGTGAACGTCGGGTAAAGGCTGTATTTTATTAAATGTCTTAAGTTTAGTGGATGCAAGATCATACAAAATATCGGATAGACGGATGCAGCTGAACTTCATAAGGTGCAAAAAACAAGAACCTTTCTTTTTTGGAGTTTTATTCTTGGAGTAGTGCTTTGTTTCCACTGGACTTACGAGATATTTTTCTTTGAATACTATTGAGTTATTTTCTTGTTCCAGCTAATTTCATTAAAAAAAAAATGGGAGAAATACAATTTGGCTCTGCGTACTTTACGATTAACTTTGTACCATGTAAACACAGTGTTAACAGCTTTGATAAAACATTGAAAATTGTGTGTAAAGTTCCTCTTTACTATCAACCGTAGTTGGCTATAATTCTAAATCATCTACGCACACTAATGAAAAAGTATTACCCTCTTCCCTAAAATACGCAATTTATTTGCTTAACTGGCGTACTATACAAGAATATTGGTCATCTATAATAATGATGTAAGTGATTTATAGCACACAAAATTGTGCAGGGTGAGTCTGCGATAGAGTGAAGTATACTGGTGCCTTATGGGTAAACTTTTCCAACAAAATGTATTTATCATATTACATGGCTAGTAAGTGTGCGCATTTAAAAATTATTCTTGGCTATACTGGGTGTTCCAAAAAAGCAGGGTAATGCATAGTTAGAATTTTTATAATGGAACACTCCGTATATAATTCGATTTTTGGATTCTACTAGCAATTATAAAACTTTGCTTATATAGGTTTCATGCATGTAAAATTTAAAGTTATTCAAATAATTTGTATTTAATCCAAAAAATCGCATTTACAGGTATAACTTTCTTAATATGTACTATGTTACGAAAACTTTTATATTTGGACCAATCAAAGACCAAGCTTAGAAGAAATATTAGAGATAAATGCTACAGGGTGTTGAAAATATATGTTCAAACTTGCGAAACCTGAAATATAAAAATATCACTTTTTTATTGTTACGATGTGTTAAGCACTGTTTTTGAGTTATGATTTTTCTATATTATTCAAGATAATAATGGTTTTTCTTGTGATTATTCACGGTAGCCATGAAAACAATTTACCGCAAGACAAATATTTGACCTGTCAAACTGTTGTTGCGTTTTAGTAACCATTTAAGATAATTAAAGTTTCGTTTGTTCAATAGTACGATAATGGGTTATGAATTAAATGATAGGTTTGTGTTAGAAGAGCCAAAAAATTGCGTTCTTGCTCAAAGGTTATATAGAATGAAGTGTCGTGCTTGAGGCCAACCTACTCGCCTTACTTTGGAAAGTTCGAGATTCAATTTGACTGGCAGTGTGGATTATGTAGAACGCAAAGTGGTGAATAGAGATACCAGTAACCAACAAGCTTGAGATTCAACTTCATATTGAAGAAAACCCGCATGCCAGTAGTTGGCAGGTTGTAATATGATGTGAAACGCCACAATCAATTGTCAATCGGGCAACTAGAAAATATAAGTATCATCCTTATCATTATGCAATGATGACTTCGAAAGATGAGTAAACCTTTGCTAGTGGATTATTGCTTAACTTGGGATTAATCCAAACTTTTTATCTTACATTATGTTTTCTGAGGAGGCTACGTTTAGAAGCAATGGTGATATAAATCGTCATAATATGCTCTATTACCGACAAATGCAAATGTTTTGCGTGGCATTTTCCACAATAGAATTATTGAACTGAATTTTTATAGCACTCCCTTGACTAGTCGTATCTACGTTTAACTCTTCCAAGAAATTCTGTCTAACCTCCTGCATATGCTTAGTAATGATGAACGACAGAATATGTGGCTGAACAGGACGGTGCCTGCCCGCACTACCACCGCGAGGTACGTGAATTTCTAGATGAAAATTATCCTCAAATAGCGATCGCGCGTGAAGGTTTTGTCCTATGGCCCCCAAGGTGGTGCGATCTTACCGCATTAAATTTCTTATGGGGATATATTAAAGAACGTGTATTTGTCACATATAGTCACATGTACTATTACAACAGAAGATATGAAGAATAGGATATAAGCAGCTTGTAGAACTATAACACTGGAGATGGTAGGAAACACCAGGCAAAACATAATAAAATGACTAAATGTATGTCTTCAGCAGGAGGGACAACTTTTGGAAGAACAACTCATTAGCAACTGTTGAATTATCCAGTGACTTGTTTATTTTATATCAAGCTCTTATGATAACGTGATATATTTTTGTCTCTCTTGTTTTCAAATTTCATGGCTATTGCGAATAGAATAGAAAAATCAAAATTACTCAAAAACCGTGAGAAATAGTTATGTCAGTGTAAGCTTACACTTTTTTTTTTAATTCAAATCGAACTGCTACCATTATAAAGAAATTTACCATTAGAGAAAGTGTAGGAATAACAAAATTGAAAATGGATCTGCAAGGGCTAACACGTGCTTATCTAATCAGTTACATACAGGCAGAACTAATAACGATAAGTCTTATGGGAAGATTAATAAAGAAAGACACTGGATTTATGATTGATATTTAACAGCATCAAAATCGAACGGTGAAAAACAATCCCATAGAAATAGCGGTTTTGGCACACGTAGCACTTGACAATACCCAAAGTACTCGCCAACTGGCTATATGTTCAGGACTTTCTCACACATCCATTCAGAAAGTATTGCAAGATCATAAATTTCATGCTTACAAAATAAGACTTTTACAAAACTTAATGAAGACGATTATAATAGAAGCTTGGATTTGTTGTTCAATATTTGTGTTTCGGACGAATGAACGTATTATTACAAAGTGCTGTAAATAGGCATCATTTTCGTTATTGGAATTACTCCAACCCTCCTTCATTTAGATAAATCCACTCGCAACATGCTCAAAAGTTAAATGTTTGTGCAAGCATATTAGGGAGTAATATTGTAGGACCTCCCTTTATCTCTGGAAACCTGACTGGTGAATTTTGGAAAATAAAATTAACTTAACATTCACGCCATTTTGTTGGGGGTATCAAAACAATCCCTGCCTCTTATCTCCACGCTTTCCTATCTCCGCATACCTCCCTTGCTTCCGCAAGATTCATACATCTTTTATTTTAAAAACTCCTTATCTTTCTCTCCTTTAACCTATATTCTACTACATTCCGCCAAGTTTTACGCGGCCTACCAGGCACGGCTTTACCTCTAACCTCACCCCCATATATCTGCATCGTTAATCTTGCGTTGTTCATTCTCTCAATGTGACCACACCAACGTAATGTACTACTTTTGTATCTATTCATCGTTGTCTTTTCCTCGCCACACTCCGTCATTATGTACTCATTCTTTATCTTGTCCCTTCTCGTTTTACCACACGCGCTTCTCAGGAATGTCATACCCACGGCATTTATTTTTATTTCGTGCCTTTTCTGATATACGCATGTATTACTTCCATACAGTACTGACGGGACGAACACGCCGTTATAGATTGCTCGTTTCACAGCTAGGCTCAAGATTTCGTTTCTCATTATCGTCCAGATACTTCCAATCACATTCCTTCCAGCATTGACCCTTGATCCTATTTAGCCCTCCATAGTACCATCTGCAGTAAACATTCTATCCAGATATACCACCTCGTCCACTTGCTCCACAATTTCATCTTGCAGAGTAAATACTCTTCTTTCTACCTTCCAGAATGAACACCACATTATTAGTTTTGTTCACGTTTACCTTTACGTCCATGCTGTCACAGACTGTACCAAACATCCTCAGAGCAGTTTGTAGCTCATCCTCACTATCACTTAATAAGACTGTGTCATCTGCATACACCAGAACTCGTACATTTACGTCACCCAATTTGTATCGGTACATGCTTGCCTAACACATTTATCCATGTATACAATGAACAATCATGGTGACATCACACAGCCTTGTCGCACTCCTTGCTCAATATTAACGTATTCACTCACACCTTCTCTCACTCTAACACATACCCGGCTACCGTAGTATACCGCCATTATGCCGTTTATTAGACCTTTATTTACGCCCTATTCATTTAATATTTACACTTAAACACTTTTCGATCACCTGCTGGAGATCAACCATCTAATCGGCACATCCTCTCCCTGGCATGAAGCCACCCTACACATCCCAAATCTTAATTTGTGTAGTTTATCGTACTCTATCAATAAGTATTCTTCCAAATACTTTACCAGGCATGCTGAACAAACTTATTCCTCTGTAGTTCCTGCAATCACTCTGGTTCTCCTTGCCCTTATACAGTGGTACAATGATCGCGCTCTTCCAATCCCTCGGCACTTTTTCACATACACACCTTTGCACCTCGACATGTTAGCATTTCAACAGTGATTTCATCTATGCCTGCTCTCTTGCCGTTTTTCAACCTTCCTACAGTTTCTTCTACCTCTTCTATCCCAATACCCTTCTCATTTTCATTCACCATGCCTTTTATATTCGCCTTATTTAACTCTTCAGTCTTACTTTCCTCACTACTGTACAGCTTTCCGAAATATTCTTGCCAGCATTTCCTTACTTCTTTGTTTCTTAATCTGTACACCTCATGCAATCGCTTTTCACAGCCTCACTTTTTGCAACAACCATTGCCATGTACGCATCTTTTTTTTACATATTGCCTTTTTACCGATTCACTCCACCAAGCACTATTTTCTGTCTACCTCAGTCGCTCGTCCACATATCCGCACTGCACAATTGACAACACAGTTTTTCAAGCTTATCCATGCACTTTCAACGTCAATGTCTTATTTGTTGGTTCCACACTGTTTCATTCACATTCAACTCTACTCACAGCATCTTCGTATTTCATTCTCGCACCATTATCCACTAGTTGGTCTATCCTAATTCTGGACGTTGGCATTACGTTTGCTTTCTTTCTCCAGAGCCACTTTTGCCCTAAACACACTCTCGATACAACCAAAAAGTGGTCCTCATTACCTTTGTGTCTTTCACCAGGCTTATAAGTCGTTCATCATACGTTATCAAGGATATCATACTTTTCGATTCACCTCTTTGCCATGTATACATATGCACATTATTTTTATGTTTAAACCACGTATTAGACACAAACAGGCTTCGCTCCTCACAGATGTTCACCAGGCGTTCACCATTCTCATTGACTCTTTGGTCCCCGAACTTTCCTAGAACGCCTTCAGTATGCTCTCTCTGTGCACCCACCCATCCGTTCATATCCCTCACTATGATCACTCTTTCGTTTGGCTTACATACGTTCAATACGTTCTCTACTTCATTCCAAACATTCTTACACTCATGACCTCTTTCTGCATTCACCGGTGCATAGCATGTAGTAAGAAACATTAATTATAACTTCACCCGGGGAGATACCAATTCGTTCTGTTTAACACATATTTTTGCTCTTTCACTTACGATCACCCCAACTCCTTTTGCGCCATGCACTTCAGTCTCAACTCGTCACCATAGTGCTAGGCTGCCATCCTCCATCGCCACAGTATCTTCTCCTTTTGCGCTTTGTCTCCGATACACCCAGAATATCAACGTGCTTTTCGTACATTACATTCGCAATTTCAAATTATTTACTATGCATACCTGTAATATTCCACGTACCGACTCGGCATTTATTCCGTGCATAGTTGTCAGCAACGAGGCCTGCTGTTTCGACATTCACCAATATATTATTCCCCTCAGTAATACCATAGCGAACAGACCGATTACTAGCCAAATCGTGCCCCCGACGCTGTATCATCTCCTACTAACGGTATCGTCCTACTACCGGATAGTTATTTGTCTACTGAAGAAAGATATAAATAACAGAGTGTATACTTACTGTATGAATATCTAAATGTAGGTAAATATGTACATATACATTTTTTTCCCTTACATACCCTTCGGTCACATCACGTTTCATCCATATTGCTCCCTACGCGATACCTGGCTCTCGCGACACACCGGATTTGCTGTTATTTATTTGCTACCAAATGCTTCAATTATTTTAACTTAGATTTCCGAGTTATAGTTAGTTCACACATGAATAATTGCGTGGTTTTTTATTCTGTTTAACACAGCCTAAGAATATAAAAGGTATTCTATTTGAGTAAAGCGATATTTTTTAATTTTAAATTTCGCAGGTTTGAACATATGTATTTTAAATACCCTATGGAAAGAGCCGCAAATTTTAGATGGATAAAAACTATATAAACAAAGTTCTATAATCGCACGTAGAATCCAAAAATCAAATAATAAAGAGGGTGTTCTATTAAAAAATACTAACTTTGTCTTCCCCTGTTTTTTTTAACACTCTCGATAGTCAAGAATACTTTTAAAATGCATTCACTTACTAGCACTATAATATGATAAATACATATTATTGGCAAAGTTTATCCATAAAGCTTGAACTGATCCTGCCAACCTCTAACATAAATTTCCTATCCTGGTAAATCATTCATTGTAAACCTTATTTCCTAGTTATTGTCATTATTAACAAACGTTATTAGTTGTCCACTCCTTTCCCACTCCCTACAATTCCCCTATAAATAGAGGAATAGCTAAATATTGTGACGCCCCAGAACATCTCTATAACTCTATAAAACCACCCGCACCAAAGGGAAAAGTATAATAATTCAAACGATCTTCTTGGATGTGATTCGCACTGAGACGGGTTCTTGAATTATTCCCAAACGATGTAGTTATTTCGACGGAGGTCAGGCCCTGAACAAATAACTACTTCTACTTAAACCAGCCCCCTTAAACATGTCCATCCCTTTAATCGTTACTGGTAGTTGGGCTCCTAATACGATATCCTTGTCCATAATTATACTCCAAAAACTTCTGACAATACGCTTCATAATTACTGGAAGTCCCACGTGTCATCTAATCCGTTATTTACCTAATCTCCATCTAAAATGACTTGATTATAATTACAACTACACACATAATTAAGTACACCTATTCAGAATCCACGCCTACCAGGATTATATGTTCCTTATCATACCATAATTTTCCTGCATAATTAGAACACTCACCTGGTACCACCTCCTGTATAACTCCCATTTCACATCACCACTGTTCAGGTACACCCACATAACACCTGCTGTTTAATGAACTTTTTTTTAAGAGAAATATTTTCACGGGTATATTAAACATCTGTGTAATAACCTACTTTACAGTTTTACTCATAGAGGGCATCACGAGCGCGGGAAAATAAAGCCGATCAGCGGCGTCGTTGGCGATTTTGGGAACGGGGCCAACCAGAGTTAATTTTGTTTTATTATTTGTTATTTTATTAGTTAACCAGAATATTTTAAGTTTATTTAGCTTGTTACATAGAGTTTGATTTATATTGTAACAATTCAGCTAATAAAAATTGTTACAACGTGCCCAGCCTACATTGTTTAATTATTCACAAAGTAGTGCGTCATTTGACTCCGACCCTAGGAGCTCAACAAGGGCAAACGATTATAAATTTGAGTTGTAGACCCGGAGCACTACAAGCTCCAGTTTACTTTACCTTAGTGTTGACTAATCCTGTACCGGGACTGCCGTTTTACACCTAAAGTTATTTAGATAGTTTACTATAACGCACACTATGATAATTACCGGTGTCCTGTAATACCAATAAATATAAACTAGGTTTATCACTGACATTTATTAATTTTGCATTCATTTATTGTTTAAATAATAAATAATTATTTGTAATTTATTGGTAGGTAAAGTTGTATGTGGTATATTCTTCTTCTTCCACGATATAAATATAATAAACAAGATTTTATATATTATGCTAATTTCTAATAGCGTTACAAAACTGTGTTATACAATTAACAGGGTTATATCAGGTTATTTATAATCAACCGATATACTTTTAAACCAGTTACATGCTGATTATCATTTATATTCACATTCCAAATAAATTTCAAACTCCTGTATATAAAAACACCATTGATTTTTCAATATTTCTCTCAGCTCTCTTCATCGCTGCACCCACCCACATAAAATTTTTTTTTATCTATAATCTAAATGTTGAGTAGCATACAAGTAACAAGGTAGTAGAATTTGTTCGTGATTCGGTAGTCATAACAGTTTTTATAGTGGAAAATTATTAATGCGAGCTTCTTTCCGTTTTTTTAAGGTTGAATGATTTACGCCTAATAGCGGTGATTATATCGGCATTCAAGTTCGTACCATATAATTACTCCTTGTTTAATTTCAGGATAGAAAACCTGTCTTTTCGACGTCAAAGAAAGCTCTCATTTTCTTTTACTATATGAAGCAGACTATCTCAGTAAAATGTTAATCCCTCTTTTATCTAAATTACTAATTTGGTAACTTGATAACCGTTATCACTGTCGCACTGTTAATTCTTTCACAGTTGAATTTGGTAACGTAATGAAATATTTCGGACATGCTTATTATTTTTACTGCAAGCAATAAACTTGATAAACTAATCACATTGTTTTTGTAACGAAATGTAATTAAGGACAATATAATTAACGAATGAAAGAAAAACAAAATCGAAATGTGTGGTGTGCCCGGTTTACATTGTAGAAAGAAAAATAGAGCAGAAACTGCTATTTTGAAGGAAGTGAGATATTAATTTTGTTCTTGTTCTCTTTCGTAATTACAATAACAATAAAAATAGTAAATCAAAGCGATTATATTACTGTTACATCACCGCGTTCCACTTAAACATATTTAAATTATGAAATGTGTATTATTATAATTCGCTTTGAAATGATAAAATTCAAATTCTTGCCAGTTTCAATTTATAGAGAGAATGAAATTATTAGTGTAGCTGTAATTTTTTTGTAATCATGTTTATTGGAAAATTGTTACCTCAATTAAGAATCTCGAAGTTGAACAATGAATAATTGTTTAGCAAGATAAAGAATTTATGTTTCATATGGCATAAGAAAGATTCTTTAGTCATAATTCAAAACAATAATATAAGAGAAAATTAAAAAAATATTAATAAGTTCATAATAGTCTTGAAATAATAGAATTTTTCTAATTATAAAATATAACAGAAACAAAAGGGTTTACTCTATTTTAAAGTTGAGAAGGATGAATGGTTGCATGGAAGAAATTATTATTACTAAATAATTAACAATAATTATTTATATTTATAATGCTCAACTGGTTTCGATATTACATATCATTCTCGAAAGTTATACTGAGTGTTTCAAAAAACGTTCGCTAATTTGTAGAATATTCAAAAATAACGTTAGTTTGGTTAAACATGTATTCGAAAATACCTCATTAAGATACAGCCCTGTAAAGGTAGCCCCAAAATCCTTTTTTTTATTATCTCTGAAACAGTTTAAGATACCTAAATGAAATTTAGATCACATATACCTTTGTTTTACCTAAAATAAGAAAATAAAAGAAATATTGAGTTAATTTGATTTACTTGAATTACACATTGTACCTTGTAAGTAGGCTGACTGCAGACTCGCGATTTTTTTTTGTTTGACAGATTCGTTTGACACATTGTTGTTGATAGTTTTGGTTTGTTTAACAAGTAATCACGCTTTTAAAAACTTTGAAAATGAATATATACACTAACACTAACTATACCGATATGTTGTTAACATTAGGGGAATGTGATGGAAATGCTAAAGCAGCGAAAAGAAGATATGCGGAAAAATGTCCAAGAAGAAGTATTCCGGATTCAAAAACATTTTTGAATTTAGTGAGACGGTGCCGTGAGACTGGATCCTTTAAACCAAAAAAGTTAAATTCTGGTAGACCACGAGTGGCAAGAATTCCTCAAACAGAAGAAAACATTTTAAATCTAGTTGTTGCGGATCCTACGATAAGTGTAAGAAATGTGGCAAGGGCAAGTAACGCAAGTGTTTCTAGTGTACATCGTGTATTAAAAGAACAAATTATTGCTCCCGTTTCACTACAGGCAAGTACAAGAAGATCTTTTTTTGAGAAGAGACTTTTGCGAATTATTACAAGAAAGAATGAGACAAAACCCTGATTTTTTACAAAATATTCTTTTCATCGATGAATCAACTTTTACTACACAAGGTATGTTTAATAGCCATAACAGTCACTTCTGGGCAGAGGAAAATCTAAAGGTTAAACGTGTAACGCATTATCAACATAATTTCAAGTTGAATGTATGGGCTGCTACAATAGGCAACCGCCTCGTTGTATACCATATTTTTGATGGAAATTTAAATGGTGGTGTACACTATGAATTTTTGGATAATCGTTTATTTCCGCTATTAGAAGATCCACCTCATTTCAGTAGACAAGCTAGAAGATGGCTCAACATTTTCCACATCGTTGGATTGGTCGAGGTGCTGATGCTCCTATACACTGGCCTCCAAGGTACCCTGACCTTAATTGCTTGGATTTCAATGTGTAGAATTTAGTTAAAGAAAAACTATATCCAAGCGAAATATTGAAGAGCCCCAAGTGAGAGTTGAAAACAATTTAAGAATGTTAACTCAAGAACCACGGCCACTCCAAAGGATTATGTTTTTACTAGAAAAACGTTTCGTGAAAATGGTGGGCATTTCGAATATTTAATGTAGAAACCCGTACCTACTTATTCAATTTCTTTTGTGTTTGTTTTGTGTTATTCCTTTTTTTTGGATCATTTCCTTTGTCTGTTCTGTGTTAATGTCATACAATTAAAACCTTTTTTAAGTTCCAAATAATTTACAACATTTTTACCTCATGGTTGTTTCTGAAACAATCATTATACCCTAAGGTAGTTCATTCTCGGGCATGAAAATGATTAATTGTTTCATTTTAAAATAATTTATTAATTCGGTCAGCATTACTTGCTAAAACCTCAACTTACTCCAAAACCAGTCAATTTTTTGGCTTTCGACAAGAGTATCTCTTTTGTGGAAAATTGTTTAAAAAATACTATTTTTGGCCATAAAATTAAAAATATTCCCATAAAAAAAGTTTGGGGGCAAAATAAGTGGCGGCACCCCCCTCTTTAGCGACCCTCCTATACAAAATATTAAAAGTGTGTCAACACTACCTTTTATGACCTAATCAAAGGTATTTGTGGTCTAAATTTCATTTAGGTATCTTAAACCGTTTCAGAGATAATAAAAAAAAATAATTTTTGGGGCCACTTTCACAGGGCCGTATCTTCTTAAGGAGGCATTTTCGCACACATGTTTATTAACCAAAGTAACGTTTTTTTTTATCGGAACGTTTTTTCAAACACCCTGTGTAGTAAAGTACACCTATAGTAGATTAAATATTATTAATTCATCCAAACGCACGTTTTTTTTTGTGATTGTGGACCTGAACAGGCTAAATGAGGCCTAACGTGCTAAAGCACTCAGGAACACTTAGGAGGATGGATAGAGGGATAATGAATTGAACTCCTATCAAAATATTTAGAGATTCTTGCAAAGAAATCTAGTAGGCTTAAAGCACCGAAATGTTCTATTAGTGCCGTGAACAACAAAGTAATTTGGGAGAGTAGACAATGGTTACGTAAAGGTAGCGGGGAAAAACCCATATTTTATAAACAAGTGGGTTTGGCATAAGGAGGTCTAGAAGATGTGGAGTATGGTTAGGGTTATGGTGTATTCTAGTGGGTTCGAAAATTATTTGTGTGAGAGCACATAAAACAATCAATTGTTATCCACTAGGACCACCAAGATTAGCGGTAGATGATAATTGTAGCCAATTAAAGGTAAAATCTTTTATGCTCCAAAAAAGAAAAACCTTTTGCAGAGAAGGTGTTGTTCTTCAGATAGACACACACTCGTCCTGTATGTCGAATGTTACAGTGAAGATTGCATAGGGGAAATTGAAGTTTCTAGTTGAGACTTACGTTTCTGAACAAAATCACGGTTGTAATTGATCGAGGTGTTTGTGAACCGCATTAAAATTAGACCTGATACTACAGATGTTACAATAATGGATCAGAATATAAGTACTTTCGACGAGCAGGATTTTTTACTTTGGAAACCACACCCACCTTTTAGTTAATTTGGAACTCTCTATCCGATCAGAAGAGGTGAGACGAATAGGAAAAGACGTGTTTCTTTCCTTCCACTAGGGAGAGACCGGATGCTTGAGCTTGCAAGCTCCTTCAGCCACAGTAATGAATTATCAACATACATAAATCATACGAAAATGTAAACTTTCACCATTAACACTCATAATAAAATACTTTTCTTTTTTGGGTTTTTTAATGGTGTACTTTAAATTATACAATCTAAACGTTTCGATAACACTTACAGTTATCTTCGTCAGTAGTAATGTTTGTTAATAATTGTTAAAGATGTAGTAAACAATTTTGTCAAATTTGAAAAATTTGAAAAATCTGAAAAATTTTTCGTGTTATCGAAACGTTTAGATTGTTTAATTTAAATAAAATACTTATCTTTTTTGGGATTTTTTAATGGTGTACTTTAAATTATACAATCTAAACGTTTCGATAACACTTACAGTTATCTTCGTCAGTAGTAATGTTTGTTAAAAATTGTTAAAGATGTAGTAAACAATTTTGTCAAATTTGAAAAATTGTATAATTGTATAATTTAAAGTACACCATTAAAAACCCCAAAAAAAAAGTATTTTATAATACATAAATCATGTATGTATAATGGGACTAAGGATGGTTGCGGTCAAGATCGGATCGGAAGAAGCACAGTGAAGGTTCCGAGAGGGAAGTTATTACCGCACCATTCGCCTAAATATCTACACGTGATGCGCGTATGCGCAGTCATCACGCCATTATCTGTATATGAGGACAACCCCTGAAAAAATGTCATACAGGGTAGACGATAACAGGAATGCAGCTGATTGGCTCTGTGCGTGCATAACGCCGCAGGCTAAGCGCTGAGATTGGAGGGCTTAAGGGCAGCCCATGCCCCATGGTTTCTGATTGGGCCTTAGACTTCGCCTAGCCCCTAGGCTCTTTGATCTGACTGGAGGGCTGACTTAAGCCTGGTTGGGTGTAACCTATGCTTATTAGAGGTCATTCTGATTGGTTGGTTTTCGTTGATTGTTTGTAGGGCATATATGCTATATTTGTAAAACTATTGCATGTTTTCTGTAATAGAGGTTGGTGGTGGCTTCACATAGATTTAAGTCAGACCATGTTGTACTTACTCAGCTAAAGTTCTAAAGTATGACTATACAACTCTTATTGACACGGATATTATAACACCGATAGAGAGTTGGGTGCATCCTCTGTTTTCACAAGTGAAGGTTTACTTAAATCAGAAGAAGATGTAGCAACCAAACAACATGTATGCCTACCGCTCATATATCGATACGCTGCTAAACTATGGAAAGGATGCCAAGATTTCACATCTATCTATATCACGATGATGCAGCCGGAGCGATGAATACGCTGGGACACGCAAATAACGTCAAGTACTTACAACCTCTAGCAAACAGGTTCAGATGATTGGCTACGTCCATTCGGATTTGTTTAATCAAGGAAGGTTTCTCATAAGTGGTGATGAACTAAAGGCTACATTTGTACGATCAAGAGATACCTTTATTCTAATGTTGGCAGTCGGTTCAAATCATAAGACGAAAATTATGGATGCTAGTTTACTGGTGAGACGTATGAGGATCAATCTCACCATTCTAATTGCGGACGCTAAAGCTTCAGAAACAATAGCAAAATACCCTGTTACAAAGACAGACCTGCAAGCATACAGCAAAATTCGTTGGATCACGTTATCCTGAGTCAGTTACCTAAATGAAGTATCGTAGAGTTTGTAACAAATAGAGTCTTTAACGGCGATTACACCTCAAATCAATTCAATTTTCATTACAACAATATTAACTACATGTCTTTGAATATTGACGGCTTCGACCAGACGTTACAGCTAATAGTTTACATGTAAGAACGTATCGCACTTTATTTTACGGCACAGGTATTCATTTTTTGTATGAGGGCAGCATTATATCAAGAAGCGATTACCTCAACGGCTACTATTTAATAGTGTTTGACCTAACTCCTGATTTGTCTGCAAACGCTAGCACGCACTGGAATTTATTTCGCTGTTACTGGAAGACGGATTGGTAGAGGCTCTTGTTTAACATATGTACTATCAAATTTTTCATTTTACTGTCAGCATACATTATACTGTAACATTTTTCTACAAATTAAAGCAAGAAAGAAAGTGTGTAAAGAATTTACAGAGCACCCGTTATTTTTTAAGCCTTATGTAAAAAGGTCAAACCTCCCCTTAATAATAAGACGGAAACCACAAATACGAAAAGTAATACTTATTAGGTTTCCCTATTAAATTTCGTTTAATATCAATTTTATTAGTTTTATAGCTTATAAAATTTATGGTTATTGGAATTTTTTCGCATGATTTATTTTAAGATTAATAAGTAACACTTTTATTTTCTTCTTTTTTATAATCAATAATTATTTTATACTTTTATTCTCTACAAATAGATATAACTTAAGGACAAATTAAATAACGTTAACGATCCTATAAAATTAAGTACCTTTATAGGCAGCGGTTGCCGAAAATGAAAATCAGTTATATTAAGGACTATAAAAAAATATTAAAATGATGAACGAATTTCAGTTTTTTGGCCATAACGTAAAATATTTTGATGGGCGAAATGTTCGAGAAAACAGCACCTGTTTAACATAAATCCTTTTTTTTTGTATCAAGCAACAAAAATTTTAAATGTGATTCCAAACTATCGACTTAATAGCTAGACAATTTAATTTGTACGGTTTTATAAAGCGTCTATAAAACAACCTTTCTTTAAAATACAATGAGGTAGAAAATTAGTAATTACTATTAAAAATGAACGTCTTTGTATAAAACGCAGTAATTAGGTACGCATATTAAGTATGTTACAAATTACAGATGTATAGTTAAACCTTATTGCTACTTAAAGGTGTATTGTTTGATTTTTTAAATAAGACTTAACTACACATTTAACTACACATAACTTTCTCACAATTAAGCAAATCAAAATCAAAATGGGATGAATGCATAATTTAAAACAAAAATTATTTGTCTAATTCCCAAAGAATAATAATCAAGACATAGCACGGAAAAACCAACAGCAGCCGATTTGTACAAGGTGCGTCGGTCAAAATTCTAAAACAAATAGAGAGGTACTCGAAATTTTAAAACCAAGGTTTAAATGTATTAAGAAAGTATTAAATCTAAGTAATTTGGTGTAACCAACGTCTTGAAATTAAAATAGTATTATCCTCACAACTAGATTTTGTATGTTATCAACACATTTTTTAACTTGAATTTAATTTAACAACCCAACGTCCCCGCTGTTAATTTTTACCACGTATGAATACGCAGGATTTATTATTTTTATAAAGCATTTTAGCAGCGTTACAGGATTTATAATATAATATAAAGCACCATACATAGACGTTTCTAAGGTTTTCTTTCTCAAAACTAATGCGGATTATGTTATAAAATACAAATTATATCTCATGTTCTCCATCTTATAATTTAAAATGTGTCCACGTAGTACAATAACATATTAGTATTGGTGTGGTATATTTTAATAAGTTAGTCATAACCCCACACTACCCTCCCTTCACTTTTAATTGATATAAATTTACAGAACACAGAATACAAAGAGGGAGTGGCTACGCCTAATTATGCTTTCTCTTCCAAAAAATCAAGTTAAAATTGTGTCAGGATTTATCCAGGCACTTTTCAGGGCGGAGACGGAGACGGAGACGGTGACGGAGACGGAGACGGAGACGGAGACGGAGACGGAGACGGAGACGGAGACGGAGACGGAGACGGAGACGAGAGAGAGACGGAGAGAGAGACGGAGAGCGAGACGGAGACGGAGACGAGAGACGGAGAGAGACGGAGAGGGAGACGGAGAGAGACGGAGACGGAGACGGAGACGGAGACGAGACGGAGACGAGAGACGGAGACGGAGACGGAGACGGAGACGGAGACGAGACAGAGACGGAGACGAGACGGAGAAGACGGAGACGGAGACAGGAGACAGAGACGAGACAGAGACGGGAGACGAGAGACGGAGAGACGAGACGAGACGGAGACGGAGACGGAGAGGACAGAGACAGAGACAGAGACAGACGGAGACGGAGACGAGAGAGACGGAGACGGAGACGGAGAGACGGAGACGGAGACGGAGACGGAGACGGAGACGGAGACGGAGACGGAGAGGACGGAGACGGAGACGGAGACGGAGACGGAGACGAGAGGACGAGACGGAGACGGAGACGAGACGGAGACAGGAGACGGAGACGGAGACGGAGACGGAGACGGAGACGACGGAGACGGAGACGGAGACGGAGACGGAGACGGAGACGGAGACGGAGACGGAGACGGAGACGGAGACGGAGACGGAGACGGAGACGGAGACGGAGACGGAGCCGGGGACGGAGAGAGAGGAGAGAGAGAGAGAGAGAGAGAGAGAGAGAGAGAGAGGTAAAAATGCTCGTACATTGTAACTAACCTATTCAGTGATTTAAGAACCAATATTCATAAAGAAAAATCATAGTTATTTTAAATAGTAGTAGTAATTGGTTCAAGAAAACTTTAACTCCAATATACCGGGTGTCCAAAACGTGACGCGACGGAATATTGTGGCTTCGCTGTTGATTTTTGATTAAAATCATTTATACAAAAGTTATATGGTTCCAATAGGGCCACAACTTAAACGTATTTTAGCACCTACAGGGTGATTAGTAAAAGTAGGGGATATCAACTTTTTTATTTTAAATGGAACACTCTGCATATCATTACAAATTTGGATAGCCTAATGAATAAGCGTTTCAACGATTTATACGTTTGTGCATATAAAATGCAAGGTTGCCAAGTTATTTAACAAAAATGTATTTTTTTCCTGAATGTAAGGTTAGCAATAAAAATTAATTCTTGGTTTATTATCTAAGTTGAGACAATTAGTTCAGGGATATAATTAAACCAGGTATAGGCTTTGAAAAGATGTAAACGTTTTATTGATTCAATCGTTGTCTGTAGGAACGTTCTAAAATATGCAACATTTGTTGGGTTACATTACTAAACGCTTGTTGAATTCTTTCCCTCATATTTTCTGCAGTAGTCCATGAAAGTCAGATCGGGTGATCTAGTTGGCCACCTGATAGACCCATAACGACCTATCCAACGATCAGGAAATTGCTGCCATCTTGTTGGACCCTCATTAGCGAATGGGATGTTCTGTTCAATCCATGGTAGCACGTTGGTTCGCAATAAATTTAAATAGTTTACTGCATTTAAATTGTTTTCCAAGAAATAGGGCCCTAATGATCTGTTTCCAATAATACCAGCCCAAACATTGAGACTCCATCGATGCCGATTGTTTCTGTATCTTATTATATGAGGATTTTCCATGGCGTAATAATGACAATTATGTCTATTTACAAAATAATTGTTATGAAAAGTAGATTCGTCTGTCATCATAACTGTATTAAAAAAATTATGTGGTTGTTGCAATCCCCAACGACAGTAATTTAATCTATTTTCAAAATCATGTTCATCCAATGCCTGGTGGAGTTGGATCTTGTATGGATGGTATTTATATTCATTAATTATACTGCGTATTGTTGATTTCTGTAAATCATGTTCCACTGCAATTTTTGTAATACTTATTTGAGGGTTTTATTGTATAGCTTGAAGCACCACTAGTTGAGTTTCCTCGTTGTTTACAGGTTTTGGACAATTGTTCTTTTTATATGCAATCGATCCTGTTTCCTTAAATCTACTTTTTAAATTTTCAAGAACTCGTTCATCTGGACAACGGGCATCGGGAAATTTTTGTTTATAAATTCTAGAAGCAAGTAAACAATTACCTTGGGCTTCTCCTATTATGTAAATCTTTTGAATTAATTCGTTCTTCGTATATTTCATTTAAAGTTTAGAGTTAACTTCTCTTAATTCAAGTTTTCTTCTAAATACAAACGTAGTGAAAAACTAGTTTTGAAGGAAATCAAGTTAAAATACACCTAATTGACATATTAAGATTTTGTTTTATTGTTTTTAAATCATGGTACTCTATTAAATCGTTTCGTTATAAAATAATTATAGAATAATTAAAAAAATATAAATATTTTAAAAACTATAAATTTTAACGGTATCAATGTATCTAGATAAAAGTTGGTCTTTAAGAGTACTATTCGCCCATATCAAAATATACAGGATGTTCCATTTGAAATATGAGAATTAATGTACGTCGAACATGCTAAAGTTTCACACAGAGCCTTCTCTCCCCTATTCAATATATCAATAAGACGTTTACATATTTTCAAAGCCTATACCTAGTTTAATTATATCCCTGAACTAATTGCCTCAACTTAGATAATAAACCAAGAATTAATTTTTATTGCTAACCTTACATTCAGGAAAAAAATACATTTTTGTTAAATAACTGGGCAACGTTGCATTTTATATGTACAAATGTATACATCGTTGAAAAGCTTATTCATTAGTCTATCCAAAAATGTATTGATATACAGTGCTTTCAGTCACTGATTTGACTGCTTTCACTACTTTCACTGTTTGTTTCCCTAATTTCGTTTCTTCATTTGTTGATTCTGTTTTAGGTGTTGTGGATTTTGGTTGTCTAGGGATTAATGCTGTTTTCATTTCATAATCTCAATACAAGAGATGATGCTCTGAGACTACCATCAATATCGAAAACATCATTAATCCCTAGACAACTAAAATCCACACCTAGAACAGAATTAACAAAAGAAGTGAAAACAGGGAAGCAAACAGTGCTATCAGTGAAAGTAGTAAATAAAAGCAATAGGGTACATAAGCAACAGCACACACAAAGTTAGTTTAGTTCGAGTAACTTGAAGCAGGAGCAGACAGTTATCAAGATGATGATGGCAAATGAGACTTTGCCGAAATGCGTTTTGCAACAAACGGTCTTTTGAAGACAAGAAGAGTTATTCGGATCAATACCCGAGAATGAACGAACAGAAGTTAAACATAATAATTATTATTATGTTGAATTTCTGTTCGTTTATTAAAAACAATTGCTATAGTTATCTATTAGAATTGCTTATAGCAAATCAAAATTAGCAATCAGTAACATGACATACACAAAAGTTGACTGTGATCCTTCATTGTGTATAAAAATTATAATACATCGTAACTAGGGAAGTACATACAGCTTAAGTTTAAATCGAGTGTGACTTGCCTCCTCGGTAGCTCAGTGGGAAGAGCCCTACTCAAGCAAAGTAGAGGTCGTGGGTTCAAGTCCCACTTGAGTTAATCTTTTACTGCATGTAGTTAATTTAAATAAATACAGTTAATTATATATATATATATATATATATATATATATATATATATATATATATATATATATACAGGGTGACAGAAAAAAGTGCCATGCATAGTGCCACGCGATAGAGGACACTAAAATAAGAAAAATTGTTCCTATGAACTTAGGTCCGCAACGCCTTCGTTTAAAAGATATAGATACAGGAAGTTTAATTATTTTTTTGTTTTTTCTTAATATCTTCTTACAATGATGTAATAAGCGGACGTAATTTTATATACAGGGGCTTTTTATCTCGCAGGATTCAAATATGATCTTAGTTCTTTTATTACTGAAGAGCAGTAATCATATTACAAGCCCCCACGACAAATCCACCTATTTTCAAACCTCCTTTCAAAAAATTTCCTTACCACTCAAGAAAAGTGAACTAGCTTGCCATTAAGCATAAAGTCCACTCTTGCAACAATGTCCAATGAAACATCTTCTAATGTGTTTAGGTTATTCCTTTTCAACTGTGCGGCGAGTTCTGGAAACTACCACTATTAACTTTTTTTTTAAACAGACATCTTCACCACCCATCTTCATCAGACATCTTCACCACCCATCTTTATCCAAGCGCCTACGCACGTCAATAAATGTTCGAACATTAGGAACCTGTCCTAAAGGATATTATTCTCGATAGATACGTTGAGCTTTGGAGAAATTTGACCGAGCTTCTCCGTAACACATAATCATGTCCCTGTATTCTTCAAAAGTATAGTGAACCATTTTAAGAACACAAAATAATATGTACTATTGGAGTGATGAAAATAACAGGCGATGGAAATTTACGAAAGAAAAAACGAAATCTATGACACTTGTCAAATTATTGTCTTGTTAGAGGTATTTTGTGTTCTTGATTAAGTTTTTCATTGATTCTCTTATTGATCTTTCAAAATTACTTTCAAAAATGGTTCACTACACTTTCGAAGAATACAGGGACATAATTATGTGTTACGGCGAAGCTAGATAAAATTCTTCCGAAGCTCAATGTATCTATCGAGAAAGATATCCATTAAGGCATATTCCTCATAAAAGGACATTTATTGACGTGCATAGATGTTTGGGTGAAGATGGTTGTTTTAAAAAACCAAAAGTTGATAGTGGAATTTCCAGAACTCACCGCACTGCGCGAAACGAAGAAACTGTTTTACGAATGGTAGAAAATAATCCGAGAACAAGCACCAGGAAAACAAGTTCAGCGGTACGAAATGTTAACCGTGAATCAGTTAGACAAATTTTGAATGAACAACTTCTTCGCCCGTATCATTTCCAAAAGGTTCATTCACTATTAGAACATGACTATCTTCCTCAAGTACAATTTTGCGAATGGTTGCAAAATCAAAGACACGATATTATTTCCTCAATTTTGTTTACTGATGAAGCTGGTTTTAGCCGTGATGGTGTTCTGAAACTACATAATATGCACCATTGAAGTGATGAAAATCCTTATCAAACCGTAATTAGAAGTCACCAATATGGGTTTTCTATTAATGTGTGGGCAGGTATAATTGACAATTACTTAATTGGCCCATTTCAATTGCCCAATCGATTGACAGGTGAACTGTATCGAAATTTCTTGGAGAATGAACTAAATACGTTATTAGAGGATGTTCCATTGGCTATTATTGGTAAAATGCGTTACATGCATGATGGCGCGCCAGCTCACTTTTCTCGATTGGCAAGGGAATGTTTGGATAGGAGATTTGGAAATACGTGGATTGGTCGAGGGGGACTTGTACCCTGGCCAGCTCGTAGTACCAACCTTAACCCCCTTGATTTTTCATTTTGGGGATTCATGAAAAATGATGTTTATTCTGTACAAATACATAATGAAGAGCAACTATGGATAAGAATTATGGAATCCGCAGATAGATTCCGTAATAACCCAGGAATATTTCAAAGATGCCGTCAATCCTTAGGAAGAAGAATTGAAAAATGTATTCAAGTACAAGGACAACAATTTGAACATATTCTAAAAATTTAATGTTTTTTGAATCACTGCCCTTCATTGTTGCTATTAAAATTTAATTGTTGAAGTGTTATATCATTGTTTTTTCAAATTCAAGTTACTTTGGCGCTTTTGGATAATTTGCATGCATCGGATTCATTTTTCTCGTAAACCGTTAGTCCTAGCGACTTCAATAAGGTATACCTTTCTGAAGCAAAAAAGATGGGAAAATAAATTTTTCTAATAGAAAATGACATACAGTGTAAGGAAAAAAAGTTAGGACCGAATCAAACAAGATGTATGTGGCGCCCTCTATCAGTAATAAAAGAACTAAGGTCATATTTGAATTCTGCGTGATAAAAAGCCCCTGTATACAACATTTCGCCCGCTTATTAACCCCACATCTTTTAAACGAAGGCGTTGCGGACCTAAGTTCATAGGAACTTTTTTTCTTATTTTAGTGTCCTATATCGCGTGGCACAATGTGAATGCACTTTTTTCTATGTCACCCTGTATATATAGTTTGGAAGGAAAAAACATGAATGTATTTATTATTACTTACTACGTTACTACATAACGAGCTTCTAATTGTCAAATTTCGGTCTTACATTCACATGCCATTAATGACAATCTATACACTGAAAATCCAATGTGTACGTTTAATATGAAATAGTATACACTTAGATCATGGCATGATTAAATATTATAAATGTGTTGTATGATAATGAGATTCGTCATTGTTGGCCTTCTTCCGTTTCCTTTTCAGTGCAGTTTAGTAATATTTAATTTATTACACTTTCTTTTTTACTGAAATAAAAATAAAATTGGATTCCACAATTGACTGTTAAACACGTTCATCAAACTGTTATATTAATAGTAGGCTAATATTTTGCGTTTTTATATTTCATAAATTAATTTGGACACCTCAATTTTTAAACTCATTTTCATTTACTGAGAACGATAATTACGTGTTAAGGTATATGAGTTAAGTCTACCGATTTAGGATAGTACGGTATAAAGTGCGTAACAATCATTGATAAGACAACATCTAGCATGATTAATCCTTTTTAACTTTTAGAGTTCCATAAACGGGCGCTTATGTTACAAAAGAGCTGTCAGGCTGAATCGACGTACAATTTAAACACACTTGTCGAAGTAGTATCAATTGAAAGTGTGTGTTATTCTTGTCAAGTGTGATCCTTGGGGTATTTACCCGACTGTATTCTTTAACTCAGACGTGTAATACGTACACACCTAGAAAAACATGTATGCCCTATGTATTTATATTTTAATCTATAAACACTACACAACAATTTTTTTATATACTTACCACCTATTGTTTGCTACCTTGAAGTACCTGAAACAACAATATTAACGTTTAGTAAACTAAAAAACAGCAAACAATTACTAAGTGGCGTTTGATTGTTATACAAAAAAAACTGACATTTGGAAAACGACTAATGGTTAAAATTCACATTGCCATTCTTTTTTAGATCTTTTGAAAACCTGCAAAAATGTAAAATATAACAAGAATCTCGACTAATTAATACAAATTTAATGCTAAAATGTATTAAGTTTTGATATATAAATACAGGAGTGGTACGCACCGAAATCAATGTACAGTGTATTCTATTAAAGCTAGACGTTTACTGGAGACACGCCGTTCGATGCCCCTAATCGCCCTTATAAGCGCGTATGACGAAGATTACCGTGGTCACTCGAATTTTACTCGAAATAGGTACAGTGCAGATCGTTCCCCGGAACATAGTTTTGAGCGTTAGCATTGCATGCGCGCCTGATGTGCGGAAGGAAACTTTAATACCATCGCTATAAAAAAACGTAAAATAATAAAATAAAATAATGCACCGAACTACATGCGAATTTTTTTCTTTGTTTATCTTGGTGGTTGGGTGGGCACGTGCCCTTTAGTACGAGCCGCCAATGTAAAAACGTACTCTCAAAGAGTATTGATGTACAATACAATTTTATCAAAGTAGGTAACTCATAATTGATGCTTTGTAAATTCACTGGGTAACACAGTATTTACAATTTATATTGACACCAGCTGGCCCAGACAAGATTACATGATGAATTTTCTAGTTTAATTAAAAAATTACATTACAAGAAACAGAAAAGTCCTCGATTATGTGTAAAAGTTTGGTATTCATTTTTATATAATTCTATATTAAATAGTGTACCAACTGAAAATGAATCTTATTGTTTTTAAATGGGACAAATAATTAACAAATTACATTCCAACACAAGAACACGTGCTTCATGAGCAATAACCCATATTGTTTACATTCCCTTCATCTTTCAATTGAAATAATAGGAATACTTAATTTATTTTGATTGGATTCAATATATACGGTCAGACGTTAATTAAACAATTTTTTGATTTACTGTTTATTGACTTCTCTTTGTTACGGTAACAAGAATTTTTCCTATGAATTGAAACATATTTCCTGTTCTTACGATGTTGATTAGATGTATGCAGTGTAAACAATCACATAAAGATCGAATGCACAAATACGTAATACAAAAGTGCTAACAGGCAGATTATATGGGAGAAAATGTTCAGCGGTTTAGTCAAACACTTCGTTATAGATAGAAAAGAAATGATGACCGTTAATGTATTTCTAAAATTTGTGAGGCTTCGCTCCATTTGATGATAATTATTCTAAAATGACAGCCTTAAAAACTGGTTTACTTTTTTACGATTTCGTTTTAGTTTAATTTACAATGCACGTCATTAAATGTTTGATTTTCTTTAATCTCAAGTAAAGTAGAGGATAACAGTAATTTAAAGACCGGTTTTATAGATCTCTAGAGTTATAATGGTCCGGATAAAAATGTAACTTGCAAGTGGATGACCACTTAAGTAATGCAAGTATAATTGACAGGCAGTAGTCCAAGAAAATTAATATTAACATCAAGTTGATATTGTAAACAAGTTTCTGTATATTGCCGATGGTTATTATTTTTATGGACAACTTTTCTTACGAATCACATCCTGTTTTTAATTATAATTTTTCGCCTTTTGTTAATTTTATTTTCGAACGTTCATTTTATAACGTAAAGTGATTTTCAAAACTGGAAGGTGTTTTCGTTATACTATAATTTTGTTATTAGAAAAGCTTCTGGATTGTTTGTTTTATTACCAATTTAAAAAAGAAATAAATACAAAACTTTTGTGATGATTCTTACAATATTGTTGAATGGGGCTTTATTTTCGTCGTTTGGTTATTTGACCAGAAATGCTATGTGTTCGTTTCAAAAGTACAAGTAATAATTAACAAACTTTAGGTATGTATCTTTTCAGACAATACTTTTTGAAATTAAGAATAACTGTATTTTTAGACTTTCATAATAATTCAGTAAATTTCCTATTAGGTAAGTTAGTTACACAACAGCGTAATTATATGCCACCACTATTACATATTCGTTTGGATATTGAAACTACGTGTGAATTAACATCTAAATCTAAAATAATAGAAATTATTTTCGAAACATTGAAAGTAAAATTAAGCAAACAAAAATAACACAAATTATAGATCATTGAGATATGGAATAGTACGCATTTTTTCTGAATAACGTACAATTCATCCATTTGTATCAATCAAAAGCGTTGTTTTCCCAAACCAGGACCGGCGACAGGTCGGTGCAACCGATAAACCTGCACCGGGCCACAAATTTTAGGGGCGGTGTCAGAATGCATATTTTTTGAGACATATTTTATTTCGGAGAAAAAGCGCTTACTCCCAAACTTTCTTAAACTTAAAAAATACATATAGTTGAAATGATGAGAGAATTCCGATATCGGATTAGGGCTTCCATACAACCACTACGGTCGAACATGCAACTTTGGTCATTTTTACACATGTTACAGGGCGAAGACGGAATGAAATTTGATGTGTATAACCCCGCGGGTGGTGAACACTGTATGTTAAAACGTAGATTCAATTTAAGTACTTGCGTTAAAAGAAGATGCAAATGTGCATCGGCATGTCTTTACATTGTTTATTTATATCGTTTATAAAATGTTACAAACTTGACTAAATTAAATTGAATAATTATCATTTCTCTAAAATATGTATAAATAAATTAATTGTGACGATATACACAATTAAGTTCCTAAAAGTGCTTAAACATTTGAAAACAATTTCTGATGAGCCCGAATACCTTCGGAAAATATGAATATATAATTTACATAAAATCGTTTTACTATCTAATTGCTTACTGCTTATTCCTGAATTCGGAACCTTCAACAAACCGCTTAAATTTTTTAACTACTACTGTACACAAAAAAAAAGAATTCCTGTTAAGAAAATTGGAATTCGAACGTTTTTTTGGCTTCGAAAAGAGTTTTGTATTTCAATTTTACACAAAAAAGACGAACAAAAACTAAAATTTTACAGTTTTTTGTCTTTAAAAAAAAATCACGGTCATTATAATTCCAATCACTGTCCTCTGTATCACTCCCTCCGACAGTAATTATTAACGGTTCCACCATTACATCTAACAGTGTTTCACGTGACCACCCATTCAAGATAAGTTTTTGAGTATGCAAAATTGTTTTTTTTCAAATATCAGCACCGCATTGTTTCAAAGACTCCTCCTACATTTGCAGTTCATTATCAACGGAATATCCAACTCTACCAATGTTTTTATCATAAAATTATTTGCAGATTCCCAAATGTTTTCAATGGCTTGAATTAACAATGGTATGGAGGTAATCTGAGAATAGAATGGCCATGTTCTAGAATAATGCTATCAACTACGTAGCATTTTTCACCTTTATGTTACTTGTAAACATTCAACATATCTACCTTCAGGCCACTTCCACAAAAAGGTATATCTTTATCTTTTGTCAGTTTTGTAAATCAACCTTTTTCCATCCAGAAGACGGCATCCGTTCCACAAGATGGGAATGACATGATGCACTATCATCACAATTATAGGTGGTTCATTTGATTTTGGTAGGAGCTGCTCCTTTAACCACTTCTCGAAGACTGTTGCATCCAAATTTCCATGGTTATCGGCTGACTTTGATTTTACAGTGATTATTACACCTGCACCCTCAATGAAACTATTTGAATTACCTAGTGGAAGAACATTGCGTATTTTTCACAGACTTAGGAGTATGATCTTGCCAAGACCGTTTAACTGACCCTTTATTAAATATCCAAGTTTCATCTAGAAACAAGACGTGAATGGGTGATTCTTTTTGCATATTCTGGACAAATTTTTTAAAAAATTGTACTCGTATAAACACCACATCTCTCTTTTCGGAAAGTGCTCTGTGGTTGCAGACCTTTATATACTTAAACCCGATGCTATGCACAATATTCCTTATAGTTGTACATGATGCCTCTGTAAAGAGCCAGCGTCCTTTATCAAATTTTTCCATCAACAATTATTTGATAATTATCCTGTTTTTATCCAATTTTGCAGAAATCATCAAATAGTGAATTTTATATCCCCTCCGACATTAACTTCAACAACATCGAAAGATTTTCTACGTTAGAGTCCCCCCTGTGCAACAAGCAATCGCAGCCCGATCTCAACCACCAGACGTAGTACCCGCTTTGCGCGGATCCGCAATAAAAACCGCGACGCGCCACCGAAGAAAGAGAATCCGATCCACTCTTAGTCTCGTTACCTTGTTCCGCCAACCTGTAGATCTTTGCGTTATAATATTCATTTGTTACCGTCGTGCATCATTTGTCGAGATACCTCGACAACACCACCTGAAAATAATCTCCATATAACCAAACTGCTGGTCGATATAATCAGAGGTTAAAGGCACGTAAGTTTTTATTGCACAACATTACACAATACGCCGATTGAACGATGTCACGCCGCGCCGGGCTGAACACCCGTAATCATCTTTCATTTACTCCGTTGGAAAGAAAGGTTTTCGGCTTAATTTTACCAAACCCACAATACGTTCCCCACAAGGCAATATAACTGAAAAACTAGAAGCGCCAGATACCCGCAGATAACATCACTACCACACGCCGCTTGTAGACCACATCGTGATCCTCCAAGCTCTACAAAGCCGCTTTGCGTTTACGTACGGGAGTTTCATATTTAATCTCGCCAAACGTGAGTAACCGCTTAAAGTTGTTTTCATAACAACACTTCTCAATAGAAGTCCCGTAACCAGCTGTAATATCCGCTCACCCACGGCGAGATACCCAGCACACTTCTCTAACGAAGTCCTGAACCAGCATCAGTCCTGATCGCTTATCGCGATAACCAAGACTTGAGGGAGAAACCCTTATGCAAGTCTACCGTACCTGTAAAACAAGTTAGTTTATCCCGTACCTGAAAATCTGTAAACTAGATTGTTCCGGAAGGTTTATATACCTTAGAATTGTTAGTATTAAACACAGCCGGATCTAGCGCCACCATGGTAGCTACTCTTGGCGCAATCGAACCCAGAAGCCCAAGGAGTTATTAACCGTGCCCTCTGCTCGCACCCAGAATATCATACGAAAGTATTCATTTCATTCCAAAGAGTTTAATAACTCGCAAATAACACCATTTCTGGTTTTAATACAAGTTTCGCTAATTACTAAATGTAATCAGACTAGATCTGAATGCATCATAATTAAGATTCTCCTGTATATAAACAATTAGCGAAGAAAACCTGTACAAATTAGTCTAATTCTTTAAATCTTTGTTTGTAAATAATAAACCGCAAAAGTTATGTTTTATGAAGGGAAATATAAAAGTCCATTTCATAAAAATTAGAGGTAGAAAATTGCAGTTATTCTGTATGAAAGCAGACCAACATCATCAGTTTGATTCGAACGTAAAAATCGCATGCGTATAAACGTTACTTTAAAGTATTGATTTTTCTGATTGACTTTCTACAAGCAGGCGCGAGCATTACCCCCATTATCGGGTTACGCAACATTGCGATACTGCTAGAGTAACTGCATGTACAACCCCGGGCCGCTTCTGTTTGCAGGGCCGGCATTAAAACTTTTTAAAAAGTCATTTTAAGTTAGGATTTTTGTCATATATACAAAGATATGAGTCCCAAATAGGCTAAGTGAAGGTAGTATAAATTCTATTTTCTTAGAAACGTCCCAGATGCGAGTGACCGGAGGACGGGAGCATCAAAACCATACAATGCGCTCCTCCTCAAACTTCAGTAATTTATTACATTTTAGTGTTGCAAAATTATTTTCTTAGATTAAGTGTGCATTACTTAACATGTAAGGAATATGTTAATATAAATGTCAAACCCTTATATGACTATAATACAGTATGTACAGTGATCGGCCCAAGTAGAGGTAAACGAACCCTGCTCCCTTTTTATTAATTTCAAATCCGATTGAGCTAGTCTGAGGCAAATTAAAGTAACGTAAAGTAAAATCCTTTTCTTCTAAATAAAGAGCACTACACTTCTAATAATCCTTTATTATGCAATATATTTTTAACTGATTGCATTGCGACATGTTCCTTTCTGACATACATGTCATATACTATATCTCTTATTGCATCTTTTAATCCTTTGGGCATATTTTCACTTTTGAATTTTTTACGTGATCTCTTAATTGTTGTTGATAATGGATTTCCCTTCCGTTTGCCCAAAACAATTTTTCTAATTGTTTTATCACAATCTTTTAAAGCATCGGATGTTCTTTGGAACACTGACTCAACATTGCCCAAAATCCCAAAGTTATCTCTTTCTCGGCAGAAGTATTCGTAAACATTAAAAATTAAAAGTCGAAAACTTAAAGAAGCCACATACATCGCACTAGCAGAAAATCCAATAAACCAAGCTAGTGTTACGGTGCAACATGTGCAATAAACTTCTGTGCAACCACGAAAAGTGTAATATATATATATATATATATATATATATATATATATATATATATATATATATATATATATATATATATATATATATATATATATATATATATATATATATATATATATATATATTGGATTACTCAGTCGTTCAGCGGTAAAGGTGTCAGACTAGTAAGTGAAAAGTACCAAGTTCGAATCTGAGAGTAGTCAAGTGCTTGGGAAAAAATTATATATAACATATGAATTCGACTTAACTGCAAAAACAGTCCTTCTCAGGACTAAGCCTGATGACGGAAGCAGATTCCGCTTCCGAAACGTCGCGCTCCAGAAGAAATAGGCCGATCAACTCCACTAGTTAAGTATTAACTTCTGACAATGTTCGTTTAAAAACCTTCCGGGCAAATTTTATTGAGCATAAAAATGACTTAAACGAATTATAACTTTAAAAAATTTATTTTCTTCGTTTAATTTATACTACTTCTAATTACTAATTGCACAAATTTTAAGAAAATGTAAGTTGTAGTGAAAATTGTATACCTATATATTTAAAAAATTTTAAATGCCCTAGAAATTTGATTGGTTTTTAATTATTTAGGTGCTGTTACGAACTTGAAAGTTTATACCGTTGTAATTAATTTATTTATTCAATTCAGTTTGGTTAAGTTTAGGTAATTGGTGCAGCTACCATTCTATTACTAACGTGCTAGAAGTTGTACTATGGACTATTCCTGAAATATACATTCTTTCTTATTGCTAAAAAAACGCAACAAGTAAGAACCTATAATTCTTACATATCTGTCGATTCCTGAATATCAGACGATAAAGATAATAGCGCGCGCAGGATATTAATTGTTGACATGTTTTTCATACTCCTATTATAAAAGCAAACGCCATGCCTAATTTGCTTTATTTATGCCTGAAATATAATATCATCCAAACTTCCCTTATGGAAACCTCTGCTCCTGTCCCACCGGATATTGATAAAACCATCCAGCATTATTTCGGTGACTTTACCATATACTTCACCCAACTCTCAGGTGTTCGATCTCCCCAACGCTCTCCTAAAGCTCCATCCTACTCCTGCGTAATCCGCAACGTTGACCGCGACATTACGTCGGAGGAAATCCTCGACTCCATATACCTACTCAAAGCAGCCCGAGCCACCCGTATAATAGTGAAAACTACTAAACAACCATCATTTTTGATCGCCTAATTACTCCTACTTCGGTCGAAAGTACCCGTGTGAGCCATCCCAGATTTCGTAAC
>JARFJB010000187.1:730000-807500 GCA_036346205.1 Vesta saturnalis
TGGAATCTCTGGTAAAAGACCCTCAAACAAGTCACCGAAAAATACATGAAGCAACTGGAATAAGTAGACAGAGCATCCAAAGAATAATTAAAAAACACAAATTTTACCCGTATCACATACAACTACATCAACAACTTTCTGAAGAAGATTATGATCGACGACTGAATTTTTGTTTATGGGTTCTAGTAAAGTTTGGTGATGATGAAAATTTTTTTGAATACGTGCTTTTTTTCGATGAGTCAAGTTTTCATAACAACGGATTAATTAATAGACATAACTTTCACTACTACAGTGACGAAAATCCTAATATTTTTAGAACCCTTTATCACCAGCACAGATGGTGTGTTAACGTGTGGGGTGGAGTAATCGGAACCCAAATGGTAGGTCCATACTTTTTTGATAGCCACTTAAACGGCGCCATGTTTCTTAGATTTATTAAGAACGATTTGCCTATACTATTGGAAACTATTCCGCTTAATATTCGTCAACGAATGTGGATGCAGCTAGATGGTCTCCTGCACCCTTTGATAGACGTGTTAGGAATGAATTAGATGGGCAATAAATATCACAATAGATGGATAGGACGAGTAGGTCCACAGGACTGGCCAGCCCAGGTCTCCGGACTAAATAGTCTCGACTATTTTGCACGGGGATATATTAAAAATATTGTTTACAATACACCGCTAACGATACCTAACGATATGAAAGTACGAATAAGAGAAGCATTTCGTTCCATAACGCCAAATTTGTTATCCAGGGTTCAGCAATCATTTCGAAAAAGAGTTCGCTTATGTATTGAGAATAATGGACACAACTTTGAACATTTATTAAAATAATAATTCTTTTACTATCTAAGTTTGTTAACCGTTCAATAAAATGCTTTTAAAACATGCTTTTCAGATTTTCATTACAATACATTTACGATAAAGAAATTATTCATAAGTAAAACATAAAAACACCGCTTGCGTAAAAAGCATAAGAGATAGGTATAGGGAACCCTAATATAGTTTTAAAGGGAATATAATTCTGCGTCGAAATAAGCCACTAAACACGAGGTGTTCCATTTAACTTTAAGAAGTTATTCAATAAAACTTTGGAGCAATTTTTTTCACCACTCTGTATAATTTTGAAATAAAACTTTTATATGGTAGTATACCTTAACCTTTCAGCTAACCAGTAGATTTAATTATGAGCAGCTCGTTCTATGTTACAGGGTGTAAGCAATTTTTAAATTACAATATGTATTTTGATATTTCTGAAAATTTCTCAGAAACGATCAGTTTTAGGTATAGGAAGTGTAACAGAAACTTACCTTTATTTGGTCTATACTATATAAAAATATAAAAAATTATAGGGTGTTCCATAAGAAAAAATATAACTTTGATATGTACTTTATTTTTGTGCCACCCTGTATATTCAAGAATAATTTTGGAATATACTCCTCAAGAACCCACATATGACTGCGGTAAAAATTATTTCCCAACCCTTTTCATTTCTCGTAGAAAAACCGAGGCGAATGTGGTGGGCCACCCTGTCTATCATAGATTCTATCTTTCAACATCAACCCTTGAATGCTCTCTATCATTTATGTTTTATCATTCAACACCAATCCTCTAGTGCCTTTTATCATTCACGTTCTATTATTCTACAAGAATCCTCTAATGCTTCTATCCTCTATCATCTACTCATTCAATTTTCAACACAAATCGTCTCATGCTTTTATCCTCAATCATTTACGTTCTATCATTCACCAACAATCCTCTAACGCTTCTATCCTCTATACTCTACCATTTACGTTCAATCATTTAACACCAATCCTCTAATGCCTTTATTATCTATCATTGATTCTATCATTCAGCGCCTTCCCTTTAATGGTTTCTATCATTTATGTTGTATCGTTCAACACCAATTCTCTAATGCTCCAATATCTACCATCGATCCATTCAATTTTCAACACCAATCTTCTAATGTTTCTATCCTCTATTATTTACGTTCTATCATTCAAGACCAATCCTTTAATGCCTCTATCATCGATCCATTCAATTTGGAAGACCAATCCTCTAATGCTTCTATCTTCTATCATCGATCCATTCAATTTTTAGCATGAATTCTCTAATGCTTCTATCCTGTAGTATTTACATTCTACCATTCTACACGAATCCTCTAATACCTCTATCATCCATCATTTATGTGCCACCATTCAACACCAATCCTTTAATGCTTTTATCATCTGTCATCAATCCATTGAATTTTCAACATTATCATCCATTCTATCAGTCAACACCACTCCTCTAATGCTTCTATGTTGTATCCATTCAATCCATTCAATTTTCAACATCAACCCTCTAATGGTTCTATGCACTATCATTTACGTTGTGTCGTTCAACACGAATCCTCCAATACTTCTATCCTCTATCATAGATTATATCTTTCAACACTAATCCTCTAATGCTTTCTACCATTTATGTTTTAACATTCAACACCAATCGTCGAATGCTTCTATCATGTATCATAGATTCTATCATTTAATACCAATCCTCTAATGCTCCAATATCTATCATCGATCCATTTAACATTTAACACCAATCCTCTAATGCTTATATGATCGATCCATTGAATTTTCAACAACTATCCTCTATCATAGATTCTATCATTCAACACCATTCCTCTAATGCTTTCTATCATTTATGTTTTATCATTAAACACCAATCCTCTATCATTCAACGTGAATCCTCTAATGCTTCTACAATATATCATAGATCCATTCAATTTTCAACACCAATCCTCTGATGTTTCTATCCTCTGTCATTTACGTTCTATAATTCAACAACAATTCTTTAATGCTTCAATAATCGATCCATTCAATTTTTTACACCAATCCTCTAATGCTTCTTTTATTTATCGTTTAGGTTCTATCAGTATAACTAAAACGGACAGAGGTACCTAGAGCTTTTGCGAAACCAGGTTGTGCCGGCTTTACGAGCTACTCCCACCGAAGATGAGTTCAGAAGAACCTGGTTTCAACAGGATGGATGTCGGGCACACAACACCATTCAAGTAAGGAACTTCTTAAGGGAGCAGTTTGATGAAAGAATTATTGCATTAAATGGTCCAATATCTTGGCCTCCTAGATCCCCTGACCTTTCGCCCGTGGATTTCTACCTCTGGAGTCACACAAAGAATGAGGTCTACGAGTTTGATCCTCCTGCGACCATAGAAATCCTGAGACAGAGAGTTTTGGATACATTTACAAATAGTGTTAATGGAAATACACTTGCTAGGGTTGTACGAAAAACAGTCACCAATTATCAAAAATGTAAATGGACGTCATTTTGCAAATCTGTAAATTGATTGTAATTGTAATTTTATTGTAGGTTGTTCAAAGGTTCAAGTATTAATTAAATTAATGATGATTTTTCTGGCTTTATTTTTAACACACTCATAGCTGGGAATTTGTCCCAAAACATCTGTCTTGTTGAGAGGTCGTTATTTAATTTCATGTGTTATTGAAAATTTAAAGAATTTTATAAATTATTTATTAATGTTATTTTGCGACAAATAAATCATGGCCTACTAATAATAAATAAGACCTAACTTTAGAAAGTGTGATATTTCGATGAAACTCTAATCTTTTATGCAGTTGTGAGGCATCGCTAAACTGGAAATATTGCGCTCTTTCAAAAAATCGAAACATCCAATATGGCAGCAATAAGAAAAATTAAAGTTGAGGCAGATTGTGGGGTAACAAAAGACGATTGTGACATGTCATACACGCCATCTTATTCGTCTTAATAAAGTGTCCGAATAATCTCACATTGTAACAGCTGTCAAATTAACCATTTCGGATTTACTGGTGAAAATCTAAATCCGCCATTTTCGGTTTTTCGCCGATATTTTCAAAACCAATTGACCGATCGGAAATCTGAAACCGGATATCGAATGCCTTAAGCTTCCTCTAAAACTTTCCCTATTTAGCCTTTGCCGTAAGTATAACAGAAGCCGAGATCCCTTTATAGAGAAGCGAATCTGGGACACATTGTATATATATATATATATATATATATATATATATATATATATATATATTTGCGCTTCCATGTTGTTCGGGTCCTCCATCTTGTGTGTTGATGAGATTCTTAAAAGAATCTGAATTATCTTGTTGGATCTGGCTGAATCGTGTTGGAAAAATTTGTTGTTTCTCCACAGAAGTCTGCTGCAAAGTGGAAAGTATACATTCGACGATGACTACACGCGATTAACGATAACGACCCTGATCTTCGAATACAATTTTGCGAACGGTATCAACAAATGGTAACTGAAATCAACAATTAGTGACGAAGGTAGTGTGGACTGATGAGGCCGTTTTTAAACTTAATGGAACATTGAATCGCCATAACTGCGTGTACTGGGCATCGGAAAACCCATATGTTCATGTCGATAAGGCGGCAATCTACCTGGGGTTTATGTATGGTGTGGACTATCATCTAGAGGCTTAGTAGGACCCTTCTTCTTTAATGGAACTGTTACTGGAGAAATTTCCCTGGAAATGTTACGCTCATCAATTTTGCCAAATGTACGTGCGCTTTATGGAGCTGACGAAGAGGTCTTCTACCAACAGGACGGGGCGCCACCACACTACCATCTAGCTGTACGAAAGTTCCTGGATGACAACTTTCACAGACACTGGATTGGACGAAGGGGGCCCATTGAGTTCCCACCACGATCACCAGATATAACTTCGCCAGGAGATTACAACGGCATGTGCTGAAATCTCTATTGAAATATTGTTGCGGCGACCGCTCTTCATTCCCTAATATGTCTAGTTGCCAATGGCCAACATTTTGAGTATTTAAAGTAACCATGTGCTGAATTGAAGGCAGTACTCCATGTGTAACCAGTATTTAAATGTAAAATAAACAGATAAGTATCATAACAAAAACTTATAATAATTTAATATTAGTCAAGTTGCTTTGGTACGTGTGAATCCTTGCGATATTGCAGGTTCACATTTCATTAATATAAGTAATTTGATTGTAATCTCATTATATTTAGAATTTACATCAGTTCTACATACATAAAGACAAAATTTACATCGATTGGGGCTTGAACCTTAATGGCGCAGTTGGTTAGCGCGGTACTCTAGCAAAGTACAGGTCGTAGGTTCAAATCTTACTCGAGGTAAACTTTTTATTTATGTATTTAATAAAATTAATACAAAATTTTAATAATTTAAGATAATTAATACTTTTTAGTTCCTTAAAGTGTGTATAAATTTTTCTGACGGACTCTCTAGATTGTTGCGTTTGCGTTTACAATGTTGCCTATTTTTGTAATGAGCTTCTTATAAAAATGTTGCATAGTTATCCTAAAAAAATGTTATTAATGTTTTTTCATTTCTTTTAATTCCCATTTTGTAGGCTGGAAAGTCGTGTGGTGTTCCACACCAGATATTTCCTATTCACATTGGAAACTCAGTTTTGAGGGTAGCATAGTCACACAAACCAAAATCTTCATTTTTAGTAATCTAATTACAATAATTTTATTAAAGCTTTCAATAATTTTAGACTGTACTGGGTTGTTTGCAATAATTCTCAAACTAGTTAGAAATCACAAGAAATGTAATTATTACGTTTATGATATTGATAAATAGGACTTTGGGTGAGTAAAACTTAATTTACGGAGCAGTTATGAAAATTATTGCGACGTTATTATAATTAAACAACGTAATTCAGCTTATTACAACTATAAAAATTGTATTGAATGAACGAACAGAAGTTCAATTTAATAATCATTAATTGTATTTTATATAAAATTAACTTTTTAAAGTACATACGGGAAAAGATTAACTCGAGTGGGACTTGAACCCACGACCTCCAATTTGATAGAGTGGGGCTCTCTCGTCTGAGATGCACGCACGCACGCACGCACGCACGCACGCACGCAAGCACCCACCTAGCCACACACCCACCCAACCACCCACCCGCCCGCCATATCCAGAATGCAAAACCGTTAGATATATAACAACATATTGCATAAAAGAGCTCACGAGTTACCGCTGTACCTTTACCTAGTCCCATACTTGCTGTTAAAAATAGGCAGTGTGGCCCAACGAATACTTGACAAGGAATATACAGGGTGGCCCAAAAAGAAGTTCGCACTCGTCCTTATGACTCTCCTGTTAGATTTAGAAAAAACGCTCGAACACGTCAACTTTGATTTCCAAGGGGACATCTTGTCCACTAAAACTCCATTAAACAGGGTGATCCAAAAGAACATATTACGGTACACTTTTGATTTCTAAATGGAAACCTACTAGTTTTATGTCATTTTTTGCCCCTTCCTGAAGTTTGCAGTAAATTGTATATAACAAGTCGTACCTATCTTCCACAGTTTTAATTTCATTTGCGCTTTTTTAGCTCAAATAGCATTGTATTATCCATAGGTTGAGACCTTATCAAACTTTATACACTTTTGTTTCTATGTATACCTTCGAACTAGTAATTATTTTGCAATAATCTCTACTGTCAATATCTCCTCATACAGGATGATTCATAAAGAAAATGTAACTTTTAATAATTGCCTTAAAATTAAATAGCTCAAAATTAATTTATTAAAAACGGAAATAAGCTTCAACGTCGCAATAAGTGTTGAAAATGGTTTTCGTTTTCCTCCATACAGTAATAAATATTTTGCTCAAACCTGTTGCAAACATTTACCACCATATCTGGAGCTATTCTTCTACCTTCATCTGTAATTCGGTATCGAAGATCATGAATTGACTATGGTCTCGTTTCGTAAATTTTCCTCTTGAAATGTCCCCAATGAAGTCTGAGGACCTCGGTAGCCACCAATCCACTGACTAGGAATGTGGGTTTTTAAGGATTATCTTACAGGAGCTACATAGTGGGGTGGTTCATCATGTTGGAAGTGGAGAATGTTTTTGTTACGATTATTGTCGTTTTCTAGTTTTTTCGTAATTCGGGTCTATTGTATTTTTCAACATGTTCAAGTAAAACCTACTCGTCATGCTTCCAGGGATAAGAATAGGTCCTGCAATATTATTCCCTAATATGCCTGCCTAAACATTTAACTTTTGAGGATGTTGCGAGTGGATCTCTGTAAAGAAACGACAGTTATGTCTATTTGTAACACAGTGCATTCGTCCGAAAAGCAAATATTGAACAGCATTTCTTATCAGAACTCCAATCTTCAATCATAAACATCTTCATTAAGTGCTTGTACTACAAGTCTTATCTTGTAAGGACGAGATCTATGAGTTTTCAATATCTTTTGTATTGATGTGCGAGAAACCCCTGAACAGCCAGTTGTCGAGTGCTTTGGGTATTGTTACGTGCTACGTGTTCCAAAACAGCTATTTTTATGGCACTGTTTCTCACCGTTCGATCTGGATGGTGTTGAATATCAATTACGGACCCAGTGTCTCAAAATTTCCTTATTAATCTTCCTACATACTTATCGTTAACCGTTCTGTCTGGATGTAACTGATTAAATAATCGGGCGGTAGCCCTGGTAGAACTTCAATTTTCAAAATAAAGTTTTGTTATTTCTATCCTTTGCCGAAAGGAAAATTTCATAATAATGATAGCAGTTCGATTTGAATTCAAAAAAAGTGTAAGCTTACACTAACAAACCTTGACAGCGACTGCAAACGGTTATTACTATTTCGAAGGTATCTATAGAAACGATAGTATACAAAGTTTCCTTGTTTCGACGTCTCGATAATACAATGGCTATTTGAGCTATAAAAACGTAAATAAAATTAAAAATCAAAGGTGCGGCATTAAAGGCGAATCATTCTGTATAAAGGAGTTCTAGTGTCTTAGAAATCAAAGTTGACGTGTCCGAGCGTTTTTTTTTTCAAATCTACCAGGAGAGTCATAAAGAGGAGTGCGACCTTCTCGTTGGTCACCCTGTATAATGATCACTTTAAAACATGTCCATTTAACACTGTTTCTGAAACCTAATTTTAGATTGATCAATAAGAAATATGTCAAGTATGCGAGATTAGTAGATTTAACGATTAATTTATGAAATCAAATTGTCAGTTAATGATTCCCTTTTTTTTTGCGTTACATTCCAAAATCATTTTATGTAATTTAATTAACTTGTGACGTTTAACGCTTTGAAACAATACCCACAAAGTAAAACTTATATGTATGTCACTTTAACAAGTAGTGGCGAAGAAAATCTGAAACCTCTGGAAATTTCCTAAACACTAAAATTAATTTCAGGTTTTGAAACATGACGGTTTACGTTTCTGGTCATTTTATTAAATTACAACAGATACGTTATGAAATGGGAAGATCATTAATCATTAAGTAAGCTGTCACTCTCTGTCTAGATTAGTTCTATTGTGATTTAAAATTGTTTATACGTGATGGTATCAACATTTAAGGAATAAGTTTTGGATTTTAGTAGTTAACTAAATTCGGTTTACTAGATAGTGAAAGCATGTACATTCGCGTGCACGTGTACAATTAATCTTATTTCTTTCACTTGATATATATGAATTAGGATTTTGAAAAATCGAAAATGTCGAAGAGCTTTCAGAGACAAAGTATTCAGGAATACGTGTCACTTCCTTTCATTAGTTATCTTTTAGTATTCGCGATTGGACAATATTCAGCAGCACATATTCAACTATCAATAAGCTTGAAAGGGTAAACTACACTGACTAAATACTTGATTGGTTAAGACGAAGACGTTAACATTACCTAAATTAATTATACAACCCCGTTCAAATTGTTGACATTTCTCGTAATTCAGTTTCGAAGTTTCGTATGGAAAACTCATTGAATATTCGTAAATCGTGCTGTGTGCAACACATTTAGTCTTAACGTTCTTCCTTCCATGTAATATAGTAAATGAACTTTGAATGCCAATTTGTAGTTGCAATTGAAACTTATAGTAGCCTGATTCGCAAATGAAATAGTTGAGAAAGGAATCGTAGGTAGAAATTAGTGACCGATTCTTGTTTTAAGTTCAATGATCTCAAACGGTATATGTTAGTGTCAGGTCTTTCCTTGACTTCGATAACCACATACTTAAAGACAACTTGACGTGTTAGAGTGTTCGTCTTTCGATCATTTCGATAGCTCGCTCTTTGTCTTTGCTGTAATTAATATCACTTCAAAGTTATTTATTGTTGAAAAATGACGTTCTAGTTTCATATAACAAAAATACCAAAAAATAAATACTAGAAGATAAATTTTGTTTTATTTTTACAAAAGGCGCCCTTGAAAGGTCACGTTTAACCTGTAAAACCAGCTGCTCTTTACGTGTAGGTGTTACTTGATAGTACGAAAACCCACAAAAGTGCGAAGTGTCATTTTTAATATACATGCTTTGCAGTTTGTATAATTTGCCTTTTTCCTTCGTAGGCTTTTGAAATTATATTTTACCTTGCTCGAAGTTGGTAAATAAAAATGCACGTTTTGCAAATTTTTATTTTGATCGTAGTTATCGGACAAGAAGAGAAACAATTGAACCCAATCAGAGAAATTTGTGACATCTAATTCTTTTTCCATTCCAGTCATTTTGTAGGTAATCTTATTTTTATCAAGAAGATTTTATAGTCATACAATCGCTTAGCTTTTTAATAACAAGTCTTGAATTGGTCGTTGGATTAGCATAAACAGACTTTTGTTTTGCTAGCTAAAACAGTGTCTATAAAAGGTCTTAAAAATAAAACGCACATGGTGGCCCAATAAGAAGGTTGGACTCGCCCGGTATATTTAGAAAAAAAAACGCTCGAACACGTCAACTAAAACTTCATTATGCAAGGTGGTTCGTAAAGAAAATACTACGCGACACTTTTGATTTTTAAATGGAAACCTACTAGTTTTATGTAATGTTTTGATCCTTCCTGAAGTTTGTAGTAAAGTGGGTATAACGTGTCCTATACCTATCTTCAACAGTTTTAACTTTATTTGCGATTTTATAGCTCAAATAGCATTGTATTATCGCTAGGTTGAGACTTTAGGAAACTTTGTACACTAACGTTTCCACGGATAACTTCCAACTAGTAACTAGGTATGTCAGTATAAGTTTACACTCTTTTTGAATTCAAATCGAACTGCTACCATTGTTATGAAATTTCCCATTCGAGAAAGGGTAGAAATAAGAAAACTTTATTTTGAAAATGGATACACCAGGGCTACCACTCGTTTATCTAATCAGTTACATACAGGGAGAACTATTAACGATAAGTCTTATGGGAAGATTAATAAAGAAATTTGAAGACACTGGATTTGTGATTGATATTTTGCAGCATCAAAATCGAACGGTAAAAAGTAATGCCATAGAAATATTCGTTTTGGGACACGTAGCACTTGACAATACTCAAAGCACTCGCCAATTGGCTATATGTTCAGGACTTTCTCACTCATCTATTCAGAAGGTATTGGAAGATCATAAATTTCATCCTTACAAAATAACACTTGTAGAAAAACTTAATGAAGACGATTATGATAGAAGCTTGGAGTTCTGCGAAGAAATGAGCCAACGGTTAATCAAGAATTGAAATTTGTTGTTCAATAATTGTTTTTCGAACGAATGAACGTTCTATTACAAAGTGCTGTAAATAGACGTCATTTTCTTTATTGGAATTACTCCAACCCTCCTGTATTTAGATAGATCCACTCGCAACATCCTCAAAAGTTAAATGTTTGTACAAGCATATTAGGGAATAGTACTGTAGAACCTCCTTTTATCTCTGGAAACCTGACGGGTGAGTTATACTTGAATGTTGGAAAATACAATTAACTTAACTTAACCTTCACGCCATTTCTTTGCGGGGTAGGCAAAACAACCCCTGCCTCTTATTTATTTTTCATTCACAATCTTTCTCTGTGCTTTTCTATCTCCGCATACCCCCCTAGCTTTCGAAAGATTCATACATTGTCTCTGACATGCCCTTTTATATTTAAAACTCCTTATATTTCTCTCTTTTATCATACATTCTACTAGATTCAGCCAAGTTTTGCGCGGCCTACCAGACATGGCCTTACGTCTAACCTCAGGGATCAAACCAACGTAATGTACTACTTTTATATCTATCCATCGCCGTCTTTTCCATACCACACTCCATCATTATATATTCATTCTTTATCTTGTCCCTTCTCGTTTTACCACGTGTGCTTCTCAGGAACCTCATACCCACAGCATTTATTTTTATTCGTGCTTTTTTTGACATACTCATAGCTCACCTCCATACAGTACTGACGGGATAAACACGCCATTATAGATTGCTAGTTTCGCAGCTAGGCTCAGGATTTCCTTTCTCATCATAGTTCACATACTTCCAATCACTTTCCTTCCAGCATTGACCCATGGTCCAATCTCGCCCTCCATTGTACCATCTGCAGTAAACATTCTACCCCAGATATACCAGGTCGTCCACTTGCTCCACAATTTCATCTTGAAAAGTAAATACTCTACTTTCCTTTCCACCTTCCAGAATGAACACAACAATCTTAGTTTTGTTGACGCTCACGGTGACATCACACAGCCTTGTTGCACTCCTTGCTCAATATTAAAGTATTCACTCACACCTCCTCTCACCTTAACACATGCCCGACTACTGTTGTATACTGCCCTTATTCCTTTCATTAGACCTTTATTTACGCCATATTCATTTAATATTTCCCACAGCTTCTCCCTATTCACTCTGTCGCAAGCTTCCTCCAGATCTACAAACGCACAGTACAGCTTCCTTTTTACACTTAAAACACTTTTCGATCACCTGCTGGAGATCAACCACCTGATGGACACATCCTCTCCCTAGAATGAAGCCACCCTACACATCCCAAATCTTAGCTTGTGTAGTTTCTCGTACTCTATCAATCGGTATGCTTCCAAGTACTTTACCAAGCATTTTTAGCAAACTTATTCCTCCGCAGTTCTTGCAATCACTCTTGTTCCCCTTACCATTATACAGTGTGTAACATACAAAAATTCATTTGCGCATAATTCTGTTAATTGCTATAAAATTATCCATTTTAACTTCTTCTCGATATGTACTAAACGTACAATTCCTACATTCAGTGTTGAAAAACACTGCAGTAGTTTACATGTCTTCAGTTGTGTAATTTAACTGTTAATGTTAATAATTCTTTTTTGCCAAAAGTAAATAGGTATGACATCTATCGGCGTGTAGCCAAACTCTGTACTATACTATAAGTTTTATCTTAAAGTATGAAATAGCAGTTGAATCGTGACCCTAGTAGCTTATATTGAATACAAAAGTCCAAGTATATTTACAATGAAAAGTAGCAAGTAGTGAGTTTTATCATAGTCAATTTATATTCAAAATGAAAAGTAGCAAATAACAAGTATCAGTCCTACAATAACGGCTGCATAACGGTGTTAAACATTTATATCTTTATCACGTGAGGAGTCGGACTCTGAACAGTAGTAGATATGCAAATGGCCGCCAACTCGACCTACATCAACGATGTAGTTTGCATTCCAAAATGAATATTGAAACCCGCAAAAATAATGTTGCCAGTAACGTCACATGAAGCACTAAAATATTTTGTGTCTGTGCTGAATATTAATAGTACGTTGAGATTTGCATTTCCAACTAGTTAGCGTAGGTATGTATATTTATAGTGTGTACTTCTAGTCAATAACTAATCAATTGTTGTTTTAGTACCTTCGTATCACTCCAGATGAGTTATAGTATAATGAGTAAGTCATAGATGTATACGAAATAAAACATGAACTAATCTGACCTGTTAATTCCAACAGATTACGCTAGTTACTCTACACCAGTTCCATAAATGGAAAATATAACCACTAGCACGCAAATAGTTAAACAGCACGCATGAAGTAGAATTAGTTACACGTAACCCAATTTATGGTCCTATACGAGAAGCCAGTCTCAAAATATGTGACGATTAGTAACGTTTCCTGTTACTTTTATTTTTCTGTTTTTATTTTGCTAAAAAGGAAAAGGTAGGTACGTAAGAAGAGTAATTTTTCCTTCTAACTCTCCAAATCGATAGATAGGCTAATCTAATCGCTAAAAAAAGTAAGGGTAGGTGAGCACGAAGATGAGAGAAGTTTACGAGCTTACCACTACGTTGTAAGGCGTGTGATAAATGTAAAAAAAACGAGCCTGCTAGGTTCGAATCTAATGTTCTATACTCGTAGATTGTATGGGTTCCGTTCCCCCTTATTGGACACTATTAAATTTTGTTTAAAATCCGCAAAGTTTGCGATCAATAGAAATAGAAAATTTGGTAGGAATTCCTATTGTTTGGAAATCTTTTACCAGAATCCGAAATCATTTCGTATATTAGAAAGTGTAAAAGAAATCCCAAAATTTTCGTAGCGTCCCCAACATGGCGGACAAGAAAGTGAAAATTTTTGTTATCAAAATCGAATTTGTAATCTATTCAATGTATGTTCAATAAACGCCGACAGATGTCAAAAAAGAATTATTAACGTTAACAGGACCTTAGTTAAATTACACAACTGAAGACATGTAAACTACTGCAGTGTTTTTCAACACTGAATGTAGGAATTGTACGTTTAGTACATATCGAGAAGAAGTTAAAATAGATAATTTTATAGCAATTAACAGAATTATGCGCAAATGAATTTTTGTATGTTACAAGTGGTACAATGATCGCGCTATTCCATTCCCTCGGCACTTTTTCACACGTAATTCACAAAATCTTCGTATAAGCTTTGCACCTCCTCTTTTATCGCAATACCCTTCTCAGTTTCATTCACCATTCCTTTTACATTCACCTTATTTAACACTTCAGTCGTACTTTCCTCACTACTGTACAGCTTTCCGAAATACTCCTGCCAGCATTTCCTCACTTCACAATCGTCCCATACTATTTTGTAGCTCATACTCATCACTCCTGCAGCGTTCTGTTTTGGGCCACGTTTTGTATTTTTGACCCATTTCCAGAAGTTTTTTGTTTTCCTCAAAATCATTTTGGATTTTCTCTCCTTCCACAACCATCACTTCCTCTTTACTTATTCTCACTGCCTTTTTCGTTTCTTTGTTTCTTAATCTGTACACCTCATACAATCGCTTTTTCTCTGTCTCATTGTTCGCAGCAATCATTGCCATGTATGCATCTTTTTTCTTACATACTGCCAAGTCATTCTAGCAAGCACATTTTTTTCTGTCTACCTACAGTCGCTCTTCCACATATCCACATTGTACAATTGATAACACAGTGTTTCAAGCTTATCGGTGCATTTTCAACGTCAGTGTCTTTTATTTGTTAGTTCCACACTGTTTCAATCACATTCAACTCTTTACTCACAGCATCTGCGTATTTCATTCTCGCACCATTATCCACTGGTTGGTCTACCCTAATCCTGAACGTTTGCACTACGTTTGCTTTCCTTCTCCAGACCCACTGCTGCCCTAAATACACTCTCGATACAACCAAAAAGTGGTCCGCATTACCTTTGTGTCTTTCATCGGGCTTCTAAGCCGTTCATCATACACTATCAAGTCTACCATACTTTTAGATTCACCTCTGACATGTATCCATATGCACATTTTTATGTTTAAACCACGTTTTAGATACATACAGGCTTCGCTCCGCACACATGTTCTCCAGGCGTTCACCATTCTAATTGACTCTTTGGTCTCCGAACATTCCTAGAACGCGTTTAGTATGCTCTCTCTGTACACCCATCCATCCGTTCATATCCCCCACTATCATCACTCTTTCGTTTGGCTTACATACGTTCAATACGTTCTCTACCTCATTCCAGAAGTTCTCACACTCCTGGACTCTTTCTCCATTCACCTGTGCATAGAATGCAGTAAGAAAAATTTTTTGAATCTCCACTTTCATTGTAACCCACATTACCAGAGAAGATGCCAATTCGTACTGCCTAACACATCTTTCCGCTCTTTCACTTACGATCAACTCAACTCCTTTTGCGCAATGCACTTCAGTCTCCACTCGTGACCATAGTGCTCGGCTGCCATCCTCCATTGCTACAGCATCCTTTCCTTTGTGCTTTGTCTCCGATACACACAGAATATCAAGGTGCCTTTCGTACATTACATTCGCAATTTCAAATTGTTCAATTGTATTGTTATCCTGATAATACCATAGCGAGCAGACTGGTTACTAGCCAAATGCCCCGGACCATGTATAATTCCCTACTAACGGTATCGCCCTACTACCGGACAGTTATTTGTCTACTACCCCGAGACATAAGGAAGTAACAAGTAGAAATACAGACGGAATCAACAAAGATATAAATAACAGAGTTTATACTTACTGTATGAATATCTAAATGTACATATATACATATACATTTTTTTCACTTACCCTTCAATCACATCACGTTTCAACCAGATTGCTCCCTACGTGATTCTTGGCTATCCCGCCACTCACCGAACTTGCTGTTTTTTATTTGCGACCAAATACTTCAATTATTTTTAACTTAGACTTAGTGGCACAGTTAGTTCTTTGTTACGTAATTTAATCGTTACTTATCAAACCTGTTTTATTATTGTCGGGAACCGTGACAACTTAACGTTTCCATCCTTTAAGTTTCACTTTTATTCAATTAAAGGGTAACAATAAATAATGATAATGGCCCTGTTAGCTCTCCCGACTTTAATTGCTTACTTTTAGGATTAATTAATTATAACTAAGATCAAACATTGTAACACAGGTAGAAGCTTAAATTTTGAATTTGTAGTCAAGGAAAAACATTGTATAAGACAATATGCAACACAATGTTATAATTCAACTTAAAATCACATATAGTACCAAAAATAAAAGATGGACCAACCTTCAAATTTGAAAACAAAGAAAAATGTTCAAAAACTTACTACTTATGTATGGATCAGCTATGCATAGTCACATCTTTTGTATTTTATATTTGTGTCAGTACGATTTTATGAGTTTCAACAATCATCGGTTTTAAGGCAACCGTATTTTTCCTAGAATTTCAATGCCATAGCAAACCTAAATATTATTTACTCGCCTTTTTTTTATTTAAAGAGTCATTTCACAAGTAACAAAATTCTACTGTTCAGATTATTTTATTATATTAATAATATAATACTATATTAATAATATTCAAATTGATAAAATCTATTAAGTAACGTTGTACTTCTATTTGAATAAAATTTTTCCCTTCCGCGACTTGCTGTTATTTATTTGAGAAAAGAAAAATTAATTACTTTAATTTAGAATTTCGATTACAAATTCGAGCTAGTTACTTGTTTATTTTGTTTAATTATTTGTTGTTTTTATACTTTGGATTATTGATTCGATCTAGTTATTTATTTTTATCATTTAAACTAATAAAACTGTTCTTATCTGGTATTTTTCCTACAGTTACAGATACGTATTTATGATTGCTTTTTACGCCGTGCTACCGTGGGATAAAATAAGTTATTTTTATTAGTTCTCTATAATTCATTGTTATTGCAAGAATGTTTACCAGTTTGAGTTCAATCCTTAGACAGAAGGGTGGCATTTCCGCTTTAAGTTTACTTTACGATTTTACGAGTTTTAACAATCACATCTGGTATGGGTTTAAAAGAGCCGTATTTTTTCATAGAAATTCAATACTATAACAATCCTAAATGTTATTTTCGTTGCTTTTCAACTAAAAAGCCATTTACACGTTACAGAACTTCTACTGGTTAGATTATTATTATCTTTGTTTATTATTAGTATTCAAAGAGCTGGGTATAAAAATCTGTTTAAAAGCTTACACTTACAGTACTTTATTGATCTAGAAGTTGCCATTTTAGCACCTATTTTTTTCACTAACCGAAGATACAAGCTGAAGCTACGATACGCCCTATCGCTTTGACGACCTGACTTAAACCCTTTAATCTAATATAATAGACCCATTAGTTACTAAAAAAAAAATAGAAAACGACAATTCTTGTGAAGATTAGTTTTTTTTCGTTTTACTTCAGTAATATCAAACAATAATTAAGTCCGTCAAATAATTAATTAGGAACAGTTGAATATTGATAAGAAGAAAATTTAAAGATAGCCATTAATTGGAAATAGAAATTTTTCTTTCTTTCAAAATTAAAACGTATCAAGTACTAAAACAACCGTTAATAATAGATAAACAAGTAATAATTAACACCGTCCTCATAAATTAATTAACTTAGTAAAAATTGGATTGTTAAATAATAGTTTTGATATAAATGAGTAAAGTTAAATCTCAAATACTTTATATAAATTTCAACTACAATGAAAGGAATGTAATCTTTTACCATTGTGTCAAATTTTATGTATTTTAAATAATGCGAACACCGACAGATGTGTCAAACAGTAATCAGCTTCTGGAATTGCATGATTTTGAATTGATAGAAGTGTTACTAATTACTAATTAAACCGTTAGATAGAATAAGTATTTTTATTAATATAAATTGACCGAATTTTATATCAATCGCTTTATGATTTTACAAATAATAGTTTTAGTCCGTTGAAATAAATATTAGCTCATTGATTGATTTAATATTAATTAAAACAAATTGTTGCGCTGTCGCCTCATCGTTAAAATTATGGAATTTCCAGCCGTTCCCCACTTTTAAATGTCGTAGTCTATATAGGTTAGTGCTTTTCACAAAAATCTTTTATCTTTTCCTACATTCTTATTGCAGACGTAGCGAAAAATTGCATTATCTTCAATCGATGAGGTAAAGAGTAGTTTAATAATTGGTTAATTAAATTAAACTTAATAAAGACTAGCTCCGGAATTAGTGAAATTTAAATAAATTCACAGAGTTAACATTTATTAAGAATCATTCATTTTCATCCATCATTGGTGAAGGAATTTTGTTTGTCAAGGGGACCTGTGACCTTTGTCCACCGTATCCGCCTTCCCACCGTATTAATTAAATTTTAGGTTCATCTTTCGACCGTGAGGATTCAACCCTGAATTTATCCTCCACTGGGTAACCCGAGGTAGCCGTTTGGAAACCGCCCAAGTTCAGGAGTGGACCCAAAGACCGCCTGGACAGTAGATAATCTTTGGGTGGCGCCCGAATCCGTTTAATCCGCTGCAACCCCTGTGACGAAGAACCCGTTATCCGTTTACCGCCCAGGAGTTGACTTTGAAATAATATAAACTACCGTAACTTATAAGTACAACTAATAAATATATTTCCAAACGAGTCTTAATTTTGTGCTGGATTTCGTTGAGGGCAAGCTTCACTTGCCACCACCGAAAACCCGTTACATTCTAAATCAAGAAATTGCTATTAATTCTCTTCAAAATCAAATTATTCTTTTAAATAAAATACAAACATTGAATTGTTCTGATAAACGTGGAGTTTCACATGATCTGACCTCTAAGTTATCATCAAATAAAATAAATAAACAGAATAATACACTTAATTCAATTGAATGTGGCCCATCTAATAATGCTACCAAATTGTTTCCAATTATTGATAATATCGACATTAATGACGTACCTGCGACTACTGCTACTCATTCTAGCATTGTTCAACAGTCAGAAAAAAGGAGTGACACATCTGCATCTAGCAATAAACGTAAATCAATTGCACGTATAATTGGTAATAATGATATGGATTCTTCTTGTAATATAAAAGCAGTAATACGTAGAGCACATTTGCATGTCTATAAGTTAGACCCAAATACTTCTGTAGATATGCTCCTGACATATCTCAAACCGATGTTTCCGGATATTGACTGTGAAAAACTTCAATCAAAACATCCCACTTATTATTCATCTTTTAGAGTGTCAGTTCAATATTCGAATCTAGGAAAGATTATGGACCCGTCTATCTGGCCAATCGGGAGTTGTGTAAATCGGTTTTTTTTCCCGCGCACAAAAACACTAGTGAACAACTGTCTAGGAAGTCTACAAAAACCAAAGTAAATTCTATATCTCTTATTAGCAATGACCTTTTGGTTTTTTATATTAACATCCAAAGTCTGAGGAATAAAATGAGTGAACTTGATGCATTTCTCCAGGATGAGAATCTGGACATCGTTTGTATTAGTGAACATTGGTTTACTGACCCAGATATTGTTAATTTGCTTAAGCTTGGTGAATTGAATGTAAAATCCTATTACTGTAGGTCTACTTCTATCCATGGAGGTGTCTTAATTTTTGTTAAATTAGAAATCTCAGCTAAACCATTAAAGTGCATTAATGACTTATCTATTGAACTTCATTGTGAGATTTGTTGCATACAAATAAATGTCAACGTAATTATTGTATGTATTTATAGATCACCTTTGGGCAATTTTAATACCTTCTATTGTCAAATGGAAATCTTGCTTGATAGATTAGTGCAGTATAATGTTATTTTGGTGGGGGATTTTAATGTTCCTTTTGGTATTGACACACAATCGCAGATTTTATGTGATCTTTTAAATGCTAATGGTTATATTCAAACGGTTTTCACTCCAACAAGGCATGAAAACTGTTTGGATAATATTTTTATTAATTTTTCCATAAATGATTACACCATAAATTCTGTTAATTTAGGTTTATCCGACCACTTAGGTCTAAAGTTAACATTACATAACCTCAGGGGGCCCAAAATAGATTCTTGTGTAACTAAAGTAGTTCGTCCATTAACAATGTCGGGTATGAATAAGTTTTTTGCTAAATTCGCAAATTATGATTGGGATTATATGTTTTCAGATAATAGTGTAGATTGTAATACTGACTGTATTCCTACTGTTCAAATGAAAACACTTAATTATCACTCTTCTGTAAAATGGTTTACACCTAACTTACGTAAATTGAGGGAAAACCTTCAAATGGTTAATGATTTTTACAATAAGTTTCGTTATCAGAACTTATTAGATATTAAAAAACAATTGGCTATTGAATACAAGAAGGAGATCAAGCTTGCTAAAACTAAAGCTAATGATAATTTTATTAAGTCAACTCATCTGGTAATTCTATTAAAGCTATGTGGTCTATAATTAACTCACATAGAAATGTGAACGTGAATTCGGTTTCAATTTTATCGGCTAATGACTTTAACACTTCTTTTACAGGCGTCGCAAAGAACAACTCAGCGAGCTCGTCTACTGGTAATAATGACCAGCCTAACCCTAGTAACGTCAGCATTTTTAATGCGCCTGGTTTTCAATTTAAAGGTGTATCCCAAATTCAAGTTCGAGAGGCCATAAAAAGCTTGAAATGCAATAATTCTAGAGATATATTTGGTCTTAATATAAAATCGATCAAACATAGTGTGAGTTTATTTATCAAACCGCTAACCACACTAGTTAATATTATTATTAAATCTGGAATTTTTCCAGATAGTTTCAAGGTGGCATTAGTCTTGCCACTTTTTAAAAAAGGTGAAGACAGAAATAATGTCAATAATTTCCGCCCGATATCTATTTTGCCAGTATTCAGTAAACTAATTGAAAAAGTTTTGTATTTACAAATTTCCGAGTATTTTGAAAGTAATGATCTTTTTTTCAAACATCAATATGGTTTCCGAAAATGTAAAAGCACTTCTGATGCAATAACTAATTTTGTCAGTACCTCTTTAGATAGTTTTGAAAAAGGGGAACTTACAATTGCTGCTTTTGTAGATCTTTCAAAGGCTTTGATTGTATTTCTCATGAAATTTTGGTAACTAAACTAAAATCTTTCTACAAGTTTAACAGCCTCAGTGCTGAGTTAATTGCCTCATTTTTAAGAAACAGACATCAATGTGTGCTACATAACAATATCCTTTCTGATCAACTACCTGTTCATCATGGAGTACCGCAGGGTTCTATATTGGGACCCTTGTTATTTTTAATTTATATAAATGACATGCCTAGGTATCTTCCATCTAGCATTAACTGTATCTTGTATGCTGATGATGCAACGCTATTTTCAACTGGTTCTGATTTTAACCTTGTTAACAATAATGTTGCGAAAGGTATTGATATTGTCAAAAAGTGGTGTGGTTTTAACCAACTAATGCTCAATGATTCAAAACGATAGTTATGCCTCTATCATTAAAAAAAGCTAGTACAGATTCTTCCTCCAAAGTACTATTCTTGGGTTGTGGTATAGACTGGCGTTTAAATTTTGATTATCATGTTAACTTAGTAACAAATAAATTAAAGAAATATTTATTTTTACTAAGAAGCTTACATAGCAATACGTCCCTTGAAGTAATTAAAACAACCTACTTTGCGATAATACAAAGTACTCTACTTTATGCAGTATTGGTTTGGGGTCATAGTGCACAGTGCCGAAATGTTTTTCGATTGCAGCGCAAGACAATCAGAATCATTGCTGGTCTTGAATATAGAGCTGACTGTCGCAACTCTTTTATTGGCTTAAAGATCTTAACTTTTCCATGCCTCTATATCCTCGAAGCTCTCTGTTTTGTTAAACGGAATCTCTCTTTGGCTGTTCATCAATCTGATATCCATCAGCATAATACAAGGCACAAAGATAATCTGAGAGTTAAATATTGCAGGCTGAAGAAATCTCAGAATAATGTGTGGTATCAGTCTCAAGTATTTTTTAATTTATTACCACTTTGTATAAGAGTATTGCCGTTGGCGGCATTTAAAAGTAAAATCAAGAATTTTCTCGTAAACAATGCATTTTATTCATTTGATGAGTTTTCCATCAATTCTAAGTCAATTGAATGTTAGTTCGTTCGTAATTTTATTGTTTGTTTTTTTTTAACTTATTATATGTATTGTAATATGTTTGAATATGTTTGTTTTACCCGGACGAGTGTAAGTGTACTTATGTACACATGCTGCACAATAAATATTATTATTATTATTATTATTTTTTTTTTTGTTACAGGAGCGTCGACATCTGTGGCCATTGGCTCCTTTTCGTTTCCTTAACTACAATAATCTTTATTCGCCGTAAGTATATGTTTTGGGCATTTGATTACACACGTTTTAATCTTTTGTCCTTGCTTCAGATATGCTCATATATTTTAGTTTGTTTCAGGAACGTCAAAAGGTTTTTTATTTTATTGGGGTGAGTAAGAATGTCGATTGTGGAGTCTCGAATTTCATAAGCAGTACGGAAATGGTTTAGAGACGGGCACCGTTCTATTATATGTGACATGGATAGCTCAGCGTTTTGGCATTGTGGGCACCTCTTGGGCGCTTCTCCTAGAAGTAGATAACTATGGGTTAGCCGTGTGTGCCCTATTCTTAATCTTAAGATTTTCACTTCGTCATTTCTTGGCAGCCCTAGAAGATTACCCTTGTTTACTACAGGAATAAATTTCTTTAATTGTTGTTGGCAGCTGTTCCAAGTGTGTTGCCAAGTGGTGATAACCCTTTTATTGAGATCTTTGATTACATCTACTTTTGAATAAACAGCCATCGTGTTGTCAAGAGTTGGTTGTTCTGCCGTACAGCGTGCGTTTACCTTGTACTTCTGCATCGCAGGACATGTTGATGGTATCCAAACGAACGTGACTAGTATACCTTGTTCCTTAAAATTGTTACAATGGTACAATATAGTGGCCATCAAATCGTCGTCTGTGTACTGGTCCTTCAGAAGTGATACCAAGGGTAGTGAGGAGAATAAGACTGTTGTTTGTGAGCTTCTATTGTTGTTTATGTTTAATATAGCCTGAACGAGTGCTGCTTTTTCAGCTGTGATCAATGAGCATGGGGCAGGTAGGACCAGGATGTTGTGCAGTTCTTTTCTGATATACTTATGCCACATCCAAGTGTTGACTTATATGCGGCAGTGAAGATGACATTTTCCCCTAAGGTATTAATAACTCGTTCAGATTCGGTGTTTAATATATTTATAGACTTTCTGGATATTATTAAGTCTTCGGATACTGTAGGGGGATTTACTTTCCAGTCAATGAGTTGAACGGGCTTTTCCCATACGTTAATGCATATGTAATTTTCTTTTGCCAAATCCTGGTGAATCCTAAATAGAGCCGGGATCGCACGCGTCTGTTGCCACAGGTATTTATCCATTACCTCCGGGTGTTTTAAGTATTTTGTGTGAAAGTGATTCACATGATGTATAATTTTAAATCCATATCGTAATTTGTGTTTCCGAAATCTTTCTTTTATCGGCATCAGGTTGGCTGCTACACTAAGACAGGATGTCGGTGACGTACGGAATGCGCCTGATATTATGAGAAGCGCTCGATTCCATACTACTTCAATTTTACGTAGGTGAGAAGGTGCTGCGTTGGAATAAGCAATAGATCCGTAGTCTAACTTGCTGCCTATCAGGGCGTTTATAACTGTCCTTAAAGTTGCCGTGTCGGCTCCCCATGAGTATCCGGCTATTGCTCTAAGACGATTTAGGGTTAGCCTACAAGAGGAGGCAAGATTTGAGATGTGGCTCTTCCAGGTAAGTTTATTGTCAAACGTGACGCCTAGGAATTTAAATTCTTTTTTTAAAGTAATTATGTTATTCTTGAGGCGAAGTACTGGATCGGGATATTCCTTACGCAAACGACAAAAGTGGACGCACGTTGTTTTATTTATAGAGAATTTAAACCCACGTTGCTCAGCCGACTGTACAAGAACATCTATGTTCTCTTGCATACCTCTTTCAATGTTTTTGATGTCCTGACCAGAAATTGCAACTGCAAGATCGTCTACGTACAGAATAACTTTTGCATGGTTGCTAGTACAGTCTGCTATGCCATTGATAGCGATACTAAAAAGCGTAACGCTCAAAACCGATCCTTGTGGGATACCATTTATTTGTGGGTAGGGCTCTGAAACCGTAGTACCTACTCTAACTTTCAGCACCCGATTTGAAAGAAAGTTTTTTATGAGACGCGGGAGGTTACCCTTAAAGTTCCAAGATTTTAACATTTTAGGATTCCATGTTTCCAAACCGTATCATACGCTTTCTCCATATCGAAAAATACCACCACTGTATGCTGGGTGTTTGAAAAGGACTCATTGATAATTTTATCTAGGTGTGCTATTTGGTCCTGCGTAGAGTACCCACGTCTAAAACCTGTCTGGTAGGGACTAATCAGTTTATTTTTTTCCAAAGTTGTGACTAGACGATGATTTACCATAGCTTCCATCACCTTACTCAGGCATGACGTAAGTGAGATAGGTCTGAGGTTTTCTGGTTTGGTATGGTCTTTATTTTCTTTGGGTAATGGTAGTATAATAGATTCTGTCCATTTGTTGGGGTAGGTATCAGATTCCCAGACTTTGTTATATAGCTTTAATAAACTAATTTTCAGTTCATCAGTCAGGTTTTTGATCATAGAAAATGAAATTCTATCATACCCTGGTGCAGTATCCTTTACCTGGCTAAGGACGCGATTAAGCTCTGACATAGTGAACGGTGCATTGTACGGTTCACTTTGACAGGTTTCAAAAATTACGCCTTTACGTTCTTCTGTTTCTTTTTTTCTGGAAAAGTTTTTGAATAGGGAGAGTTTCCAGAAATATTGGAGAAGTATTCAGCTAAATGGTTTGCAACTTTACTTGGGTCTTTTTCAATCTCGCCATTTACGTCTATCACAGGAGAGATATATGGTTTCCTAGTACCAGTGATACTTTGTACTTTTTTCCAAACCTGGGACATGTTAGAAGATGAGTTTAGGGTGGAAGTGAAATTGCGCCACGACCCTGTTTGTGCATTGCGCTTTAAACGCCTTTCTTGTGCACGGACTTTCTTAAACGCCATGAAATTAGTGGGGTTTCGATGTCGACGGTAGGTATTCAGTAATCTTTTCTTTTTTTTTATTAACCTCACTAATTTCAGAAGTCCACCATGGGACGGGACATCGTTTGAGGGATCCGCAACCGTAGGGGATAGAAGCTCGTGCAGCCTTTATTATTACTGTAGATACACTGTCGACTGCATTTTCCACTTCTACATCAAGCTCAGGTTGGGCAAGTAAGTTTTTATACTTTTCCCAATTAGCCTTCTTCAAACACCATTTCGGATTTTCGTTAAGTTCATATTTCCTTGCCGACAACTGCATCAATATCGGAAAATGATCGCTGTGATGCAGGTCTTCTTCGACCGCCCACGATGCGAGGACTGCCATGGTTGGAGATGCCAAGGACAAATCTATTGCACTAAAATTTCCACTTACTTCATTGATATGGGTGGATTGGCCATCGTTGAGTAAGATTAGTGCGGAATCGTTAATAATGTCTTCTAGAAGAGTGCCCTTGGGGGATGTGTATTGACTTCCCCAAATGTTGTTATGGCAATTGAAGTCTCCTAAGACTAGTTTAGGTTCCGGAATTTGACCAAAAAGTCTACGTAACTGATCTTCCGACCAATCATTGTCCGGCAGGTATACATTAACTATAAACAGTTTAAATGGTGATTTGATTTCTACTGCACAAGCTTGCAGTTCGGTGTTGATTACAAATTCATTTGATATTATATCGTTTCTTATAAAAGAAACGACTCCCCCGTGTGATCTCCCTCCTTTGGGTACTTCTGGGATACTTTTGTATGCTTTATAGTTTGCAAACTGGCACCTTTCATTAGGTTTTAATTTTGCCTCTTGAATTAAAAATGCCATTGGCTGGTGTTTATTTAGAAGGCAACGAAGTTCGTCATACTTATTATTTATGCCTCTTATATTCCATTGTAGAATTTTTTCGTGCATTAAGATAATTACAGATGGTCTTGGACATGTTTAAATGCGTATGTATTTAATTTATGCATGAGAAAATCGCATGTGAAATAAAAACACTTGACTTCACAAACACATAACAATAAAAGAAAACAAACACAACGTGAAAAAAATTGTAAAAATGTATAAATATTAAAATATCACAGATAAATCCTAGTGTAATATCACAGATAAATACGTTTTCGGTATCACAGAAAGGTCTTAACCTAAATGTATATCACAGATTGACTTAGATGACTATCTATTCGCTGGTAACTTTCTAGGTTTCCCTTTCGGCCACCCTTTACCCCTTTTCCTTATTTTTTCGACTTTACTAGCTAAGGACGATTGAGAATCTCTATCGTCACTAGACTCAAAGTCGTCTGCTGTTCTTTTTTTATTGTCGGACGGCACGTCCGAGTACAACGTAATTGGTTGACTGGCGGGTGTTACAAAACTTGGAATATCTACGCGAGCCAAATGTTGGTCGCTTATTACTTTTTGTATTAACGGCTTCATTGCTTCCACCATTAAAGGAGTTAGTTCTTGTGTTAGTAGTGGGATATCTAATTTAAATTGGTTTTCTGTCGCTACTCTGGCGTAACTTTTCCCTGCAATGGGTGTTTCAATTACCACTTTTCTTTTAGCATCAGCATACGTTAGATTATCCCTCACTCTTATTTCTTGAATAGCCGCTTCAGTTTTAAATGTTGGACACGTGGTGGACCGGGCAGAATGTGGTCCATTACAATTAACGCAGGATATTGGATCTACGCACTTGGACCCTTCGTGCATCGCTTTTCCACACACAAATTTGTTTGCCTTCGCAGCTTAAGGATGAATGTCCAAACCTTTGACATTTGAAACATCTCAACGGGGGAGGAATATATAGGCGAACATTTAATGAGTAAAAGGCTACTTTTATGTTTCTAGGGAGAGTTGGGGTATTAAATGTTAATACATGTGCGGGAGTATCTTGTACCAAACCATTCTTCCTAGATTTCAACCTGCGTACATCAATGACTCCCTGAGAATGCAGTTCGTTACATATTTCTTCCGTTGAGCAGTTTAACAAATCCGGGCAGAAAATTACACCCTTAGAGACGTTCAGCGTTCTATGTGGTATCACCTGTACGTCAAAATCCAGAAACCTTCTCGTTGCAAGTATGCGATTTGCCTGTTTTACAGAACTCGATTCAACAAGAAGACCATCTTTAATCTTTCTTGCCATTTTTACAGTGCCAAACATTCCAGATACAGCTTTGTAAATCACGAATGGGCTAATTTTATCAAAATTTTCTCCCTCACCTGACTCTTTCCTTTTAATGACCAAGAACCGGGGCGTAACCACCTTTTCTTGGCTCATTTTCCCAGATTTCTCAGTTGGACTGGGACCAACATCCATAATCTCAGAGATGGACCTCTCTGCGGTGGCATTTTGAGATGGACCCCCCGAATCCATTTCGCCCACATTAGGAGTTGGGCCCTCCCTTCCGTCCATTACATAAGAGTTGGACAACTCAGAATTTTTAATAGTTTTCGACCCCATCTAAATCCCACGAGATCACACGGAAAAAATGTCACTTGCAGCAGAGCCGGTATACCACAAGAGGGCATTAATACTGTGGGGAGGCGCCTCTTTCCCCACAGGCGTTTCAACGCTAGAGACCAGGCTTCCCCCTGGCCACGCTTAGGCTTCCCTTTGCGCAATCCCTTCAGCACCTAAAACTGCCAAACGACCTTGGGATTGGGAGATTTTTTATAGAGGTTACCTTCCTCGTAGTCCAGGCAATTAAGCCAAGACCACCGACCGCTGGCTGTACGACGTTCCCTAGCCACGCCCTGCTAGAGTCTCTGAAGTACAGTTCGCGGTTGCGGTATTAGGACACGGCTAGCGCTCAGCCGTCCCCAGCAAGGACATCCCGGGCTTGCCACACTTATTATTATTATTATTATTTTTTTTTGCGCGTCAGCTACATTGGCTATTGGCGCCTTACTCTTGCCATTAGATATCTTTATATAAATTAATATGTCTTAAAAACTCAATAACCTTTTCTTCAGATTTTATATCTAATGCTAGACACTCTGCTATTTTATTTGACAATCCTATTTGATTACGTATATTGCTATATCCTTCACATTCGCATAAAAAGTGTTTCACTGTTAGAGTACTATCACAAAGATCACAATGTTTTTGCCTGGTTCTGGTTAGCATACTGGAAGAAGTTAACCTGGTATGTCCTATCCTTAATCTGGTTATCACTGCTTGTTCCCTTCTACTTAATGACGGATGGTATTCATACTTATTGATATTAGTTTTAATTTCTTTTAGTTTAGTTATGTCATTTATCCACTGTCTTTGCCAGGTTTGTTTTATTTTGGTTTTTATTATTATTATTATTATTATTATTATTATTATTATTATTATTATTATTATTAATAACCATAACAAAAACGTTCTCCACTTCCAACACGATGGAGTACCACCGCACTATGTAACTTATGAAAGGCTCACCAATCTACTCACCATCCTGGTGAGTGGATTGGTAGACGAGGTCTAATTGACTGGCTACCGAGGTCCCAAGGATTTAAGTCCATTGGACTTTTTGCTTTGGAGACAATTAAAAATAAGAAAATAATGAAACGAAACCAGAATCAATTGAAGATCTTCAACACCGAATTACAGATAAATGCATAAGAATTACTCCAGATATACTGATAAATGTTCGCAAAAGGTTTAATCAGAATATTTATTACTGTATGAATGGAAACAGACACCATTTTCAACACTTATTATAACAATGAAGCTTATCTCTTTTTTTAATAAATCAATTTTTTCGCTTACTGTATAAAGAAATATTGACAGTAGAGATTATTTATTGCAAAAGAATTACTAGTACAAAGGTATCCATAGAAACGAAAATGTATAAGGTTTCCTAAAGTTTCAATCTATCGATAATACAATGCTATTTGAGCTATAAAAACGCAAATAAAATTAAAACGGTGGAAAATTGGCATAGTACCTGTTAACACCCAATTTACTGCAGACCTCAGAAAGGAGCAAAAAATGTTATAACCCTAGTAAGTTTTCATTTAAAAATCATAAGTGTGACTTAGTATTTTCTTAATGAATTACCCTGTATAATAGAGTTTTAGTGGACAACATGTCCCCATAGAAATCAAAGTTGACGTGTTCACACATTTTTTTTTAAATTTAACAGGAGAGTCATAAATAGGAGTGCGACATTGTTGTTGGACCACCCTATATCTTCCTTGTCAAGTATTAAGGTAGGTTCTTAATAATTTTATTCACAAGAATTTACAAATAAAAAATTATAAAATGTGGCACATTTTGCATATTAAAGATGCGCTTTCTGATCACGCACTTAAGTTTCTTTGACTCTACGGACGGGTAAAAAATCCGTACAATATCGGTAATATTTTTAAGTACTAGTCTGTTGTTGTCTTAACTAGTGTACTTGTTCATTTCAAACGCGTTTTTACGCTTTAAAAGGTATTAATGCAAAAGTTTTTTTTTTAAACAAAAGTAAATAAATAATTAATGCATAAATAAAATAATGACGTCGACAATGGTTTATTTACATATTAAGATTAACTAAAGAAGAATAACTAACTTTATAACAAGACCAATAGTTGTTTGTATCACTAGGTCAGAAAGATCAAAACTGTGTGACGAGGCACTAGCCGAGACCAACGACTGTGAACACTGACAAAAATAGTTTCTGGACGTGTTATATCCAACAATTTTCTGGTAAATTTTATTAACTCTTAAAAAATCATTTTGAAAATTTGTTTGGGGACACTTATCATATTTTAAGTTATTTTAGCAATATGAATCGGGGCTAAAATGTTTGTATTTATAGCTTCTTCCTAGAATGATTCTAAGGCTTTAATCCAGTACAATCAAGCAAGTAAAACACAGCAGGTAGTGAAGTAACTAGAGCACTTTGGATGCGTGCCCAGAAGATTTGTTATTTGCACCAGACTAGCATAAATGTTGGTAAGCTTACGCGCTTGTTTAGTAATAATAATAGACTCCATGAATGTTCTAAAATACAACCTGAAAAATTCAAAAAGGGAGTAAAGACAGAAGGGAGCTGAAAACAGACGCACAGATAAATCAGAACAAGAAATTAAGCCTCCAGTAATTAAAAATTAAAATTTAAGATACCCAAATTATTGATTTACCAAACAACACACAAATTAATGTAAATTCTAGATTTTTAAAACAAATATTAATTTAGAAAACGAGACATATAAAGTAGTCAGACTAACGAATTTTTAACTCTGCAGAAAGCAGTAACACATCAAAGCTCACTCAACGCAATAAGCGCAAGTAAAACTAAAGAAACGTAGAGCGTTCAGCCCAAGCGTTTAAATAGTATATTAACTAAAGACTTAGTAGTTTTACCTCAAACAAGCCGATCTTAACGTGACACTGTCTATATTTAAAGTTAATGATAGCAAAAAATAAATACTCGTGGCACAAAGTTTGTATGCTTAATGAAACAAATACAAATCAAGTAGAATTTACATTAAAGTTCTTTATACATAATCCCAACTGAAGTTGACACCAAATACACTTACAAGCGGTGAAAAAGTCACTGTTAGATTTACAAAATCTAACAGTGACTCTTTCACCGCTTGTAAGTGTACTTGGTGTGTCAACTTCAGTTGGAAAGCAGTAACACATCAAAGTTTACTCAACGCAATACGCGTAAGTAAAACTAAAGAAACGTAGTGTTCAGCTCAAGGGTTTAAATAGTAGATTAACTAAAGACTTAGTAGTTTTACCTAAACAAACCGATCTTCACGCGAGACTGTCCATATTTAAAGTTAATGATAGCAAAAAATAAATACTCGTGGCACAAAGTTTTTATCCTAAATGAAAGATAAATACAAATCAAGTAGAATTTACATTCAAGTTCTTTATACATAATTCCCACTGAAGCTGATACACCAAATACACTTACAAGAGGTGAATGGGTCACTGTTAGATTTTGTAAATCTAAACTGAGAGTGAAAGCAAATTTACATACTTGACTATAGAATATGTAAGTAAATTTTACAAAAATTAGTTTTCCAGCTAAATTTTAATATTTTAGCTAACGTACAACAGACATGAGCAATCATATAGTTCAATTGAAATCACTACATTCGATATAATCGCTACACAATTTCCACTTGTGCAAACAGAGAAGATTAATGTTTTATCATTAGTTATCGTGCATTCATTGCCACGATAACCAGTTGAAACGCATGTAATTGTAGACTAACCTGTTTCGATGTCCTCAAAGGGAGACTATAGGTGTACCGATAGTGTGTAGATGATGGAATTACAGTTACAGTACGTCATCTTGTGCGTGGGCAGAAGATGACCATGTAATTTCAGCAAGAATCGTAGAAGTTATTTTACGAAGTAGTCGCAAGGACGTGACTACAATTAACTTACCACATTGCACATACAAAAACTTTATTTCCGAGACAAGCTTATTGAAAAAATGCTTGCATTATATTCCAATCAATTTAGGTCTTTAAATTCAACACATTTTTGGAAGAGATCATCTTTTATCAAACTAGATCCTAATCATTACCGATAGATGTAAATGTTTATGAAATTTAGATAATTATGTCGCTAAATTAATTTCAATGTAGACATAAGTAAATGAAGATATATAACGATGGTTTAAAAAATTATTCATCCCTGCAAAATAAAAAAATACTATTTAGTTAGGGAATAGATAATAAGAATGATATACAAGAGTCTATGGTGCAACGAAGGATTTTACTTGGGTAAATATATATATATATATATATATATATATATATATATATATATATATATATATATATATATATATATATATATATATATAATCTTCAAAAGGGTCTACCACCCTTATTGGAGCTGACTAAAGAACATTTATTTCGTACACGGAAACAAGCAACATAAACTAATCGAAGTAGCGCGGGTGGGCCGCCAATGTTACCAGTGATCGCAGATTTATTTTTGGATGACTTAAAAGCTTGTTCTTTAGAAACAGTAGATTTCAAATCAAAACTGTGGTTAAGATATACAGATGCCACATTCGTGATTTAAACTCACTTGCGGAAAAAGCTGGATAAGTTAGCAGAACACTTTGGTATGCACAACAAAATTATATTTACAATGCATGTATAAAAAACAACAAGCTATAATTTCTGGATGAACTAATGCAGCAAAGGGCTAATGCTGCACACGGATATAGGGTATACAAAAATACATGGAGATATATATTTGAATGCGAATTAACATCTCCATTCAGCACAAACTCAACCCGTGACCAAAACACTCGGTACAAGATCGAAAAGGTTGGCAGATAGGGAGTACACAGTAGCAAAAATGGTGAAATTGAGAAAAAAAGTACGTCAAAATCTATTCAACGAAACGCAGAATAAGAAACCCACCCAAACCAGGGAGATTAAAAGATAAAAAAAGAGGATGAAGAAACCAAAACGATGTTTCGACAAGCTTATTTCAAAGAAAGTCTTCGTGTTCAAGAGAGGAATATAGGAACTACGAAGATCATGCCAGGGATTGGAAGCCGTGTATAAGAATGTAGAGGCCGTTTGGTACAAGTGGAGATTTGTACTGCATTGATGATATGAATGAGCGAAACAGGTATTCCTAGCAAAGGTGGCCAGAGACGGTATCAACGAATGTAATTCAGCAGTACAATAGTTATTATAGTACCGATAGTACAAACAAAGAATTTAAACGATTCTTCTACGCTGAAGAGACTTTATGTCAGAAGTTAAGAACGGGTCGTTTATAAGCCTAATCGTTCTGCTTTGAATACGATCAGGATATCTAGAGCGTATTGGAGAGCACCAACCCAGAGGGTTGAATCATATTCTAGATTAGGTCAAATTTGGGCCTTAGATAGCAGAGGGGAGGTAAAGTACTGCTTAAATCTGAACAAAAAGCCTATTTTAGTAGCTGACAGAAGATGTGGTCAACCCATGATAGATTGGAAGATACAGTCATTCCCAACATAGTAATAGAGTCTGAAATCTTAAGATTTCAGTCATTCGTGCTTACAGGAAATGATCGATCTTTTGGGCGGACACAAGGCAACACTGAGTTTTATTAGAATTAAATTTAACCAGATTATTACTTCTCCATTTAAGAATACGTCCGCATTTATGTCAGCTTACCTTAAACAGAAACCATCAACTACGACACGATTCGTCAACCCATGATAGATTGGAAGATACAGTCATTCCCAACATAGTAATAGAGTCTGAAATCTTAAGATTTCAGTCATTCGTGCTTACAGGAAATGATCGATCTTTTGGGCGGACACAAGGCAACACTGAGTTTTATTAGAATTAAATTTAACCAGATTATTACTTCTCCATTTAAGAATACGTCCGCATTTATGTCAGCTTACCTTAAACAGAAACCATCAACTACGACACGATTCGTCTTTTTTTATCAAGGAAACTGGAAACCTAGTTAATGAGCGTATCAATTAACCCAAACTAGGTTAGTTTGGCAAGTAAACACTTATGCCAAGCTTTTGAGATATCTAAAACGTCAATAATTGTTTCCCCCGGATTATTCTAATGTATTGTGTCAAACTTGGGTTGCATATAAAGGAAGATCACCTGTTGAACGACTCTGCCTAAAATCATATTGGTGCTCAGTAAGAAATTTGTTAGATTTAAGGAAAGAGGGTAGTGATGGCAATTGGATGGTAGCTAGAGGGATCGGTATTGTCGATTTTTTTGGGAAAAGGTGGAACGTTGGCTTACTTCCATGATGAAGGAAATTTCTCAGAAGACTAGAGATCGAATCGAGCTTATAGATAGGACTGGTACTAGTTTGTGGGAACATTTCTTTAATACAAAAGCTGGGATACTGCCTGTGACAGTCAAACGGTGCATCTTACCCAGAATCATTAATACACGAGTTTGATGCAAGAAAGTTTACAAAAAGGTTGGTTACGTCTATAGAATCAGCAACTACAAATCCGTCAAAAGATGTCATGGGAAACGAAAATGTACCAAAGTTTTTGCTGGTGACTTTAGCTAAAAATCAAAATTTACGACTGTCCAAAGGAAATATTTATAGTTCAGAGTTCCAAAGAAATCCCGTAGATCAGTACATTTAGCTGACTTAAAACACTACAAGGGGTTGAATCCATGTTTTGGACAACAGAGGAATTACAGACAGCAGAAGTTGTTTGTATTAGACAGTGGTCAGATAGACCTAGTGGGGAAAGAACTGAAGTTTTGTAATAAGTGGGTTTGGTGTAAGAAAAGTGAAGCCAATTAGAGGTACGAACATGGAAATCTCCCAGAACTGAGATCTCTCAGGATGGAAACTGAGACAGAAGATACTAAAGTTTGAATCTGAGGCCCAATCAGAAATTCCAAAGCGATCCTTGACAGCCTCGCCAAGAAAGTCTCCAACTTCGGAACATTACCTCTGCGAACAGTCACATTTACGATCACCGCTTTCCAAGTATTTTTATACTTGTAGGGACGTATGGCATATTGCAGGGGAATGTCCTATATGCTCCATTCGATACTACAAGTGGGGTAAAAGAGATTCACCACCTGCAAATCCTCCGCTCAATGGAAGAGAATCAACTGTGGGGAACACATTCATCCCACTTCTGCCAATGCCAGAAGGGCCAGAAAATTCCCAGTTCTCCTTCACGGATTGCAATCTAGGAATCAATCCTTTCCTCAGCAGAATCCGATTCGGAACCAGAAACCATCCACACGTCATCCCGAACCCCTTACAATTAACCGTATTCTCCCAGAAACACTTTCAACGGCGTACGTACGCTTGCATAGTAGGTAACCGTTCTGTCGTTTCCGTAACCTGCATGTGTAATCCCTAAATCCTGAGTAATATAACATGGATAACTAACGCAGAAGGGGCATCTGTCGTAAACGCGATTTACTTAAAAACATCCGACAGTTATGTAACATACATATCCTCTCCACCACAGGGCAAAACTCACATACAAATTCTTTTCTGAACACCAGATTTTAATTGCTTTCGCACGTGTTAGGTCTCAAATACTTTGTTGTGACGATGCACTTCCCTATTCCGTTTGCATTATTTTCCTATTACAAGACACCCGGCTCCTATACCACTCTAAAGGCATTTCAGAGCACATAACTAGTCTTCTCAATACTACATATACAGCGTCACCTGCGATTATTTACCTCGCTGGTCAAAACTTCTATCAGTCCAGTTCCCTCAGTACACTCAACCTACGCAGTAATCAAACACTTTTCAAATGCCGACTAGAATGCGTTCTCAAACACATTTATAACATTTCCATACCAGGTCTTCTAACCCTTCAAGATGTTGGTTTAAACTACAACCGCACTCAAAGAGCTAGATATACTTCACAAACCTTTTGTACAGTATATTGTGAACTATATCAAATGGAAAAGACGAATATATTGCCAATTCTCACGATTCAGGGATCTTGGACAGAAGTCCTATCCCAATTTTATTACCGAAACGGAAGCTTTTGTAACAACAGTTAAACACACTAGCCAGAATAAAGCAACCCAAAACCACATCTCACTGAACCTCAAGACAACCGTAATTCTACAGACCAGGGAAATATCGACATGTTCGAACTTGACCTTAACCTGGAGATCATCTTTCCACTAATGATCCACAGTTTGACAATGCCTTTAAAGGTCGCCTTGAATTGTTTCGTAACCTGAACCTTCCCAAATTTTAATTGGACAACAACCAAACCAGTCGCCTTATGTCTTAGACAAAGACCGAGCCCTGGTCCCAGACAAAAAAATTACGACCAGCCCGACCAATCTATAAACTTACGACCTTTGCACGGACTGGAAATCAACTTCCGTCGTCATGCCTTCCAAGCTTCACTCCGACTTAACGAATCATTCTTCCTATAAACCTTTCTAAGCTGTCAAACTCCGTGAGAAGATTCTAGCGAGACTACATACAAACCAACAATATTTTTCCTGATGGATTGAACGTGTCACGATCTCTAACTGAAACTGTTTACAGAAACCACTAAAGCATTAAGACATTAAGCAACCATTTGATAGGGTTTGATACGCAGGATTTGTTGTCTGTAGTCTGCCTCTAAGCCTATCTTGCGAAAAACCTACTCTCGTATTTAACTAACCGGCCAGTTAGAGTTAAACCGCCTTTTACGAACGTTCTCAACGTACAGCAGGTGTACCGCAAGGTACTGCCTTTTACCATATTCCAACACGAAATAATATACTAATTCAACCGGGGTGGAATCAGAGATTACCACCTCAGAACTTTGTAACACATATGCAAGACCAGCATTCGCTCTGTTATAGATTACACGCAGTCGTCTCTACTCTATTAATTCTTGTAAACGCCGAATCCTCAGACTTCACTACAGATAGCTCTTAAGCTCACTACACAGAATCCAAACATTTAGGCCATAACAAACATAATACAAACACGAAAAAAACTTTGACATCTAAGTACCGTCGTTGACAGGATCCCTACCAAGGAAATAATTCCCACACCTGCTCATTATTATACACAATACAGTATAAGAAACACAATGCTACACCAACAACACAGGCAGCACCAGGACTAAGCAGTGCATAACATAAGCATGAAAAATTAACAGCATGAGATTACTAACAGTAAACGTAATCTCTATTACTACTCTCATAGCCTTAATTGATTTAGACCAGGATTCTGTGTTAATATCACATAATTATTCACTGTCTCTACTATCCTATTATACTTATCGAATTATCCAAAATCTATTTCTATAATTCTCTTTTTTCTCCTGATAGTAAAAGACCCACCTTCAAATAGATGATCCGCTGGTTGAACGGATACTAGAGAGTAGTTCTGAAGTTGAGTACTTATGCATGACGTTTTTATATCATAAAGCTTGGTTGATCTTAAATTTTGCTGTAAAAAATGTCATGACTAACTCGATTATTACGTTTTTTACCTTTTAAACTGCCGTGCATCATATTCACGTATACTAGTTGCCCATTTTTCTGGCAACCTATGTTTTTTAAGCATTAATTATACGGATATATACCGGTCCAAATTTACGCCTGCCTGGAGAAAGGATTACCTTAGACTAAGGGATCAGGTTTTTACCTAGACAATTACTAAATGTAGCGCGAAGCTTCATCGTTGTTGCTGTGGATCGGTTCATATAGTATATGGATTTCAATATATACTACTACTACTACTTTATCTATAATTCCCCCTGATAACTTAAAAAAACATAAGTCCTAAATTCACGTTAAACGGTCCCTTACGCTTTAATATCCCTAGTCTACGATGAATTCCTCATACCCTTTTCAGCAAATAAAACTGTTACTGAGTTTGTGCCCATTAGTAGCATCCATTTTAATCATTTATCATCATACAAACACACACTCACATAGCTATTGTTAACCTAACCATACAACTATTAACCATTACTAGCCTTGTACAACTTCTAACATACTATCTGACTGAAATAGAACAAAAGTCATTGTCGTGCGACCTATCCAGAAACTGAAAATCAATTTGGAATTCAAAAGGAAAACATAAATAAAGCGAATTTCCTGCCATATAATATCCAGGAGTTTTATTTACCTACTGTTGTTAGTAACTATGGTTAAAGTTTTAGAGTCGGTTTAGCTCTCAAATAATAAGTCAATTATCTCAAGAACTGTTTTTGAGAGTTTTCTGTTCAATCGCGTTTTTTTCCAAAAGTATTAATTTTTTTGATTAATAACCTTTATTAATAACAATTCATTGCTTTTGAGTGAAGAATGAAATAATACATAGGGTGATCCATTTAAGTAAACCGGAAAAAACAATATTTTGTATTGCCACTTTTATTCGGGACGCCCTATACAACTGTCACTATTTTAAAAATATAGCTCCGCAGCTCCTACACGACATGGCTTTTATTCGAAATCGATATTCGGAGTAGTTCTCTTGTTATCGAATATATATATATATATATATATATATATATATATATATATATATATATATATATATATATATATATATATATATATCTGTTTTAGTAAAAAATAAAGTGTAATAACAAGATGGAAATGGATAATGGAGATGGATGCATAACAATAATTTTGGAAGTTTACTGCCCCATATAAGGAAAACGATGCTTCATCTGTGAAGACTATTTTTTTGTAAAGTCTCCTCACTGTCGTTGAATAAATCAAATAATGCTCACAAAAATCCGTGCGTTTAATTTTGTTGTCATAGTACAGTTGTTGGTGATTATCAAGTTTGTACGACCTGTATTTAAATTTTTTTAATGTTTTAAAGAGCGAACTATTTGAAAGTCTTGTGCTATTGTTACTTTTGTGCCAGTTTAAAATTTGTATTTTCGTTTCAGTGGAAAGCATTTTGTAAGCAGGATGGGCTAAAAAATATGTGACAGCTGTCAGTTTTACCACTACTCATTTGAATTACTGCAATAGGTTGACAGGTTTTTTTTTAAACTGAACATTGTGTACAAACTGGTATGTTCGGATTAAAGAAAAACGCATGGTATATATTTCTCCTTGGTTTCTCGGGTGTTGTCACCTTTTTCGCTTTCACTACTGTGTCCATTTTTGCACTTTCTTTTATAGTTTCTGCTTGCTTGCACCAGCTACACAATATCAAAAAAGAGGTTTTACCTTGCATCAATAGGAAGGAAGCAGAACTATTAAAAGACATATTCGAAAATCAAATAAAGTCAGTGCGTGTTACGTAATCAAAGCAAAAATGGAAATTGAGTAGGTCTTATGGTGTTCTTGATTTTACTTCCTTACTATTGATAGAGGTTGAAGATTGTATACAAGGCGTCCCAGGATTTCGTACCAAAAACTTGGGAGATAATAGAGGGGCTAAAAATAATTATGGTACTTTATGTAAAATTTTTGCCTCAAGCCCTTCGTTAACAAATTATAGGGCTCTAAAGTTGGGAATTAAAAATTGTTTTTTATTTATAATCATTAAATGTCATATTGGAAATTAATAAAATTTTAACCGTTTATAAACACCATAAATGCACACGTGGTAGCGTCATAAACAAGGCTACACTACACTTGTGAACTCTGTGCGGACGAAGTTCAATGGTTGATGCGGCAATTTTTTTTTAAATATAACTTTTTTCACTTATAAATTCCACAATCAAATTTCTTAAACATTTCTAAAGAAAAAACATCCTCTTGTGACATCTCGATACAATTAATCGTTTAAGAGATAAGGGCAATTTTATATCACACTGACACCTATTGGCGCATTGACCATTTTTTTAAATTTAATTTAATTTAACAAAAATAAAAATACGAGAATAAAAACAAAAACAATAAAAATGAATAACTACATTCCATTATAACAGATTAAAGTAACGAGTGACCAAAAAATTAACGATAATAAAAAAGTCAAACCGGTATAATAAAATAACAAAAAATGTCCAATACGGGTTCCCCTTAATTCCATACACTTCCTCAGTCTTCTAAGATTAGATCTTTGTACTTGGAATAACGTCCCAAGATTATTTCGGATGTTTTCGCAGTGAAAACGTATCCTACCAATTAATTCATTTCTTGTACTACGTGTACTGTAAACTAAACTTTTAAGATATCTCCAAAAATGAAAATCTAATGGGTTGATATCTGGCGAACGAGCTGGCCATTGAAATGGTCCACCCCTTTCGCATCCACTTATCTGGAAAAATATTGTTTAGATGGGCACGTACCTCACGATAGAGGTGAGGGGGTGCTCCATCGTGCATGAACCACATATATTGGTGTTTTTATAAATGTACGTGAAACGATCATTGAGGATATGTTGACCATTAAATGGTTGCCTATAATACCTGCCCAGGTGACTATACAAGTATACACCTTTGTTGGTGTTTAGTCTCAATTATACCGGGGGGATTTTCATCATCCCACAGATGTAGGTTATGGGAATTAAGTATACCATCCCTAGTAAAACCTGCTTTATCTGTAAATAGTACATTTTCAATGAAATGTTAGTCTTTCCGTTGTTTACCTAAAAACCAGTTAGCTTAATTAAGCCTAAAAGTATAGTCATCTGATGACATAGCATGGAATCTTTGAAAACGAAACGGATGCTATAGTTGCTCATGAAGAATCTTATGTACGCTTGATTTTGAAATATTAAATTGTGCCGAAAGTTTCCTCACACTGGTTGTAGGTTCATTATCAGCATCATTTAGTATGTTTTCTTCAATTATTGGACTATGCACGTGTCTTATACTCCCTTCGCCACCTTTCTTAGATGAAAATGATCCTAAAACGTAATTATACATAGTAAAAACCAGTTTATAAAATTATTAAATTAAGCTAAACGTACTTGCTTCTCTTAAACTCCGATCTAAGCGTTCAAACGTATTTCTATGTGGTAACCTTCGATTTGGATAAAGTTCCGAACGAAGTCTTCTAGCTAGGCTAGAATTACCGTCTGCCACTCCAAACACCATGTGCATATCCGCACACTCATTCAAGGTAAATTCTTCCATTTTTGAATTTAAAATAAATAATGTGACTATTTCTCACCCTCACAAGTGTGGACAGATGACAAATATTTAGAAATGATTTTAAAGTGAGATAACAGTCGCCTACTGCATTTTTTTTATTAAACTGGTACAAAAACGATTCACAATAAAAGCGTATTATTTTTATGCTGATTTGCTGTAAATGTATCGTTTTTTTTTGTTTTTGATTATAATATTCGTATTTTTACTTTCGTTAAATTAAGATGTGTTCGTTTTCAATAAAGTTTTCTTATATCACCATTCTAAGTAATGAAAGTAGTATAAAAAATGTAAAAGTTGCAGCGTCCCCCAGGTACCCTATCTTGAAAAGAGTAATTTCAACTTAAATGCAATAATACAAATTCAAGAAGAAAGCAATTGCTAAGTGATTTACCTTGACTTGACTGACAATAATGTCACTATTACTCAAATTAATTGCCTGCCTTACTTTGACTTTCCGGGCAATAACTAAAACGTTAGAATTTATTCACACGTTTGATATTTAATTACTCACAAAGCTCAAATCTGATCAAACGAAGTGGCCGTCTAGTGGGAGGTACGCTGTGCTATCTAATTCAGATAGGCTGGATGAGGTACGTGTTGCATCATGAGTGGTAGGTAAAAAAAAAATGAAACTACTCAAATTAGAATCAACGAACTTTGCGCAGCGGTGGTTCAGCCCGTTAACCAACTCTTGTGGGAAAGAACCACCAATAAAACTTACTTTATTCATAAATAGGAAATTGCACAAGTACATTAATAAATCAAATAACACCAAAAAAAAACAATGAAAGGGTTAAATATATAACAAGACACCATTAAATCAGGTTAAAGTGCGTACAAAATTATACCATTAAGAGAACATGAATAAGAAGCAGTTTAGTTACACGGAAACAAATAAACAAATAAATAATCAAAATAAAAAATCATAATGGAAATCGTAACACCAAACATGAGGCCCTTTTAAAACCAATCATGCCGGCCTTTAAGTAAATAAGCACATAGAACAATAAAGCAAATTTCGGTACATATAAAATACAATAACAGTAAAATTGCACAGGTAATAAGGTAAAGGCAAGGACAAAAGAAAACAAACAAGGAATTTACAAGTACCCAATTGTTTAGTGACAACGAAAGCACAAAATACATAAGTCACATTGTAATAAAGCACATACAGAGAGGAATCAGCTCGCAGGCAAATGATTATACTTCAACAAACTGACAAGAAAAAACTCATTAAAACGAAGCCTTACAAGGGCAAGTTATAAATAGATCAGTAACATCGTGACCGATACATAAGTTTGAGTGCGTTAGAAAAATACCGTGCTCCCTTGTCCGGTTACACACTCATCTATACAACAAATAAAAACAATAGAAATAAAAATTCGAGGTGTTCAATGGTTATCTGATCTCGGGAGTGTATACAGGCTTGGTAATTGCCTTTTACAATTAGTAACCAAAGCGGTATCATATACCCGTTCATCAGCCCACCTCTACCCAAATATAAATATAAACAACAACCAATAATGCTAATTCGCAAAAATACTAGAGTGCGAGGGTCCTGTACTTTCTTTTATTTTAAGATATTTCAGCTTAATGAGTCCGCGTATGAATAAGAAACCTTCACAAGGCAATGTTCGATGTTTAATAGGTTATATAGACTTGTAGAATTATTTCTAGAGAGCCTTAATTTATATAAAAATACCTACTTACACTAGAATAAATATTCCTTTAATGGATCATAGACACACATCGTTAACATACGAGGTTTAACCCCGAAAGAAAAGACAACTTAGCATTGGCGAATTCAAAAGAAAAAGTACACGCAAGAATTATTTTAAAGACAGGCTGTTTACAATGAAGGTATTTAATTAACACAAAATCGATCTGCATCTATTGACACTCTAACTGTAACTGCCTTCCCTCCGATTTGAAACTATCTCTACTCCCCAAAAATCAACCCCCGTCTTTCTAAAGCAATAAAAAAAGCAAGAAACATTAATTTATGTTGGAACAGTTTCATATTAATCATTGCACATCTTAATTTTAAAAATATGCATTCGTCTGTAACAATCCTATATTTACGTCTCTCGAGTTTCCAAGTAACAAACAAAGATATCTTTTGATCGCGGTCTGCCCAGCCGTAATTACTCATTAGAGCAGCGACATTTTTACATCAAGGGCGCGCACAAGAAAAATTCCAATGATTCGTTACGACCCTCCAGTAAATCATTTTTAAGCGTGCACCTGCCACTCACCCCTAACATGTGTTTACGTACATATTAGTTACAAACAATCCTACATTCCTTAGATAAAAATATATAAATAAAAATATTTTGAAAACATTAGCAAATTACGACGTATTACTTTATTAAGATATTACAAATCCACTAATTATCTTTTCGATCGTGGTAACAATGGCGATTTGACAAACGTTTATTACAATAATAACATTTTCGCGGCCCGCTACCTACAAAGTTTTTTTTTGATAAATGTGGACTATACCGATTTATTAATAATTTACTAATAATACCGGATCCTTACTGTAATGGAATTTTAAAAGAATGGCGAATGTGTGTGTAGTGCCACAAAAAAGTTATATTTAGAAAAAAATTGCCGTATCAATCACTGAACTTAGTCCGTCCCTGAGTTCACAAGCGTAGCGCAGTCGTATTTATCATGCCAAGTGTGTGCGTGTGCGTGTGAGTGTGTGAGGGTATAGATGTGTGGAGGATGTATGTTAGTACCTGTGATAACTCCAGAACGAAGATAAGCACGTATTAGATTTTGTATCTAAGCTGGTTTTAATTTCCCCTGGAGCTGATTAGCTTTGAAATAAATTCAGTGGCGGAGTGGTGGGGTTTATTAGGAGCTGTTTTTGATTTCTATCAAATATTGCTGAAACAGCTGTATATTTCAAAGATATAAAAATACCAATATATAGACCTCAATCATATATTAATTATGGTCTGTGCAAGTTTTTGATTCGACCGATATCTGTATAATGATTAATTTTATAAGAAAGTGTATACACATTTTTTAAGGAAATTTAATTTTACATAACTTTTCTTTATAAAACCTCTTAATGTAAAGCGAAATAAGTGTAAAAATTAAATATGATTAAAAATGATTATACTCCATTATCGATATTTTTATAACAACCGGCGGTTTTTTTTTAAGTTAGCATCTTGATGTCTATTAACCTCTATCTGATATGAAGTTTTAATCGTCTGATTGACATAGATTATTGTTTTTGTTTTTAAAATATTTGCCTATTTTCGTAATGAACTTATTATAAAAGGGGTTGCATAATTATCCCTTAAAAATTGTTATTATTCTGTAGGTTGGGAGGTTGAGCGTTGTTTCACACCACATATTTAGTGAAAGGCTAAAGCATCATTTAGAATCGGTGAATTCAAATTCACTGTTTGGTCAGTCTCTTAATCTATTGGCAGAGGACCTTTTCGTTTTGGAGATTTAACTCTAATACAAACTGAAGGCAAATGTGTATTTTCCCTTTAATTCCGTTTACATGTTGAGCAAAGTGGTTTTACGAAAAATATTTTATGATAGATGAAGATTTTGGATACTTCTCTAATAAAGGAAGATATCACACCCATGCCTCTCTTCAGGTCTTTAACAGATTAGGTGTAGCAATGTGGTTGGGAAATGTGGTTGCGAGAATGCATTTCAACCGACATTGGCGAAGTCTTTTGTAATTGTAATGCCTAGAATAGCTAGACTAGATAAGAACTTGATCAGGAAAGATTGGGTTAAAAGTAACCGTTGACCCTATCAGGTGTTGTCTAAAGTTGTATGTTATCCGTTACAGTGCAAGAGATATATGTGGAGACTGTTGGGAAAAGTACTTTAAGCGCGTTTAGATTTGCGTGTGGACAATTTTGTTGATACGTGTGAGTGGGTGAGGCAGCGTTGAAAATGGCATTTGATTGTGTCGAAAGTTTTCTGGAGATAATCCAAATTGTAACACGATGTTTATCTTGGGTGTCGTTAGTAGTGGCATTGGGAAACGCGAAATGAAACATAATCGTTTTAGAGAGTGGATCACCATTACGGTGCAACGCCATACGCTGTTGGAAAATTGATTGGCGTCATAGAATCAATGAGAAAATAGAGGATTAAAATATCGCAACAAAAATTTAACCTTCCAGGTTCTTGCATTCATTATTGGTGTCCCCCCTAGTAATGCGGACTTTTTTTTCCCGGAGTTGAACCTGTTCCTTGTGTTCGGCTAGGCAAAGCAATAAGAGCTTTACTGCTAAATAGGTGGAATTATGACAAATGGCCGGGTGATTACTTTGATTTATTAAGTGATTATTATATTCTCCTATCTATTTTCTAGATCGTTATAATTTAACCGAATGCACATACATTATAACCTTCTACACGTTTTACATACAGATGTGAATAGTATTGAGCAACAAATTCGTCTTTCGTCAAAGTATGTTCCCGAACCGATAGCATACATCTGCACTTACACATCAACCAGAGATTAAATTTCGCATTAGTTCTTTAGTATAAAGGCATTTTGAAGTAATTTTTACTTCAACGGATAATACCTAGTATTCCTATTTATTTATATAAAAAGTGAGGACCACCATATAAGAAACCTTTCTTCGCAGACATTCAATACGCTACTAAGTTTTAGTTTAATATCTATTGGAATTTCAATCATCTGCATATTAAAGCGCCTGAAACAGAATAAATGCAGCAAGGAATCGCATACAATGTAAAGTATTAAAAAATTCTTATTCATAATACTTTTTAAAGTAAACCTATAACATGTAAAAATCAGTATAGGGTAAATAAAAATTTGTAAGAAAGGTAATTTCTTTATTTAAAATATTTACAAACAATTCGATGTAAAATGTTCAAAGCTTTGAGTACGAGCAAAAATCTAACTAGTACAAATTTTGTTCTTTTGATATATATTTATTTTGTATAACAAATTATATACAATCAGGACATCTTCCTGTTACCTTTAGAAACAAAAAGTGTTCAGGGTATTTATTCCGAATCAATGGTTTACCTTTACTTCTCCATTCGAGAATTATATTTTTTTGTTTTAAGAAAACAAATTTATGCGATTGTAAGTAATTCTAACTCTAAAATGCGTTTTCATCTTTCTCAAATTTTATAAAAGGACGATAACTGTAATTGTTATTGGAACGTACGGATTTATAGAAAATATAAATTTAAAAATCCACAAGCTAAGTATTTTAACTGAATGCATTTGTTTTGATAATTTACTTATTTGTAAACTACCGGATTGTTTTATTTAACGTTTTGGTAGTTTTTGATTTCTTTCGGGATAAATAGAAATGGGAGAACTAATTTCATAATGATGGAGTGTCTTCTATTTTGTATAAGTTTGAAAAGATGTGCCTTACAGGTCCGTTCCACAAGTAGGAATCTGTTTATTTTATGTGTAGTGCCATTTACATAAGGTAGCAGTATTTTATTGGTGTTACCTTTCTCTGCCTGTTGCTACCTTGGCCATAGTGGTCTACCAACTGAGCTACAGGTTATGAATTCCATTCGATAGAAACTTAATACGTGTATAATTTGTTAACAGGATACTGTGTTAACAGTTACTATGTGTACTAACCCCTGTACCTCAGTTGGTAGAGCACTCGTTTAGTCAACGAGCGGACATGGGTTCCAATCTCATTCGGGGGAGTCTTTTTATGTATAGAAAATTTTTCAGTTTTATATTTTATAAAAAAATCATGAAAGTTAATTCAATAAAATGACCAATGATTACTATTTAAAATTTGCTTATAGCAATTATTATTAAAACAATCAATTACGTGCTTGTCGTCTGTGCAGCCTTAGTGATATGCGGGCCAAATGATAATAGTACACATAGTAAATGTTACCATGTAAGTTAACACAATATCCCGTTGTTAACAAATTATATAAATATCTAGTTTCTATCGAATGGAATTAATAATCCCTGTAGCTCAGTTGATAGAACACTCGTCTAGTCAATAAGAGGACATGGGTTTGAAATAACGTTATTTGGCCGCACAATTTACACTATTTAAATGAATTGTTTGATCATCTTAACAAAATTCATCCTAATATCAAATTTACAATCGAAATTGAAGCAAATAATTCTTTAGCATTCGTGGACACTTTAATTACAAATCTTCCCAATGGCAAAATTAAATATAATCTACATAGAAATCTACCCGTACAGAAAAATATCTACATGCTGATTGTGACAATCATCTCCGCCGACTACAAACTGTTATAAAATCATTAGTTTATAGGTCACTCCATTTAAATGATGAAGACTCTAAAGAACATGGACTCAAAGAAATTACCGAAATTTGAATACGGAATGGTTATATAAAGTTGAAAATTAAAAATGTGATAAAAAAGATTAAAAATACACTAATACAGAAACTAGAATACACTTGATATTGCCTTACACCAAAGGTGTTACAGATAGAATTGCAAAACATATAAAATTTTGCATGAATTAATACGAAACCCTAAAGACAATATTACCAGTGAGAGTCAAGAAGTGTATGAAATACCATGTGATAATTGTCTAAATACTTACATCGGCCAAACTAATCGTAAATTATCAGCAAGATCCCAAGAACGTAAATTAGCAATTTCTCAAAAGAACCTAAGGCTCTTAGCAGCACACCATTTGGAAACCGGTCATGCTATAGATACTACCAAAATTCAATTACCAGCGCCAAATTACAGTTTATGAGGAAGAATTATTAGAGAAGCTATTCAAATTGAAAACGTGCACATACTTTAGATGAACGCGATGACAGTATAAGAATACCCATCATTTGGAAAACCTTGATCATCAAAATTACGTCACCATCAACATTACCACTTAAACCACCTGAAATTCCTGTGACTACTCAAGATAATCAAAATTCATATAAAGGACCTGCTACACGCAGTCGAACACGCAAAATTAGAAAATAGTTACACCAAACCTATCAAATTTGAAGATTTCCCTAACATCCCTGCATTTATGAAGTTGTACACCTTATTTAGACGTTAGACAGATTTCCATCATAGCTGTTAGTCAATATTATCATTTTAAATTAGTTACCTTGTTTCACATATTTGAATTTATATCATTCTTGACAAAGGGGATATATTACATACTCGAAACGTTGAATTGTACTTGTGAATTTAACAATTAATACATTCCGAAAATGAATACTTTAATGTATATATATATATATATATATATATATATATATATATATACAGGTGAGGCTTCTAAGCTCCGTCGGTTTGTATACGAAAAATGGTAAAATATTTTTTAAATTTTTTTTTTAATTATCGTGTAGGTTCATTAGGAGCACGTTTTAATATTATTCTCGAATATGCAGGGTGGTTCAAAAAAATTTTACGCATCAAAGTTATGAAACACCCTATATATGATTGCATATTTCGATTCTGTGGACTAAATAAAGGTCACTTACTGTTATAGTCCCTATACCTAACTCCACCTGTTGAGATATTTCATTATTTGTGAGAATGTAGAGCGAAATTCAGAAGAACTTTCTGTTTTACGTACTCGAGGAATTTTTTTCAAATGTTTTTCATTGTTTACTGAAAGCATCAAACTTTAAAATCCACCGAAGTTATTATCACAAATTTATACTGGGTGTATAAAAACTCAGTTACTATTTTGACCAACATTAAACCCAATTAACTTCCTTATTTTAAATAGAACACCCTGTATTTATCACCATATATTTATTCTAATTTTAATTCCCTACAAAACTGTATTAGGGTTCCCTATACCTATCTCTTACAGATTTTTTGTAATTTAGGATTTTCTATTCCAATAATAATTTCATGTAATTTGTTCTTGAAAAGCAGGCTTTGACGGCCTTACCGTCACATAAGATAAACGAATTTATTGAAAAGTCATGGTTCGTGTTAAAGTTAAATCATTTTAGCTAATCAACTTTGAGAATAAGTTTTATTAGGCTTGCTATTCTCGAATTGAAAAGTGCGACATGATTTTAATAATTGGGAAATGCAATGATAATTGCTTGCTAGCATCTAGGGTTTACGCACAAATCTATCCTGATAGGCGTCATCCCGACATGCGTTCATTAGAAAAATTATTGCAAGTTTTTCGAAGGCACGACAAAAGCAAAGGCCGGTTACGGGTAACGAAGAGAATAATTTTGCCGTTATGAAATATCTGGTAGAAAATCCACATACCAGTCAGGGGAGAATAAGTGAAGAATTTGAGATAAGTCAGCGGAGCGTTGGAAGGATAATAAATAAGAATAAGTTTTATCCATATCACATTCAATTACACCAAGATCTCTTAGAAGTGGATTACGATCGAAGGCTTGCATTTTGTTTATGGGTTTTAGAAACATTTGGTGATAATGAAAATTTTTTGATTTTGTGCTTTTTTCGGACAAATCGACTTTCCATAATAACGGTTTAGTAAATAGACATAACTTTCATTATTATAGTGACGACAATCCTAATTTTTTTAGAACTCTCGATAGGCAACACAGATGGTCCGTAAATGTGTGGGGTGGTATAATGGGAACACATGTAGTAGGTCCGTTTTTTAATGGCAATTTGAACGGTGATATGTTTCTCGAATTTTTAAAAGGAAATTTGCCTGTTCTTTTGGAACACATACCGCTTGATATTCGGCAGGAAATGTGGCTACTAGACGGAGCGCCGGCGCATTTTCATGCTAATGTTAGGGACGAATTGGACAGGCAATTTCCCAACAGGTGCATAGGGCGCGGCGGCCCACAAAATTGGCCGGCAAGATCCCCTGAATTAACTAGTCCTGATTTTTCCTTGTGGGGATACATCAAAAATATTGTCTACCATACACCACCAACCACACCCGACAACATGAAGGAGCGAATCAGAACAGCTTTTAATTCCATAACTCCAAGCATGTTGAGAAAAGTGAAGGAGTCTTTCCTAGAGAGAGTTCGTTTATGTATTGAAAGGAACGGAAATCATTTTGAACATTTGTTGAAACGTTGAAGTTGCTCACTTATCAAGGCTGTGTTTGTTCACAAAAAAAATGTTTTTGTTATTTACCCAGTTATTAACGTCTTTTAGTCATTGTTAATCTGTGTTTGTTCAATAAAACAATGTTTTTGTTATTTACCCAGTTATTAACGTCTTTCAGTCATTGTTAAGCTGTGTTTGTTCAATAAAACAATGTTTTTGCTATTTACCCAGTTATTAACGTCTTTCAGTTATTGTTAAGGAAAGCCTAGTCAAACAGTTGGATTATCTCGAGCAATAAAACATTTTCATCAAAACCTGCTCATAAAAAATCGAGTAAAAAATGACAAAAAATTAATGATTAAATTAGAAAATCCTAAATTACAAAAAATCTGTAAGAGATAGATATAGGGAACCCTAATACAGTTTTGTAGGGAATTAAAATTAGAATAAAATATGGTGATAAATACGGAGTGTTCCAATTAAAATAAGGAAGTTAATTGGCTTTAATGTTAGTCAAAACAGTAACAGTTTTTATACACCCAGTATAAATTTTTGATAATAACTTCGGTGGATTTTAAAGTTTGATGCTTTCAGTAAACAATGAATAACATTTGAAAAAAATTCCTCGAGTACGTGAAACAGAATAGGGACTATAACAGTAAGTGACCTTTATTTAGTCCACAGAATCGAAATATGCCATCATATATAGGGTGTTCCATTTCAATTTTCATAACTTTGATGCGTAAAATTTTTATGGACCACCCTGCATATTCGAAAATAATTTTAAAACGTGCTCCTAATGAACCTACACGGTAATTTAAAAAAGATTTCAAAATATTTTACCATTTTCGTATACAAACCGACGGAGCTTAGATGCCTCACCTGTATATATATATATATATATATATATATATATATATATATATATATATATATATATATATATATAGTATACATTGTTTCGGTTAAGGCTTCCACGAGTATTTATATTAAATAACACATCCATTTTCGGAAAAACTCTTGTATTCTTCATATTTACAAATCTACGTTTCGTTTTCAAAAATGACAATAAGTGAAACTTAAACCCAACGATTTTATATTTATTCGTTTATTATGTGGGTGTGGCAGTGTGTTGTTGGTTCATTATGGGAATTTTGATGTTGATATTGAGGTATTGTAAGAATTTCGGGAGGTTTAGGTGGTCAATGATGACGGGGTAATTTTGGTAATTCAGTTTTTCCATATTATCGGGAATCGTAGACTATCGTTTATTTAAAGCATGCCGACGTTTTTCAATTTCGGTAGCTACTCTAATAATTCTTCCCCGTAAATAATAATTCTAGAAATTTAATAAAACCTCCTGAAATTCTTACAGTACCTCTAAATCAACATCAAAATTCCCATAATGAACTAACGACACACAGCCACACCCACATAATAAACGAATAAATGTAAAATCATAGAGTTTAAGTTTGATTATTGTTAGTCTTGAAAACGAAGAAGAGAAGTTTTCAAAACATAGATTAGTAAATATAACATATACAAGAGTTTTTCCGAAAATGGATGTTTTATTTAATACTAGGTGACCCGGCGAACTTCGTACGGTCTTAGAAATAAATAATTTGTCAAAGTTCGTAACTGTCAAAAAGGGAAATTAATTTTACGACTAAAATTATAAAGTGAAAACATTTTTTTATTTATTTTGAACGCACTCTGTTTGACAGGTATTTTTTTATATAATATTTTCCATACAGTTTCTTTATATTTTCTCACCTCTTAAATCTTCCGTTTTCGAGTTTTAGTGAGACTAACAAACGTATATATATATATATATATATATATATATATATATATATATATATATATATATATATATATATATATATATTGTAAAACCTTTAAGTTCTATAAGTATACTTCTACACCCATGGCTACAAATTTTAGCTACTTAACTGTTTGGGTAATATATAGAAGATTTTGTGCCTTATACTCAGTGGTAGATTAAAGTGGGCCAGGTTTATAAAATTATCGATTTGCTCTATTAACCAAAAAATATTTACATCTACCTAGATATGTTCGCTTTAAAATCGAGGTTGCTTCTTCCTGAAACTGGTTGTTAAATACTCGGACGATAACTTGTTTTTAAATATGGAATAAGCAAGTAAACCATTATACAATAAAGTTAAAAGAAAATTTCTACAATAAGAAGTTTGATTACACAACCTATATTTAATTATAAACGGAAATACCTTAATGATAATGTTAGTAACATTATGACTTAATGAATGATTAACATTATGAGTAATTAATGGAATCAGAATACCTTATTCACACTGTAGATAACGAAAAGGCTGCATGTTGGGTCAGCGTTTTGGAAATTGTTGCGTAATATTACTTCAGGGTTGAAATAAATGTGGATTTGTATGCTTTATAATTCCAGAATGAATAAATTTGCAGGATTAAGGGGTTTTAGAATTCCACTCCCCATTAACGCAGGTGATTGCCTAACTCTTGATTACTCGTACTTATACCGTAAATTGAATTAACGGTAAAATAATTCATTGCGTAGATGTGTATAAACGTGTGAAAAGTAACAGTAAAGGTGAAGTTAAAGTAAAAATTAAAAAATAAGAAGTAACAGTGAAAGTACCTGTAATGCAAACGTCTCAAACATTGTAAAATAACTTCAAATAAACTCACCGTAAAATTTACAGCACTTTTAGTAAAAAGTATTTAACAGAGCAAAAATTGATGCTCTACTACCTTTCAGTATCATACAAAAAACGACGCTTTCAAAAGGTCTTTGCGCAAAAACATGTCTGAAACGCTATGCGTGGAAGGCTTCACTTTAAATAATTAAATTATGTTTTATGCAGCTATGATATGCAGCATATATGGCACGAAATGCACGTTAGTTGCCTACAGAGAGGTGAATTATTAAACAACACGTTCGAAGTTTGTTAATATATATATATATATATATATATATATATATATATATATATATATATATATATATATATATATATATATATATATATATATATATATATATATATATATATATATATGTATATATACAGGGTGGCGCATTAGTATGACAAAGTCCCATATCTCCGTTATTTAAAGAGATACAAAAAAATTAAATACAAAAGTTGTAAGATATGTTCTGGTGCATATTCCAAAAATATTTTTAATTATACAGGGTAGATCATAAAAACAGAAGTAATTTTAAATTTTTTTTTAAATAGAAAACCCCATATATTTTTACATGTTTAGATTCTACATACAATTTTAGACACATTTTATATATAATGTCCTATGCCTAAGTCTAACCGTTTTTGACAAATTTCAAATTTTTTGTCAAAAATGACGTTTGCAGGCCAAAACACAGGTGGAAATCTTTTCAAAACGAAGCCTTTATCAATTAATTATGGTTGGTTTCCTTGGAAATAGAGACCTACTCTAATGGGCTGTATTGATATTTTTGTAATACATTCATACAGGGTGATCAAAAATGGACAATAAAAAGTGGATTCAAAAAAAGCTATAGTCATTTTTTTTTATGGAAACCTCCTATTTTTTTAACTCTATCTTATTTAGCATTAAAAATAGGGGTGACTTTGTATAAGAGTGTAGTTTTTAAAATAATGACAATTTAACATTTTTTATTGTAAAAAGGCTATACGGCTTTCAAGTTTTGTTGTTAGTTGGCCGTGACGGCGAGGCGTGGCATATAAAAATAATAGAGATCAGAAACGTCATTATTTATTGTCAGTTGATAATTTGTGTGATGCATTAGTGTATTTTATAGCAAATTGATTTCAAACTTGAATTAAAATTGTAAATAATGAATTTTTCGCAAACCGAGATGGTTGATATGATTTTTGTTTTGGGAGCTAGTGATAAGAATACGCTCTTAGCAAGAAGACTGTATCAACAACGGTTCCCAGAGAGACGGCAACCTGAAAGAAGGGCATTTGATAAGCTTTTGGAGCGTTATGAAAGAACTAGCAATGTGTTATATGAAAAATATACTAAGGAAAAACGTGCACAGACTAAGGAAAATCAATTAAATGTACTATTAACAGTTACCGAATATCCATATATTGGACAACGACCCATTTCTCAGCAGGTTGGTGTTGAACGACATACGGTACAGCGGATATTGAAGTCCCAAAAAATGCACCCCTATCACATTCAACTATTTCAAGAGTTGGTTCCTGAAGATTATCAAAGACGACTGGAATTTTGTCAATGGGCTCAAAACAAAATAAACCAACAAAGAAATTTTGTTCATTTGATTTTATTTACAGATGAGGCCACATTTCACAGAAACGGAAGTATAAACAGACACAATTTTCATTACTATTCTACCGAAAATCCACATTTTGTAAGATATCCTTCTCAAACTAGATGGTCTTTAAATGTTTGGGGAGGTGTTGTCGGTAATCATGTAATTGGATCATATTTTTTTTTATCAACGAGTAACAGGGGAAGTTTACTTAGACTTTCTGCAAAACCATCTACCTAATTTGTTGAGTCAAGTGCTACAGGATACGCAACAAGAAATGTGGTTTCTTCATGATGGGGCCCCAGTACATCATACAGGTCCCATAATAACTTTTTTAAATGCTAGATATCCAGAATGTTGGACTGGGAGGGGAGGGCCTGTTGCTTGGCCTGCTAGATCCCCAGATCTTACTAAAATGGACTTTAGCATATGGGGGTACGTCAAAGAGCAGGTTTATAAAATACCGCCTACAACACAGGAAGACATGAAGATTAAGATTAGAAACTGTTTTCAAAACATTAGTGTTGAAATGTGTAGAAATTTAAGTAGCGAACTTGAGAGACTTATTGCATTGTGTATTCAAGAAAGAGGCGGACATTTTGAACAACTTATTAGGTAGTACGTATTTGACGTGTTTCTAGTAGTTTTATCTGTATAACTAGTTGCAGGTTTAGTTACATTAGAGGTGTTAAGTTTATCGTTAGGATTAGGACATAATTTGTTGAATCAAAAAAATATTGTCTTTACTTTAAGTTCGTTTAATAAAATAATTATTTATATGGGGTTCCATAAATTGCAATATTTCGATCTGAAGTGCTCGATTTTTTTTTGTTTCGCCGTTCCCGCCGTCACGGCCAACTAACAACAAAACTTGAAAGCCGTATAGCCTTTTTACAATAAAAAAATGTTAAATTGTCATTATTTCAAAAACTACAATTTTTTGAAATGTATACTCTTATACAAAGTCACTCTTATTTCTAATGCTAAATAAGACAGAGTTAAAAAATAGGGGGCTTCCATTAAAAAAATGACTTTATAGGTTTTTTTTAATCTACTCTTTATTGTCCATTTTTGCTCACCCTGTATGAATGTATTACAAAAATATCAATACAACCCATTAGAGTATGTCCCCATTTCCAAGGAAACCAACCATAACTAAATGATAAAGGCTTCGTTTAGAAAAGATTTCCACCTATGTTTTGGCCTGCAAACGTTATTCTTGACAATAAATTCGAAATTTGTCAAAAACGGTTAGACTTAGGTATAGGACATTATACATAAAATGTGTCTGTAAATGTAGAATCTAAATATGTAATAATATATAGGGTTTTCTATTTTAAAAAAAAATTTAAAATTACTTCTAAGCTTTTATGATCTACCCTGTATAATTAAAAATATTTTTGGAATATGCACCAGAACATATCTTACAACTTCTGTATTTAATTTTTTTTTGTATCTCTTTAAATAAAGGAGACATGGGCCTTTGTCACACTAATGCGCCACCCTGTATACATATATATATATATATATATATATATATATATATATATATATATATATATATATACAGTATGTCCCCGGATCGACTTTAAAAGAGAGAAAATTCTCTTATTTTTTATTTCTCAGAAAATTTCATTCTTGATGATTTGCCCTGCTTGTTTTCAAACCCCCGATACACGAATTACTTTCTATTTTACTCGTACGGTTCTCGAGATAATATCATTTTTCTTGAAAAATTGGACTTCAGTAGGCGGATTTCATTGAAAAGCACCACAAACAGAAATTGTCAAATGTGATAATTCGGTTGAACTGCAAATTAATTCATGCTAATTTGAATTGTATGCTATAATGTTGACTTTACAACAAAGAATTTATCTAATTCAATGTTACGGAACTGGGGAAGAGTGCTACCGAGCTGTTATTAGAAAATTCAACCAAAAATACCCGGAGGTTGCCATTTCGAATGCCGGAGCAAAAAACTTGGTAACTAAATTCCTTCAAACAGGCTCGGTTTTAAATCTAAAGAAGCCAAAGAAGTTGTTCGATGAAGAAGATGCTGCTACTGTTCTCGCCGTTCATTCCGCAACAGAAGTTCCAAGGTTGTCTTTAAGAAGGAGGGCACTACGAATTGGGATAGGTAAATCTCATTTACAAAGAATCTTCAAGGAGAACAAAATTTTACCATTTAAGCCGCAATTTAGGCAAACTTTAGAGAACGGTGATGAAGCCAAACGTCTGGATTTTTGTTTGGAAATGGGCAATAGAGCTTTGGAAGATTCAAATTTTCATAAACGAATAATTTTCTCCGATGAATCGACCTTTTCTACTAACAGAGTCGTTTCCTCCCAACATTGCCGTTACTGGAGTAGGACGAATCCAAACTTCCGAATTGCTAGTCGCAGACAATGTTTGAAAAAAGTTAATGTGTGGTGTGCGGTTTTGTATCATGGAATTATTGGCCCATATTTTTTTGATCAAAATTTAAACCGTTATTCATATTTGGAAATGTTGCAAAATTCTTTAACTGATAAACTGGATAAATTGCCATTGATCTACCAAATTGAAATGTTCTTCCAGCACGATGGGTGCCCTGCTCATTATGCCGGTACTGTTCGCCAGTGGCTCAATACAGAGTTCCATGATAACTGGGTAGGAAGAGATGGTCCCATTTTATGTAATTGTGTACAGTGAGCTATTAGACAATGATGAAGAGCAATTGAAAAATAGGATACGGAATGCTGTCCAGTCCCTTTCAATCGAAGAAATAAGGCGCAGTTTCAAGGAATTCAGAGCTCGCATTGAAATATGTGCGGAAAAAGGAGGAGCATTATTCGAATAGAAAATTAATAGTTCAGTTTTTTGAGAATTTCATTTCATTTTACCATCAATTGTTAAATTTATTAATTAAAACTTGTGAGACCAATTTGATTTTTCCTTTGAAACAAATCAATTTACTTCAAAAAATTACGAAAAGCTCGAATTTTTCAAGAAAAATGATATTATCTCGAGAACCGTTTGAGTTAAATAGCAAGTAATTTGTGTTTCGGGGGTTTGAAAACAAGCAGAACAAATCAGCAAGAATGAAATTTTCTGAGAAATCAAAATAAGAGAATTTTCCCTCTTTTAAAGTCGATCCGGGGACATACTGTATATATATATATATATATATATATATATATATATATATATATATATATATATATATATATATATATATATATATATATTGAGATGTTCAGAAAGAAGTAAAAGAAGGATCGGACAGTTTAAATGACAATTTAGTAATAAAAAGGGGTGATTTTAAGCTCGATACATGTGCGAGACACTGTTTTATAGAAATATGGTTCACGATGTGTTTAAAATAGATTTGTTTTGTATAAATTAGTCTGAATATTATTTACATAGTTTGGTTTCATCATAAAAAGCATTGTGCTATCAACAAAAATGTCAAGAATGTTAAATACACCTATTTTCGTAAAGTCAATTTAGCATTTCATTTATTTCAATAAAAGTCAATTTTTGGAGGGTATTTTGGCAAGTGAACACTTTACAGGTGTTTAAACATAAACTGTATAGTTAGGATTATGTTAGGGATATTGTATAAATAGTTTTTGAAAGCAGGAAATGTAGAAATTTCATAAAAGGGTTATAATATGGACATTTTAGACATTTTTCGCACATATTTCTGGAAGCAACTCAGTGACGAACATTGTGATTTAAGTTTAACAGCAAGAACAATGCATAGAACAATTTAGCATAAAGACATTCATTCATAGTGATATACATTTTTATAATGAAAATTTCAGTAAGTGTGTTAGACGAAGGGACTTTTTTAATGCAACAATATATGACTATGCATTAGAAATAAATAGTGAAAATAATAAAGACAAGTCTTACAAACCTCTAACATAACATTTTGAGTGTTGAAAACATTTTTAAATATGAGTTATTTCCAATTTTAGATTTAAGTTTGGTTAGGTTATAATTTCTAGGTTTTTTCCATAATTTTATAGTTTTTTCATATTATTAGGCTTTAATTATGCTCTTAAAGCAATTAATAGGCGTTCTTTCTCAGTATCTCACAGTTTTTATAAGGATACATTGCCTTTCACCGCAAAATTGTGTGAAATTTTAGGTAAATTTAGAATATTTTTACATAAACTTAAAATTCCTCTAAATTCGATATTTCTAACACTAAAAGTATGTGTTCTTATGTAAAATTTTCTCAGAATTCCGTTTATGTAATTAGTTTAAGTGTAGCTTGTAAGTTTAAATAGTTATAAGCATATTCAACTTAGATTAAGTGATTTCGTATATTATTTTTAGGAACCATAGCTTGTTAGGTGTCTTTTTGTTCGAAATTTCATGTAGTTTTCATTTTTGTTGTTAGTTTTTAAATTCGTTAATGTATAAGAAAGTTATGGCCAAATTTCCATTTTAGTCCAAATTTGTAAATGGTTCAACCAATCAGAGCCTTAGTTACTTAGGTAATATGGCTGAAAAAAAATTGAATTTTTAGTAACAACCAAAAAGGTATAAAAGGAATTGCCCTGGAAATGCTGATCTCTCTCTAGAATTTGTTAAAGTTTAAAATAAGGTTAAAGCAGTGTTGTGCATTTGTGTAAAAAAGTAAGTTTTCATAACCTAATTTAATCATCGTAAAGAAAGTTACATTTACGAAGAAAATAATTCGAGAGCAATTGTTTTTATACCGGCGATTAAATAAAATAGTTCGGTCTCCGATACCTGCTAGTTTTCGGAAAATATTGTACGAGTTAAATTGTGTTACGATTTTGTTAAGAGTTTTTCGTGTTATCATAGTTAATTTAATTCCGTTCTACCAAATTAAAAGCACATTTATTTGGTTATTGGTGTTTTAATTATGGGTACAATTTCTTCTAAATAAAATAAATTTGATCCGGTATCTAAAATAAAAGTGACAATAACAAAATTTTGGACAACATTTAAACATTTCTTTTTAAAAAGATAATAATCATTAAGTTTTAATTTATCTAAATAAAAAAAAGTTTTACCAAATTAAAATAAGTGACTGGAGTGTTGCCGATTTGGAAAGAAAACATCATTAGTTTTTTTGGAAGTTGCTGCCATCGACAATCCAAGTACCGGTTAGCTGCATATGGGTGTATGGTAACAACCAGAATCGAGTGGAAAGTGCCTGCATCAATTTGGAACTACTCGAAGACATCAACTTGCATTGAGGACAGTATATGTGAGTCACATTTTTTTGTTTATAACCCTATTTATTGTGGACATTTATTTGGTAAATTTCCTGCAATTTATTATTCATTAGATATATGTATTGGTATAGAATTTCAAACAATTACTTGTATAAACACTTGTAAAGCCAACAAAATTTTAAATTATTTTCATTGTTGAACATAAACAGTAAATTTCCAAATTATTTGACAATTTTGACATTATTAAATTCATTCAATTACATTACAACGCATGCGTTGGAAGTAAATTCTATTCAGAATAAATTTTATACAGTTGTAATAATTTTATAAAGTGTAAATCTTATACACACATTCACATCTAAATATAAATTTAATTTTCCAAACTAAATACCTTTGATCCCTATCCCCAAATTGAGATTGAGCTAGTCCGGTGCAAAGTTAAAATTATTAATCATATAATTAACATATCACACATATAATTTTATTATCCAACTAAATATTTAATTTCCCTCAAATTTAAATCCCTCATCTTAATAAATTTATTATAATTTAGCCATTACAATATATATATATATATATATATATATATATATATATATATATATATATATATATATATATATAGTATATATGTATATAGTATATATGTATATATATATATATATATATATATATATATATATAATATCGTTGTTCTATCGGTGTTGTCTCGCGTCTGCTGCTGTTGTCTCTGACCCCTGTCAGTATAGAAACAACGTTTAGGCAAAATCCCACAGGCCATCAGTTTCTCTCCAAATGCTTGGCTCGGCTCTGAGTTACTCGAATTGAACTGATGTCCTGCAGTCCGGTCTAGTGTTTATATCTGGTGTAGTATGCTTTCACCACTTTCAGTTCTTACATTTCGGCTATTTTTCCATTTTCCATTATCTCGGTGTTACTTGATGTTCTTCCTATTGTGAGCACTGTTGGTATACGAGATGCTTGCGAGGGTGTGGCCACAATGGCGAGTATTAACTTCGACGTATTGGGCAATCTTTGAGAGCCCTCTCGCATGTTAAGAGTTCCTCATGGTCACGTTCTAGATGTTGGCTATTATCCTAGTGTTTTAATTTTTTTTTTTTATGATTGTGGACCTGAACAGGCTAAATTAGGCCTATCATGCTAAAGCACTCAGGAACACTTAGGAGGATGGATAGAGGAATAATGAATTGCCAATAGATGCCTATGAACAGCTACCTTAAATTTTCTCATATCATAAGTGAGAGGAAAACAGGAACTAGGGAGATCATTCCAGAGTTTAGAAACCGTGTAGAAAAATGTGGATTGCGCCCGTTTGGTACGACAAGTGGAGATTTGTACTGCATACTGATGATGTGAATGAGCGAACCGAGTGTTTCTCGAAAAGATAGCCCGAGATGGTATCAAAGAATATAATTCAGCAGCACAATAGCCGTTGTAATAACGATAATACAAAGATCGAACTGAAACCATCCTTATATGCTCAAGGGACTGTATGTGAGAAGTTAAGGACGGGTCATTTATAAGCCTAATCGCTCTCTTTTGAATACGATCAACGATATCGAGAGCGTATTGGGGAGCACTAATCCAGAGGTGAGAATTATATTCCAGATGAGGCCGAATTTGGGCCTTATACAGCAGAAGGAGTTGTCGAGAGGTAAAGTACTGCTTAGATCTGTACAAAAAGCCTATTTTACGAGCAGCTGTTTTGGTAGCTGACAGAAGATGGTCAACCCATGAGAGATTTGAAGATACAGTCATACCCAACAGAGTAATAGAGTCTGAAAGCTTAAGAACTGAGCCATTCATACTTACAACGGGAAATGATCGATCTCTTTGGCGGACATAAGGTAACACTGAGTTTTGTTAGCATTAAATTTAACTAGATTATTGCTTCCCCATTCGAGAATACGTTGAATGTCTTTGTTGATTGAATTTGCCATTTCAGCTTTAATTTCTTGATTTGACATAGAAGGTGAATTATCAGTATGAGTAGACTGAGATGAACACTGAGTTTTGTTAGCATTAAATTTAACTAGGTTATTGCTTCCCCATTCGAGAATACGTTGAATGTCTTTGTTGATTGAATTTGCCATTTCAGCTTTAATTTCTTGATTTGACATAGAAGGTGAATTATCAGTATGAGTAGACTGAGATGAACTACAGTGAAGAGTGCTATCGTCAGCAAAGCAATGGATGGGGTTAGTTGTTGAAGAAATAAGGTCATTTATGTACAGTAGAAAAAGTGTAGGCGCTATAACGGATCCCTGTGGTACGCCCGCGTTAATACTAACTTCTTTTGAAAAAAAGCCATCAACTACGACACGTATTCGTCTTTTATCAAGAAAACTAGAAACCCAGTTAATGAGCATATCATTTAACCCAAACGAGGTGAGTTTGGCAAGTAAACACTTATGCCAAACTTGGTCAAATGCTTTTGAGATATCTAAAGCGACAACTGTTTCACTGGACTGCTCTAGTGTATTGTTCCAAACTTGGGTCACATATGAAAGAAGATCGCCTGTTGAACGACTTTGCCTAAACCCATATTGGTGGTCACTAACGAGTTTGTTAGTTTCAAGGAACGTGAGTAGTTGCTGATTGATTGCTTTTTCCATGATTTTAGACAAAATGGAAGTGATGGCAATTGGTCGGTAATTTGAGGGATCGGTCTTATCGCCTTTTTTGGGAATAGGTTGAACATTTGCTAACTTCCATGACGAAGGGAATTCCCCAGAAGACATAAATATCGTATAGAGCTTAGATAGGACTGGTACTAGTTCGGGGGAACATTTCTTTAAGACAATAGTTGGGATACCGTCTGGGCCAGTCGCCTTATTGAGATCAAGCCTACTGATAATCGATTCCAAGAGCTTGTACCGAAAATGAATTGGTTTCATAGCGTATGAAGAAGAGTTGACTAGGGGCACATCTTTTCGAGAATCATTGAGACACGAGTTTGATGCAAACAAATCCACAAAAACGTTGGCTTTGTCTACAGAATCAGCAAATACCGATCCGTCAATAGACGTCAGGGGGGGGGGAAATGAAGGTGTTTCAAAGTTTTTACTAATGGCTTTAGCTAAAGACCAAAATTTACGACTGCCTAAAGGAGATGTAGCTAGTTCATTGCATTTTCGTTGTTCGAACAACTTTTTAGTTTTAGTGATGACACTTTTGCAGATATTTCTAGCACCAACGTATTCCACATGACTGTCGACCGATTTATTAGATTTCCATTTATTTTGTAAAGATATTGCATCAGCACAAGCCTTATTGAACCAGGGTTGGGAACCTGAATGACCTATACGGTACTGTTTTTTGGGAATGTATAACTCCATTCCCATGAGGATGACTTCAGATACTGAAAGAGCGATGTCCGAATAAGAGGACGACTTAAAACAATATTCACGCCATGGAAAGGTTGCAAAGGAATCCGTAAATCACTCCATCGAGCTGACTTAAAACACCACAAGTTTCTATCGGTTTTGCGAACAACAGTGGAATTAGGGACAGTAGAAATGATTTTTATTAGGCAATGGTCGGAAAGACCTAAAGGCGAAAGAACGGAAGTTTTATAAGCAAGAGGGTTTGATGTAAGAAAGAGATCTAGAAGATGTGGAGTATGGTTAGGGTTATCAGAGATTCTTGTGGGTTCAGAAATCATTTGTGTGAGATCACATGAAATAGCAAATGTTTCTGCACTATGGCCAGCGGGATTTGTAGTAGATGAAAACTGAAGCCAATTAGAGTTATGAACATTGAAATCGCCTACAAATGAGATATCGCAAGAAGGAAACTGAGACAGGAGATAGTCAACTTTCATACTAAGGTAATCGAAGAAGTCTTGAAAGCTGCTGTCATTAGGAGACCTATAAATGCAACAGTAGAATTTCACAAAATTAGGACCAGAATGTTTAAACCAAATCACGTCAAAATTTTTATTTTCTAAGGAAGAAACCCTCTTGCAAGCAATTATGTCCTTGATGTACGCACATACGCCTCCTTTATATCGAAAGTTAGAGTGAAGATGGTATTGAGGAAATTGCTAGTCGGGTGAGTCGGAGCTTTCAGAGGAGACTTGTGTTTCAGATAGAAACAAAATATCAGGTTGTAATTGTTCAAGATGTTGGTGAATAGCATTAAGATTAGACCTGATACCGCGGATGTTGCAGTAGTGAATCAGAAAGTTGATACTTTCGATGACCGAGGTCGCTCGGGCCCTGCCCACCCGGACATCCGAATGGGGCAGGATTTTACGTCCGGAATTTATAACCCTAGAAACCACAGCCATCTTATTTTTTAATTTGGGACTTTTAATCCGATAGGAAGACAGTGAGGGCCAGAAGGAAGAATAAGGATGAGAATAGATTAAGGATCATGGATAAGGTAACCGGCAGCCCTTACCGAGCTCAGAAAATCGGAGAACCAATATTAAGGAGCCCATGGTAAGGGTGGTGGTACATACCCGGCTGGCATGGAGTATACATGCCTACCACCTTCTAAATGGTAAGGTGTGCGATGTGCAGCGGACGTGCTGCGCTAGAAATGAGGTAGGTGTCTACCTCTCTACAACCCTTTTGTGTTCTTTATGTCAAACATTGATCCTATTGTATTTTGGTTTTCGGTGTTGGAAGCACTAACGATATTTTTCTGTCCGTGCTGAACGTTGTCTGTATGCTGTATTTGCTTGTCTTTTGTTCCTTTAACATAAGGAAGCGTGATTTTAGCTGCAGATGGTTCCTCCTTCTCTGTGGATGCCGGTTTTTCAGATCTTGAAGGTGCCCATTCTTCTTCTTGTGTCAGCCGGTATAGAAATTTCAGCTTATTGTAATCATCCACTTCCGTGGTAAAATTGGATTTTGCTGTGGGCGCTGTTTAGATGTTCAAAGATCTCGTATAGTTGTTCTCTACCATGTGACCATATAACGAAGGTGTCCTCTAGATATCTCAAAGCGGTGTATGAATAAATTGGCTATCACTGGCGGTATTGGTAATCCTATTTCTGCTCGTTCGGCCTTTTTTTTATCGTTTTTTCCTTTTAGATGAAATACTTTTCCAACAGACAATGTTCCGTTAGTGTTATAATGTTTTTCGGTATTCGGTGTTTTTTGTTGATTCTCTCGACTCGTTGATCGGGTTGTTTGTAAATAATGACACAACTTCAACGATCACAATTAGGTGGTTCTGGTTTACCGCCTAATCCTTCTGTATCTCGATGAGATGGTTGGAGTTCTACATGTAGGGTTCCGATTGTTTCGTATATGGATGTAGTTGATGCGCCAGATATTTCGATAGGTGTTGTAGTGGCAACTCGATTGAACTGACGATTGTTCGCGATGATACCCGGTTTTGGTAACCCACACGGTTTTGGACATTTTGATGATTTCTCCCGTGGTATCAGTTGGAGTATATTCCAGGTTTCTTCTCGTGTATCAATATTCCACTTGTTTTTAAAAGAAAATTTCGTGTTTAGATGACGTTTCGACTAGATTCCACTGGCCATTTTCAGGTCGGCTCCTTCGATCTGCTTCGTGTAATACGTTGAGGAGCTCTTTGTGCATTGCTACATAATACACTATTTTCAACAATATTACACAACTGGTATAGGTGAACTGAAATAATCTCGTAACATATTGTCTTACTTAAAATTTAACATAATGTAGCGTTATGAAATAAATATAACGCACAGGATTTAACTATTCGTTAAATCGCTATTTTCGTTTCCAACATACTATTTACGATTACCGAGAATGGTTTTAGTTATATTTTATAGAATGTTGCATTCTATTTTCTAACTCATACTTAGATCTATTCCTAATTTCATAACTTTTTAACTAACAAGGTTTAGTGGTTGGTAAACCTGTAGATGTTTTTCTTTTCCGCTTCCAGGGTAATGTAGATGGAGTAGGTAAACGTTGTTACACAACAATTGAATTTTTTTTAAATAGAAGTCGTCCGATTTAAAATGGGGATTTTTTTGTTTTTTTAGTTTATTTACTACGCCCGGCTCTGAATGAAAGTTTTTAAATTTCATTAAAATAATTTATTAGGTTATTTAATAAATTTGTTTATATGTTTATATTTGGTGTACTAATTTAATTGCTGCCCAGAATAGTTAATTAAATTGTACCCACGCGGATCCAAATGCTGATTACCTAATCTACTTCTCGCTGGCTGATAGGTTTACAATATCTACGTTGTACTGAGTTTTAGATTCTCGGGTTTAACTCGCTAGAAACATGTAGTGCTTGTTGCTATATATAATAACCACACGTTATAGTCCCTTTACATTTAAATACTAATGGCTCGTACCAATTTGCTTTATGTTCTGTTATACTTCATATAACCCAAATAGTTATATATATTTAAACTAATTGAAGCTTAATATGCCTATTTATCATCTGTACCGATCTCCTGAAAATTTTATGAGCATTGTTATTACCACCTCGCTACTCTTAATTAGCTTAACTACAGCTTGCGTGTCTTATGTAAAATTACTGTTCATTTTTTATACTCACATCTTCTTGCTTTGTAAATAAACTACTTAACTTTCTCACGTAATCTGAGACATATAAAGTGTCCAATATTAAAGCTACAAAATATGTGTATTGGAAACGGATATATTTGTATTTGTATTAGAAAAAATAGTCAACGATCGAAATACTGCATGGGAAAGGAAACATGGTCAAAGGTTATAAAATTATGTTCCAAGATATTCAATATATTTAAAAATATTGAAATGTTACAATAAATTAAAACAATTAAACCTTTGTGTCCAAGTGGTTACACAATTTTAGAGTTTTATTGCAGGAAAATGAAAAACGTTTTAGAATTAGTGTTCAAGTGCTTAGATATTCACAGATTTTTGTAATATGAAAATGAATAAAATAGTTATTTGTATTACAAGTCTGCAAATTTATGAGTACTTGCAAACCATTTTATGGCGGAGTGATGCACAAGATTTTTTGTGCCGACTTTAACAGTTGTTATTAAATTTAATAAACAAAATTGCTGTACCTTTTAAAGTTTCATACCTGTTGAAATTAAGTTGGCAATACTGACAACTGACAGTAACCAATATAACCTAAAAAATACAATCACGAAATTATTCATTGCTCGAATTTTGTAGTAGGTACCTTACCAACTTGTTGACCTCACAATAATTTATGGATGTAATTCGAGATTTATAAGGAGCAAATACGGACATAATAACGGATGCGTAAACCTACACCGTAACGCGATTAGGCTTTATGTTATGTGAAATGTCAGTTGTCACTACAACTAATACCAACTGTAATTTGGTATTATTTTTGCCGGTCTAGACCCGAAAACGCATAGTTTCCGGAAGCATTTGCCGTGTAATTATGCCCTATTACAGAACGAACCCACAAAAAAGTGTATTGTCAGTGTTGCTGCTAGAAATTGGAGAACAGTTGTTCACTTTGCTTGCACGACGACAGATGTTTGTTGCAAAAATGAAAAAATTGTATAGTGAGATTTTTGGTACAGGAAAATATTCGTGCTTGCTCATTTACAAAATTTGGCTACGAGCTATAAAATTTTGTTCATTGTTTAAATTTTGTTGCAAGAAAGCATGCATGATTTAGAATTAGCATATATTTAATACCAGGTTACTGATTTTTTTAATTCTCCGCGCACTAATTATAAATGCATCACTGCTCCCGTTAGCTGTCATCTATTAATAGATTACTGTCAAATTTTGAGCAAGGTGCGTTATTTGGTTTGTGTTTGACAGTCATTGAAATCAGACAACCTCGTGAATTTGAACGGAAATGGAAAAAAGTGAATTTTATGTGCTGATTAAGCATTATATTTTGCGTAAAAAGCCATCACCGAAATTAAGGAAAGACTTGATAAATACTATGGGGACTCTGTACCATTAATTTCGATGGTTAAGAAGTGGTTCACTGAGTTCCGTTGTGGTCGTACCAACACAAGTGACGCCAAACGTTCAGGTTTCCTAAAAGAGCTCGTCACACCAGAAATCGTCGATAAAATTCATGGAATAATATTGGAAGATTAGAGAATTAAAGTGTGTGAGGTGACTGAGTATGTAGGCATCTCAACTGAGCGGGAACATCACATTTTATATGAATATTTGGACATGAAAAAGCTATCCGCGCGATGGATGTCGCGATTGCTTACACTTGACCATGAGCGCAACATACAGTACACCAGAGACCAAGGAACGATCAAAACAGTGGATTTCTGCAGGTGAACGTACACCAAAGAATGACAAGGTGGGTCTGTCGGCCAAGAAGGTCATGGCCACAGTGGTTTGGGATGCACGCGATGTCATTCACATCGATTACCTTGAAAATGGTAACACGATCACCGGTGAATATGATTAAGAGATTCGATACTGATTTGAAGCAGAAAAGACTGCGTTTGACGGAGAGAAAAATGTTGTTCCATTAAGAGAATGCATGGCAAAAATCCATAAATTGGGCTACGAAATGCTACCCCATCCAGCACATTCTCCAGATTTAACCCCCTGGTTCAAAACCTGAATAAATGGCTGGGCGGTAAGAGTTTTGGGTCGAACGACCCAAAATACTGAAACCAACGCCTATTTTGAGGTCCTCGAGAAAACCCATTATTTGAAAGAAACAAAAAAAATTGGTAACACGCTGGGCTAAATGTATAGAGCTAAAAGGAGACTATGTTGAAAAATAAAATGCTTATTTGCCGAAATAATCTTCTTTTATTCAAAAAGTCACTGACTTATCAAACTGCCCTCGTATATAATTTATTTGAGAAAAGTTTAGTTCAGTAGAAAAAACGTGCGAGTTACTAAGCAGATGAACACCTAAACTAATTCTAGCGGTATTAACTTAGCCCATTTTTGGTGAAAGGTGTCCAAGTAGCGCCAATATAGTTTTAAAGACCATACGGAGTTTGTAATGTGCTGCTGCTTGTTTTCGTACGAAAACAAAAAATAGCTCACAACATACACAGAGTAGTAACGGCAATGGTAAATTCATACATTCTACTTCAGATTTATAGTATATGATAAAATTTATGTAAATAGGTCTACTGGATTAAGTTAATACCAAAAACCATAAAGAAACAACTTGAAATTTGTATTAAGTATTATGTTGAACAGTGTTCCCACCAACCTTCTATCTTCATTCAACGAATATAATTATTACTAACATTACTAAAATGCATTTGGAATCATATGCATTAATTATAATTTGGAAAACTTCTAATTACCTAAAACGGATAATACTATTTGCTAAATTCTTTTTAATTGTAGCTAGAAGCTTATATTCGTATTGTAAATTTTGCATTTGCTCAATACACAAACAAAAATGTTCAAGAGTAATGAAATAACTGTAGAAGAGTTGTTACTAAATAATGAATTACATTACATCTGAAATACGCAATTAATTGGCTGGTATAACGGTAATCTATACATATTAATATCAATTGAATGCGAGTTTATCTAGATATTAGCTTTTGGTCCATTTCTTACATTTATAACAACAAGGGAATATTTTTATTGCCCTATTAATTCTTAGTATTGAGCTCAGCATCAAGGTCAATATTAATTTTGCAACTAAAGTACATCTAAATAAACTCAAGTTTTCAAACAACTAATTTTGAAACATGTATCTCTTTAAAAGGTTGTTAAATTACACTTTCGGCGAAACCAAATCATTCTAATTAAAGCTATCTTAAAACTAGGCACAATATGTCATTGTGACTAAATAGCAATTATCGTTTTCCAAAACGTACGACTGAATTTGTTTCAAATAGATTTACTAATACATAATTTCTAAAATTACTTACAGTCACTTGCATAATTTTGTTCCTTTTTTACACACTCGATGTGTTCTAGTTAGTCTCGTAAGTGCTTAAGAATTAAGTTTTTGAGCATGTCAATTATTCCATTGTTCCATTATTTGCAGTTATTACGCTCGTACTTTAATATACGTTAATATTTTTAACTGTTTTATTTTTCTTTAAAACTAAGGCTTACTGGGGGCGCGACTTGTTACAACCTTCAATATTACTTTAATATTAATTTTTGCTGTATGTTGTTAAAAGACGAACTACTTACTTCCTCTTAACGCAAACTTAACAAAAAATGTGAACCGTAATATTTATATCTTACATAATTGCGTGGGAGCTTGTTTCAGCACATAACATTCGTTTGCTTTATCCGATAAATAAACAAGCCTAAGTTATGTTAGAAATTTTAAACGTGTCCAAAATAAGCAGACCAGGAACAACTGTGAGTTTTACTTCTGGTTTTTAATAACCCTTTACTCTAAACCTCAAAGTTTTCGTTACTAAAATTGAATTGATCTAATAATATTAATCGATAATTGCGCCTGTCTACTGATTCCTATTGTGCTATCTCGTCGTCTTATGAATATGAAGATTATCGATAAGTTTACATGTTGACCAATTTACTATCCGAAGAGTAACTTGAACCAAAAATCTATCATCTCTGTACATGTTCACAGAGTCTAAATTCTTTGTCCACAATTGTCTGCAGCTAATTCTCAACATTTTCTCATTATTTTTCAATGTCATTTTTCATTACATTTACTACGAAATAACTTATTGAGCAAACCATTTAAAGTCTCTACCCCTTTTACATTTCAACAGTACGGTTTAAGCATTTTTATAACCGGTTTTGACTATTACGTAGGTCACCATAGTGAGTTGTAGTGTAGCGTAAAGCATTATAATGCATTGTCGTCTTATTAGGTATTGCACTGCAGTGAATTATAAAAAATGTTGGCTATGTTGGCGTTAAAGATTGTTGGTACATTTCATGCAAAAATCAAAATTACTGCTTAATAATTTAAAAAGGTACAGATTTATTTCAGTAAATTGTATGTATTAGTATTTGATACTTAACTGAAATTGGCCTGATTATTATCATCGCGACTTAGTCTCTAACAATATCTTACGTTCGTTACTTATGTTGTAACACTAGTTGAGTTTAATAACTGTTAAAATTATTCACTTATTGCTGTTTCTCTAGTTTCGACAATGGATTTAGGATTAAGGATTTCCTTAAATATACTAATTTTCTAAATTAAACAAATTCCTCTTATTGAAATGGTCGATGTTCGCTCGTATTTCACAATTATTGCAATGATTTAGTCATAGGTATCACAGTTGATAATACCGTGGTACAAGGTTCAATTGTCAGCGTTCTTTTTTAATTTGATTCAAGACGGTGACATTTTGGTTCCTTAGGAATATTAATGTTTTCGGGATTTTATCTAAGCTATCGACTGGTGTCGGTTTTACATTTATTCCTCATTAGATGAGGTAATTATTTGCAATTAATTGTATTATGCGCATTATGGGGTTTCGTTAAGGACAGAATGCCAGCTATGAAGTCTTTCTTTTCCGTTATAAAACGTTTTTGCTTGATCTTGTTTTGTCCATCATATTTTAATTTATTTACCAACAATAGAAATAATACGTTACCTTCCTTTCGTAGTGTTTCTTTAACATACTGTTTAGATCCTTACTCACATTGTTGCTTAGGTAGGAAAGTGACTAATGCTACTTTAAGATCTAGAGTTACTTTTTAATGGTTCTAGCTGGCGCCCTCTTTACTCTTGACTTTTATATTTACCTTTGCGTAGGATCTGCACCATCTCTACCTTGACTGAGCTATCGGCAAGATCCTAAGCTATTTTCGATGCTTACGATATATTTAGGTACAGCGTGGAGATTTGCACGTAACAAATATTTTCCACTTAGTGTAAGAAACTGACACTGAGTTGAACATTTTGTATTCAACACGATAATCATTCGGTATAATCATTTGCTATACTCCCTTAGGGTGAGTAAAAATTAAAAATGTATAGTTAATACAGCATGGACTTGATTAAAAATCAATACAGAAAATCTCTCTACGAAACTAAAACTACAAATAAAATGTTAATTTGAAGTCATTTAAAATTATGTAATGCAATTTTGTTCGTTAGTAAGAACTGATGGTGTTAGACATGAAGCAAGAGAGATTTAATTAAGTTTAATTAATCGAAAAGGTTTTGTCGCGGTTTTGTTAATCGAAACTCAATTAAGTTTGTCGTGTAGGTTTCTCTAGCATGATTTGTTACGTAAAGTCCTTTTAGAAACTAATAGTATTTATAATGGACACACTGACCATATGAATTGAATGTACAAAACCAGTACTCCAGTACATTGGTGTTTATTGATTAAACCCACAAAATGTTTGTTTCAGGACTTCAAATTGATCATAATGTAAAGTAGAACACTCTTCGTTACTATTTGTCGCTATCCTTATTTACGTACTTCAACACTGACTTACTATACGTTTTTAAGATATGCGTATCAACTTAACACTAGGTATTGCATACATGATTAACCTTTAACTGGGACACTCCAATAATAAGCTCACTTATTAAATTACCAGCTTTCTTTGTTTTAGGATAGAGATTTAAATTTCAACGTCGCTGCATGTCTTGCATTTCTTATATTCCCGGCAGTCTCAAACTCATTGCTTATCCATATAAATTTGTAGTGTCAAAATAAATGCGGAAATATGCGACGCGTTCACCCAAATGTTAAGTTTAAGATTGTCGCATTTTTACAGAACGTTTATGTTTTTTAAAGAACCGCATAGAAAAATGAAACGTTTTGTCTTGTAAGGTAATGTAGCAAAAATATTAAATCGTGAATAAACTTTAGTGATGTATTTTACATAAAAAGGGTTTAACCAAATTTTCTGTCTGAAAGTTAAATTTCAAAGTGTATTCATGCAGAGGTTATATTTCAGCCTAAAGGTACAGGAATTAATAATAGTTTTATATTTACGATTTGAATCTAGCATAAATTTACCCTAAATAAATACTGAATAATACATTCAATACCCTTTGAGATTAATTAATATTCCAGTATTTGAATATGAAAATTAGAAAGTACGTTTAAAAAGAAGTAATTTTATTTTCAAATTGGACTAATTGACCTCAAAATTAATTGAATTGTTCGAAATTGCGTTTGAGAGAAGATTCTAAAAGGAAGTGAATTTCAAATTTTACTTATAATGAAAAGTAAACAAGTATTAAGATCTTTGTCATCTGCTGTGTGAAGTTTTTCTTCCGAAGAGAAATCGATTAAGTCCTTTTGCATCCTAAACTTTAAAATTTTATTATTAAAGGTCGGTTTCAATTTAAAGTGGAAACTTTCAATTTTAAATTTGTACTAAATTTAAAATTAAGATTTTTTGTGATTAGAACACAGGAACTTTGCATTACTTTTGTCTAGTTTCTAAATTAGATTTTTATTACATTTTTAATCATATTCTCGTCAGTCTGTCGTAAAATCTTTAGAAACAATTGTGATGGTGGCAATAAATCAAATTCGCATAAGCTTTTTATGTAAAAAGACTTTTCCTTTCGGCACCTGTCATCGTGCACATCCATCTATAACATATTATTTTTTAGAAGCGTTCTTCCTTGAATACGTTATAGACTACAACGTGCGGAAGCTTAAAATTTCTAGACGCGTTAGGTATGAGTTCAAAATTGTCAGAGTTCGACGGATTTTTAAAATTAAAGAAGGTGTCTTAATTAAACAGAATTTTAAAAGAGGGAATATACCTTGCACTTTGTACCTTGCAGGTAATAATTCCGAGTATTCAACAAAGCAATAATCATTTAGTCTTTATCATTGTATAAACTGTTTCTTAAGAAACACATTCTTTTAAAGCGTTTTTAGTCGGGGTGTAAGGTACTTTACATTTTTCAGTAACGCACACTGATAAACTAAAGTTTTCCTGACTTCATTCTTTTCCCGTCTTTACAGTCGTTTGTTCTCTAACAGTAACAGATTCAAAATAACTGTTTTATGACACCTTTACTAAATTATCCTCATCCGAGTGCAAGCGTGCGCCATTAATGCGTCGAAGTACGATATATCCATTATTAGAAACGATATGAAATAATATTATTTGCAAAAATTATTGACAATTTCAAACTTTACGTTATAAAATTATTTTCATATTTACGAGGTGTTACATATTACCAGAACCAGACATACTTTTTTTAAATGGGACACACTGTATATTATTACCAATTTAGATTAATACCATATTCCTCATACTTCCAATGCAGAGTATCATTACGTTATACAGGGTATTTCAAAAGTTATGGTTAATTGTAAACGTCCCATTTCAACTTCCTGTATACTTTAGACAGAACAACCTTGACATTAACTTTTTGCAGGCATAACACACGTTCATTCATTTTTATTAAGCACTCCCCATAGCTAAAATCATTAATTTCTGAAGAATAATTAGTAATAATAATAATAAAATTTAATAACAGAAATGGTTTTGTTAAAGAATTTCTATTACGAGTTAGCCGTGGAGAAATCACGGTTTGACAAATAAAAAATAAAAAACATCAGTTGTTAAGACAAAAGTCCTACAACATTTCATAATAAATTTTCAAAATGTCCACCGAAAACATTAATACAGCATTGTAGTCGACTTTCAAATTATTGACTTACATTTCTTAATATTTCTACATTAATACTCTTGAATGCTTCTCTTATTCTGTTCTTCATTTCATCTTGTGTCGATGAAGGTATTTTATACACCGGGTTTTTCACAAAACCCTACATGGAGAAATCAATTTCAGTTAACCCTGGCGAACGAGCTGGCCATGCAATGGGTGTCATGTACCGGAGCTCCATTGTTAAGACGAACGTTGTAACCCCCTTTTCTTTGAATGAAAAGGCCTTTACAGATTAGTTCAATCGGATTTTAAATTAATAGAAAGGGCCGTGGTTCGTTGGATTCTGTTTGGGCCAAGAACTGTACACACTGAATTATAGTCAGTAAGGGTTTTATATTTATATTAACCTATTCCTCTTTGAGCTCTAATAATTCAACGCGTAAGTTACGAAAACAATTTTACAATACTGAATAACTATATGCAATAGTAAATAAAAGAAATTTTCAGAAGGACGCCTGGTCTGGGTTTGGCTCTGTGCTCTAGACGTCTAGTTACTTGATGCTGGGACGTTTCTCTGAAAACAGAATTAATACTACCTTTCTTTGGGATTCGTATTTTTATATATGTTGGGCGCAAAGCGCGAAAACGCCAATGGTCGATTTTTTTGCTCAATCTTAGGTTTGTATGTTCTAAAGTAGCCAAAGCCCGAATTTAGTTTCCGGCTTTGTCTGTGTAAAATCAGCCAAACCTAGGATTGTGCAATTGCGAAACGACCAAAGCTGGAAATAACGGTCAATTGTTATTTCTCGTCGCGCGTAATTTGGCGCTTGCGTATAGCAGTGTGGTATAGCATTGTGGTGCCAGTCTGAGATTGTTCTTGACGGAGTTTACACGTGTTGTTGCGTTTATGCGTTTACGATGTCTGCTGTAAGCGAACATGAATTTAAGTTGAAATTGGATGCTTATATCCACAAAAGTGAATCGAATAATAAATTCCTCTTAACTCCGTGTAAGTACAATGAACTAATATCCGACGTAAAAGCTTCTCTATGTAAAACAAGAGAAAAAGAGCCGCTTACGTCATTGGATTATCGACGAGTTAAGAGGTACGACGTTATAACCATTGGTAATGTCGAAAAACTTATAAAAAAGCGATCGACAAATGAGGATGAATTAAAATATTTTTGCCATACAGATGAGTTGTATGAAATTATTCGCAAAGCCCATGTAGATACAGGACACAAACGAACACGGTGTATGGACAAAGAACTTAAAAGAAGATACTGCAATATCACGCGTCAGTTAAGAAAAAAACATAAAGGAAAGGGACTAGTGGTTAGGCCAATCTTGAGTAAGAACATGAACTCTGGAGGGCAGGTGGATCTGATTGACATGCAAACCGAAGCAGACAGAGATTATAAATTTATTTTAAATTACCAGGACCACTTGACAAAATTTGTGTTTTTGAAACCTTTGAAATCCAAAAGAGCTTCGGAAGTAGCTTATAATCTGTTAGACGTTTTCTGTATAATAGGTGCTCCTTACATCCTCCAAAGTGACAATGGAAGGGAATTTATAGCAGCTGTAATAAGGGAAGTTGCTGATATGTTGGAAGATAAAATAGTCCACGGAAAGCCAAGGCATTCTCAGAGCCAGGGAAGTGTCGAAAGAGCGAATCAGGATGTTAGGGACATGTTGGTTTCTTGGATGGCAGAGAGCGAAAGTACTAACTGGGCTGACGGACTGCGATTCGTTCAGTTAAAGAAAAATAGATCGTTCCATAGAGGGATAAACAGAAGTCCATATGAGGCAATGTTTGGGGTTCCTATACGAAATGGCCTGTTGGATTCAGATATACCTCGGGAAACTCTGCAAACTATTACCAGAGAAGAAGAGCTGGAAAACATATTAAATGATAATCCTAATGTATGCGTTTCCAGCGACTCGGATACAGATGGCGAAAATCCTGAAACTTCACATGAAAGCTCCAGCGTTAAGCAAGTTCCACAAAAACAAGTAAGTAATAGTAGGTAAGTAGGCAGAATATGCACTTACACGTGTTTTTTTATAGTGTTCCTGTGCAGCTGACAATTTATGCGAGATTTGCATTCGCCAAGAAAAAATCACACAATCACGTGAAGCATCGTGCACATCGCAAAAGGCAAGCTGAACAGAAAAAATCAAGTGGAGTCCGGAAATTGGGGTGGCCAATGAATTAATGGACTGTTTCGACTAATCCAATGACTGGGGAAATTCTCGTTAAGCTACTTCCTGACATATCTCGCATTGTGTATTGGACATCCATCCAACTGATAATGTAGATTTACCCTTTCTTGTAATGGAAGATTATCGATTACATTAAAAAATTGGTTCTGAAGGAAATGTAGAAATTGTTCGAAATCATATTCCCTTCAAAGAAGAACGGACCAATGAGTCTCTCATTAAGTATCCAACACCAAACGTTAACTTTATTACTATATTATCTTCGTCAATTGATTATCCACTCTGGATTTTCGGAAGGACAAAACCGCGAGTTCTGCGATGATACAATTCCATTCGTCGTGAATAAGATATTTTTAAACAATTTCGGAAATTGAGATATTGTGCCTGTGCCACAGACAAAACTCCATTCGTTTTGTATTAATGCCTGGTTCCAGAGTGTGAAGAAACTTAGGTTTATAGGGTTTTATGTTATTTTTTTAGGCAGCGTCGGATACTTTCTCTAGATAAATTTAAATCTAAACTAGCAATTTCATATTTCCTGCTTGTTAATACGTCTTCTCTGTTGATTGTCCCTTTTTAAAGTGCATTTTGATAGAGCATCAAATTTCATAAAAGTATTGTTTATTTTTGAAACTGTGCTATGTGCAATATTAGATCAATCTGGATGTCTGTTGTTAAAAATTATACACACCTCTCTTGTCGTCCGATCATTTTCTCCATAATGGCGTACTTTTTCTCTTGTAAAGTTAGATTTTGAGCCAAATCCAAAGAATTATGGAACTTATTTAACCATGCACAAAAAAATGTTACAATGAGCCACTACTTGTGAAGTTTGACATTTGTTGTCTAAACTTTTGTTTTTCACAGCCTACCAAATTTTCTTCATATTATTTTTAAGCAACGTTAATATTATACGTTTTGGCATAATAATCACAAAATAATAATAAATTGACAAACTTACCTTTCAATTCTATATGTGCTAATAATAACACATATGCAAAACTTGCATTCAGGTAACGATTGCCAAAAGTTGACACGTTACAAATAATAATAAAACGAAAGTACTGAAATAATTTCAACATGTCAATTGTATAGATGGAAACACATTACAAGTAAGTGCTTACATTAGTAAAGTAATTTTTAGGTACTCGAAGCACTTGTAACGAAACAAAGAAGTTTAAATAATTTTTGCAAATTCTGAATGTATCACCGATTTGGTGATGAATTCATCAGTAAGATAAGATCCTACAAGTGATAATTATATTACACTGGCAGCGGTAAGTGTAACATCACCATTAACGCCAAAGGTGCCCATAATTAGATAAAACAAGATTTCTGACCTAAGCTTAGATTTTCTTTCTTTCCAGGTATTGCACGGAATAGTTGAACATTGAAGGTTAGCATATAAGTAAAGGAACATGCAGCTATCTGCCAGGGTTTGCTAAGGTTCGATGTGTTGGGCTTTTTGCAAGACTACAAGTCTGTTTCCTACTTAATTTATTTCTGGATAATGCAGTTGCTCCTTTTTAAACATCAAAATGTGTTAGAACAAAATGCTAAATTTTTAAATTATAAAATTTTTTAAATTTGCCAACGCTATTTTAATTAATTATTGAAGTAATTTTATAATATAATAAACATATATTTTATACCGTTTATTCCATTAATGTTTCTGTAAATCTGTATTGTACCGGGTGAGTCAACTATAGAGTACACTAAACTGGTGTTCTATGGGTAAACTTTGCTCATAAAATGTATTTATTATATTATGTGGCTAGTAAGTGTGCTCATATAAAAATGATTCTTGGCCATACAAAGTGTTCCAAAAAAGTAGGGCACGATAGAGTTAGTATTTTTTTAATGAAACATCCTGTATACCATTCGATTTTTTTATTATACGCGCAACTATAAAACTTTATGTAGGTTTCATGCAGGCAAAATGTACAATTTTGAAATAATTCGAATTTTATCAAAAAAATCCCATTTACATGTATATTGTTTTATTATGTACATCTTGTGTTTATTGGGAAAACATTTATATTTGGACCATGGAAAGACTAAACTGAAGACGAAATATTAGA